>JAWNOM010000084.1:600000-982500 GCA_035045965.1 Drosophila aldrichi
TTTAAGCCATTTACCAATACATACTTAAGCATCAAGCTGTTTAATCGTTGCTCTTAAAGCACCTGAGAGAGCTGGCAACTTAAAACTTCGCTTGCCATCATCATAAATCTATGTTTAAAGCAGCTTAATAACAATTTAACTGGAAACTTTATAGCAACAGCATATGTGAGCTTTTTAAAAGCTTTATTTCATAGCTCACAATGATATTGAATGCAGTTCAAAAAGCTGTTAAAGCACTTTAGTTAACTATCGACACTTAACTATAATCGTTATCGATACTTAACTAGTGTGTGAACGAGAGAAGGAAAAGAGAATCCAATACGACGATTTAAGCAATTAAAATAAAATTGAAATAATTAATTTGGAAAAAATAATAAGTGAGATAAATCTTTAAATAATCTACAAAATACACTTTTAAAAATAGATTCCACTTAAGAAATTCTACCAGCAAAAAAATGTCATATAAGACCAATGGCAGAAAAAGAAATCAAATTATTCAGTAGAATCTTAAACCTAAGCCGCAACAGCTCGTGTCATTGTGGCTTAGCGCGCTAATAGCGCCGAGTTTCTAATCGCATGAGTTATGCCAAAGCAATCGAATTCGATTTATCATCGAGAGCTACTGAGCTGCCAGCCAGAGTGAGAGTCAGAGTCAGAGTCAGAGCCTAGGGGGCTGGCATTGAATGAACGATAGAACGAGCGAACAACAACAACAATTAGGTCTGTTGAGTGCGTGGCACATTGCGTATACGTGATTTATGTGCTTGTGCGTTGGCTGCGGTTATTTTTGGTAGAATTTCAATGGGAGGCAGGTACATAGATGGGGCAAGTGGAGTTGTGGATGTGGGGCAAAGCAGAGCTTAAGTTAAATTCAATTATTGCTGTGTTTGCTGTTGCATTTCAGTTTTCTGTTTTCTGTTTTCCGTTTTCAGTTTGTTTTCAAATTTGAAATAATTGCCATAATTGATTTATGCATTGAACGTGCTGCCTGCATCTTGCACCATTTTGTTGCACTTTGTGGCACTTTGGCCAATCAAGTGGCAGCTCAAATATTTACTTTGTGTATGCCTTAGGGCAGCAACAGCAGCAGCAGCAGCAACTGCCACTGAACCAAATAAAATCCAACTAAAGTCATGCTAAGTGCCTTCAGATATGCAAATACAACAGATAGAACACGCAGACAGGACACGCTAGGATACGGCAGGACACACTACATTTGATGGCCACACAGGGAGAACAAATGGAATTTCGGGGTGTCCAATAGAGTCACACCTCACGAGCGATCACTAATAGAGTATGCCTGACTGGCAGTTACACTGGCAGAAACTCTATATTCTTTTAGTTTTATATATAACGAATTTTTATTCGATTTTTATATTTTTTGCTGCGCTAAAAATTGAGATAGGGAAGCTATTGATAGTTGAATGGAACCTAATCCATACGCTCAAATAGTTTACAGGGCATTAGAGCCGAGCCAAAAATGCAAATAGAGTACAAAAGAATACAAAATATATACATACATATATATATAGATAAACATATATGTATTTGTATATACATTCATGCAGATTTAACATTTAGTTTTGGACAAAAGAGTAAATTTTGCTGACAAACCAAAGTGCAGTCATGCAATATTCGATAAGGTAGAAAGAGAACGAAAGAGAGAGCGAGAGAGAGAGAGAGAGAGAGGAGCATTGGACAATTTTGATGCTAGCTTAAACTAAAATAGCTCTATAAAATAGAATAACAATTCGAGTAAATATTTTCGCTTGATTTTTGGCAATTAAAAACATAAAAAGCCAGACGATAAGAAATGTTTATTTTTTCGTTGCTTTTAATATTTATTTATGTGTTTAATTGAAAAATAAAAATATAAATAATTTGAATTTAGGCAATGAAATATTTAGATAACAATTGATAAAATCTGTTTGCCTTCTACTCCCGCCAAATGCTGGGAGAGACTTGAATATGTATTTGCATATATGTATGTCAGTGGGCGTGGCAAGGCAAAAAAAGGCAACTGGCACAAGTGAGCCAAGGTATTTGTTATCTACGCAGCGCCATAAAGCAAGACAAGGCACAAAATTATGATTTAATTACAAGAAAGTATTTTTCATTAATGGTAGACAGAACAGAGAGAGGGTAGAGGGAGAGAGCGAGAGGCAGAGAGAGAGAGAGGGAAAACAGAGTAAAGTTGAGCAGTCTAAGTGCAACGTCTGTTTGGGGGCACAACTCAATTAGTGGCATGCAAATGGGCGCAACAAGCGCAGCGGCTAATTGAAGTCAATTAAATAAGTTAACAAAAAATGTGAAATTTCAGGTAAATTCAGATATAGTTGAAATTTAATTTGAATTTTCTTGAAATATATGCATATACGAGCCCTGACCACTATTAATTCGAACAGCATGTTTTTTTCACAGTGCGCAATGTTTAACACACTATATTGTCAATACTACTAAAGATAACACATACCAATGCGTTTCGTCTTAAAGAGAATTTTATTCTCTTCATGATGAAAAAAAATAATGCTCTCTTTGCAACAGCAACAAAAATATGAGTAATTTACTAAAACGCTTGGCATAACAGAGGAGAAAAAATTGACCACTATTAATTCGAACTCTGCGTAAGCTTACCTTTATCTCAAAATAAAAGCAAAAAAAAGCAACCAATGAAACAGAATAACTATCTAACTATAGTCTGCGAATAATATCGCAATACACCGGCAAAAATTTTTAAATTGCTGCAGATGCAACGATGCAACCACGATGGTACGTGGTAAGCCTATTTGCAACGAAATCCGAGTTTTGCTTAGAAATTTTTTTAAATCTTAAAGAGATCACCAAGCAATTAAATTTGTCTAAATCGTTTATGCATGGGGTGATACAAATTTAAAAAAAATTGGGAATATTGACATGAACATTGCGAATAGAGGCCGAACATCAGCAATAACACCCGCGACAAAAGACAACTGGCCAAAATTGTTAAGGCTGATCGACGCCAATCTTTAAGAAATTTGGCTTTAAGTGGTCGCAGGAAATTTCCAAAGCTGTCAAGCAAAAAAGGACGCGATTGCATTTTAAAAATATTGGATATGGTTTTTATAAAGTATGTGTTGTTATTACCTATGCATCGTACCCAATAACTTATCTTACTCGTGGGTCAAGGAAACACCTTTGCTTACGCTTCCTCAAAAAAGAAACGCTTGCAATGGGCTCGGGAAAGGATGTCTTGGACTCAAAGGCAATGGGATACCATCACATTTAGCGATGAAGCAAAATTTGATGTTAGTGTCGGCGATACGAGTAAACGTGTCATTCGTAAGAGTGCAGAAACATACCCTCAATACTGCCTGAAAGAGTAAAGTTTCCTTCGAGCACTATGGTATGGGGATGTATGTGTGCCAAAGGATTAGGAAAGCTTCATTTCATTGAAAGGACGGTTAATGCTGAAAAATACATTCATATTTTAAAATGTAATTTGCGGACATCAATACCAGAACCAAAACTTTTCAGCAGGGCGGAGCATCATGTGCACAGCCAAACGCACCAAAAATGGCTGGAATCAAGTGGAGGTTTTAGATTGGCCATTAATTAGCCTAGACTAATCCCAACAGAGAATATTTGGTGGCATTAGCCACCATCATTAAGGAGCAAGCTTCGAAATGAAGCAAAAATGAACATTTCTGACTTGAAAATCGAATTGCAAGAGATGTGGGACTCAATTTCTCAAGAGCATTGCAAAAATTTTTAAAATCAATTCTAAAATGAGCTAAATGCGTAATGCAGGCCATGGGCGACGTAACACAATTCGAATATTAATTAAATTATTGTTTTAAGTATGATAGTAAATCACATTAGGCAGCGTTCGAATTAATAGTGGTCAATTTTTTCTCCTCTGTTATGCCAAGCGTTTTAGTAAATTACTCATATTTTTGTTGCTGGTGGAAATAGAGCAACAATTTTTTTCATCGTGTAGAGAATAAAATTCTCTTTAAGACGAAACGCATTGGTATGTGTTATCTTAGTAGTATTGACAATATAGTGTGTTAAACATTGCGCACGTGAAAACATCTGTTCGAATTAATAGTGGTCAGGGCTCGTATAATTTCTGCACTTAAAAGTTCAAATTGAGCTGACAGCGAAACACGTCAGAACGATTTGGCCAGGCATGGCTCAAGGCATTAACTAAAGATAACCATAGACTCCACACACGCACACACTATGTATGTGTGCGTGTGTGTGTGTGTGGTCCAAAATCCATTTAAGCTGCGCCTTCATTTAAATGCCAGGCGCAAAAGTCATTCACTCTGCAGAGACACCGCAGACAACCCACACCCGCAGGCACCACAGCAAACCACCCACATCTGACAGACGCTGCTTGCTGCTGGCGGTTGGCTTGGTTTGCCGGCTCACACGGCTCGCACCCGGCTTGCACCCGGCTGTTGGCGGTTTGCTGCGTATGCCTGAATTTTCGTTTTCGTCCATTACTTTGACATGCACATGCAGCAGGAGCAGCAACAGGAGCAGCAGCAAGGGTACCGACACGCCAAGCTATGCAGCAGCATATTGATGCGCATCAGTTACTCATGTGACACCCCTCACGGCCCACCTCACCACCCACGCTCACGGGAACCCTTAACCTGACCCTTGGTCTGCGCGCGTTTGATTGGCCGTGTGGATTTTACATGCCAAGCGTGGCAATAAGCGAAGGGAATCGACAGAAATCTCTCTCTCTCTCTCTCTCTCTCTCTCTCACAGAGTATAAAAAGGGGACTGCGCATTTTGGGGCCCGTTGCAGCCAGGCGTTGTGCTATATTGAAAAATGCAATATTTGGTTAATGATGCGTGCCGCAGATCCTGCGACGTGCAAAATTTCCACAGCCACGCTTCATGCGCTGCTTTTTAAACGATTCTGCGATCGAAAACAATTAAAGCTGCAATAGAATTCATAATCTATATATATGGCTGATTAACTTGCAGACAAAATGAATTGAAAGAGAAGAACAAATGTGTATATTGATAGAGTCTGGTTTTGTGGTTTGATTGCATCTAAGTGGGTTAATGCAAAGGATTTAATGATTCACCAAGAGACTATGTAACAGGGGAGATGCTATAAATGAAACTCATTCATATGCAGCACCTTACTATGCGATTCTCAAGAATCATAGCAAGCAATAGAACCAAGCAACTTGTATGATCTAAGCAGGAACTTAGAGAAACTACTAGGAATACATAGTGAGACAAAGTCAGGCAGTTGCAGAAAATGTAGAGCCTTTCTATGCGATTCTCTTAAATTGAAGAATGTAATCTATAGGTAGACTGCTAATATTTTTGCTCTCTATCCTTTCCAATCTAAATAAAGCTAAGCAAAATTATATCAAGTGCTAAAAACTTAATCTCTTCTTAGTTGCCTGTGCTTAGACTGAATTTAGAATAAATTCAATAGGTTTCTACCCAAGAATCAAAGTAGAAACTTTATATTTTTGTCAAAAATTTGTATATATATTATATAAATTCTATCATAGAAACTACATTTATATGAAAATTTAGTTTAAACTAGCTAAAGCTGAACATAAGTTCTATGCTCGCATATATATCATAAAACATCTATACCGAGCACATACCTTGAAGCTACAAAGCTTTTAAGCTACTTTTACCGTCCGGTCTTAAAAATAAACAAGTAAGAAGGCTCTAGTCGAGACTGCTCGACTAGGAGATACCCTGAACCCTCCAAACTGATATTCTAATCATTCTGCACTTCTTTTATACACACATGCATACACATGCCTCCACATGCATAAGCTCGCGCTCTGCTAACTGCGCAGTAGCAGCGACTGCGTTTGGGCTGCGCAGCAGTGTGGGCAATACTTGAGATTTTATTTGTTGATAATTTCGTTTGTAGACGTATGATCTTAATGAAACTTTCAGAATGTAATCAAATGTATAAATGTGTGTACATTCCGAAGCACAAGTCTCTACTATTTGAAATACGTTTTTTACAAATTGGGGTCGAAGGGGGCGTGGTATCCAAAATCTGTAAATAACAAAATGTGTGTAATCGTCAATTGCATATACACAGTAAATCTGAAGTCTCTATCTCTAATAGTGTTCAAATTAGGCTGAAAAAACAATATACATTTATCGATTATCCTCGATAAAAAGATATCGATGAGTTATCGAAAAAATATGATACTCGTCTGCGTATGGTATACACGAGTCTACATATAAAATTTCAGCTCTCTAGCTCTTGTAACTTCTGAGATCGACGCCTCATACGGACGGACGGACGGACGGACGGACGGACGGACGGACGGACGGACGGACGGACAGACGGACGGACGGACGGACAGACGGCGGGCTTATCGCTCCTCTCGCCGTCGATATTTCATGGGTCCACCCTCCTTCCCTTTACATCTTTTTCACCCATCCCGATTTCCCACAGGGCAGGGTATAAAAACAAATCACTGGCCTCGGGGCTAACAGCTACTGGTTTATATTTTTAAATGGGTTAAAGTTGAAGCTAAGGTCAGACGACGGTGGCGATTGTTGTCAGCGGCGAGAACAAAGAAATCGCTGAAACCTTTGCACTGTGCGTCCTGTCAACGACCCGGCGGCCAATCATTAAATTTCTTTTCATTTTTTTTCTTTTTATTTGAACACACACTGAGACATAAAAGTTAATGGACGGCCAGCAGAATGGCCTTTATGTTGGACAAATCAAGCAGACATTGTGGCTGCAAGATTTACGAGTTCGCATCCTACGAATAACTATCATAATTTCATGTGCTATTGAACTGTTATGCAGACAAACAAAGCAAAGTCTCAATTGACTCAAAGTCCAAGTATTCCAAGTATGCAATAAAGATCTATAAATAAATTGTTGCCCCACAGGCTGAGTCACAAAAGCGTTTCGTATAATGCGTAAATGGCTGGATTTGCTCTGACGGGCTAAACATGTGGTTTGACATGCATGTCAATTAGAATGCTCAGACATTTGTTGAGGCATGCAAAAGTCAATGTTGAGCTAGCAAATATTTTGATAATATGCACAAATTGTTGAAATCGATGGAAGAATGCATTAACATAAAGTTTAACATGCATGTTAAACTGCACTTTAATTTTTATGGAGCAGCATGTAATATAAAAATGTATGTCTGGCAGTTTTAGGTCATAAAGTAGTTGCATATAATACAAGAAGGAATAACATGAAGTTTGCAATGCATGTTAATGGTCATGTTAAATGTATCTCATCTTAAACTGTAATCAAGCTTCAGGTTACAGAAATTTACACTTAAACTGTTTGCAAATGAAAAGTAATTTATGAAAATTGTTTGCCAGCCAGTTAGCTGTAAATGGGTAATAAAAAATATATTTTTGCAAATTTTTTCTTGGCAACTTTCTATGGCCATAAAACTAATTTCCATTTTGTTCGCTTTTGGCTTGGTCGACTGCATTGTTAAGGCACAATTTGCCTGCTGGACAGTGTAAACACACACAGTGACCACTCACACACACACACATACGCAACATAATCAACTTTGTTTGTTTAGCATAGCATAGCATAGCGCACTCGCCCCTGACTTCCAGACTTCGTCTGCCCACGCCCCTCGCAGCCAGCTAAGCAAAGGTCTCACTTATTTTTGTTGGTACATCGTATCGGGGCTCAAGTATTGCCCCAAGCATTGGCCAGCCATTGGACGAGCAGCATAAATATTTTATGGATTCCTAAGCGTAGTCGCCGCTGCTGTTGCTTGTGCTGTGGCTACTTCAATTTGGCTTGGCTCTTTTCTGGTTTATTTTTTTGAGAGGGTTCAAATGGCTGCGAATCGGAGCAACACATGCCATCAAAATGAGCCACACTAAAGTGGTCAAGTGCTCAATGAGTGGCGAGCAGGCGGGCTATATGAGCATTTTAATACACTTTCACTACAGTCGGGCAGAAGTAGGAGTAGGCAAAGGCAAGGACAAGGGGAGGGTTAGTTTGGGATCAGACGCGTTATGGAAACGCTACGTGACCGAAATTGGACAAAGATTTGGCGCACGACCAACAAACGCCAGATGCACTAGTTGTAATATTGTAACATCAACTGAGAGCAAGTAATGTAATTGATATAGCACACAAACACACACACACACGCACACACACACACACACACTAGTCGTCTGTATGCAAATCAGTTATGATTTGATTTGTGCGATTGCAGTAAATTTTTGGTTACAGCGCAGCTTGACTGCTACACTCTATATATACATATATATATAGTATATACAAAATATATATAGTATATATATATATATAAAATTATATTATATATGTGTGTGTGCGTGTGTGCAATTTGCATAATGGCGTCTGGCTGCTGCCAGCATAAGCGAAATTTCTCTGCTACCCATAAAAGTATGCTACAGTTTTCTCCCTCTATCTCTCTCTCTCTCTCTCTCTCTCTCTTTCTTCTGAATGCGCTTGCAAAAGTAAAATAATAAACGTTGATTTTTAAAGCTGATGGAAATTAATTTAAAAATCACTTCAATCTCTGCATTAATGCGAAATTGTTGCAGATTTCTGTGTCTCTACGTGACTTTTCACATCAATTGAATTGAACGCTTTGTCTGCTCGGCTTAATTGATAAGCGATACAATCGAAGAAGACTTTGGGCAAAACTGATTCAACGACACTGTGACAGCTCAATCATTATGCAATTATAAGAATTCAATACAATATTATTATAATTACTTTTACATAATAAATACGATTTCATTATAATATAATTATAATTACTTTAACAAGCAGCAAGCTTGAGCTGCTGTACAATAATTAATCAATAATGCTATTTAATTATATAATATAAGAGAAGAGATGTATAGCTAGTATATGGTTTTAGGTAAAATACAGATAGCTATTCAAAAAAATTCTGAAATATTTAGAGATTCACTTTATTCACTTTACACTCAACTGTCTCCACAATCCTAATTAAATATCCTACTATGCATAGCTGCCTCAATTAATTATTACTATGTATTTGTACAACACTCATTGCCAGCTAATATGCTTATCCAATTCCTAATTGTGTTGGACAGTGTAGGTTACGAGCTAAACACATTTTCCAACTGATTTTCATACGCAATCCTAATTAAAATCCAAATGGAAAATGCTTTATGTGATAATTTGCACCATATCATATCTTTAATATATTTACACAGATGCGAATGTGTGTGCGTGTGTGTGTGTGTGTGTCCAGGATGTAACTGCTGCATGATAGGTATACTAAAGATATACATATATATATATATATATGTATGTATATAAATTATGTATTATATTATACATAAATTCCGACACTTGTCCGGGGTCTACATATCCGTCATAAACACTAAACTGAAAATGTGGCACAAAACAAAGCACACACACACACACACAAATACAAACAGAGAGAGAGCGAGATAGAGTGAGTGAGAGTCGCGCATACATAACGTTAAATTTTCACTTAAAAATGCAAATTTGACCAAGCGCGTTATAAAAACACAAAAACCCAACACACGCACACATATAGTGGCTGTTGTTTGTTTGTGTGTGTGTATGTGTGTGTGTGTGTCGGGTACATTAACAAAACATATAAAAACGCGCATAAGTAGAGCAGGGCCAGCCAGAAGTTGGGGCTTTGACATTTTCACTTAAGTTTTTCAGCTATAAAAAAAAAAAAAAAAAAAAAAAAAAAATTGCTGCAAAAATTATGATACGAGTTTTCGCTGCCATTTTGAAGCTATCTCAATGAGTTCAGCGCTGTAGACTTAAATATTTCTCCTTTTTCTGCTATTTTTCTTTGTGTTTAAAATAATTACAGCATAGTTCGAGATCTTAAATTATATGTACAATTAATGAAACACAAATATTTGGGATAATTGTGGAAATCAAAAGAGTTGAACTTGAATTGAATGAAATAAATGAATATTTTTTTTAAGTAGATAGATTCCTTATGTATTATATATTTAGCTACTTCTGCCTATTTCACAACAACTTTCGATGAGTTATGTATATATTTATGAAACAGTATTTTTCAATGAATTCAAGATATTGATGAAGATTATTTGATGAAGAACTGAAACTAAACTGAAATTCATAGACAACATTCAATGCAAACAATGCCTAGAGCACTTGCTAATCATATATGTATAATATATATTTTACTGAAATGATAATTAAAGCTAGATGTAAGCGCTTGAAACACTTTAAGCTGCCCTCGTGCCCTCATTTACAGCACTTTGCTGGACACGTTAAAGCTGCTGCTCGCAGCTTAACAAGTTGGCATTTTGTGTGGCGGATTTTGTGGCTTTTAAATTTCGCGTCCGAGTTGCACTCGAGTGTTGCACGTAGCTGCCACCATTGGGGCAGCTAGCAAAAGAGAGAGAGAGAGGAGAGGCAGTTGGGCAACTGGCCTTATGCGCTGCAGCACTCGACAAAGAAGACGAAGGTAACACGTGACCGTGTGGCAAACAAAACAAACGAGGCAATGAACCAGCATCCGCAATGTGCTTGCAACGCTGCAGCAGCAGCAAAAAAATAAAAGGAAAAACTAAACGAATGAAAATATACACAGAGACAGAGACAGAGAGAGAGAGAGAGAGAGAGAAATGAGGCAAAGCCAAGTGGAGTGAGGCAGAATATGGTTTGAAAAATAAAAGTTTATCCTTGTACCAAAAGCATTACTTGAGAGTGTGTAAGAGAGTACTGTTCGAGTGTGTGTCTGTGTGTGTGTGTGTGTGTGCGTGTGTGTGTATTGGCTGTAGCAGCGCTTATTGCCAGAGTCAATGCGACAACACGTGCCACAGTTGGTCAAGTGCGTTGCTACCACTTTATAGCCAGCATGTGCTGGTTAACAAACCAAAGACAGACAGACAGACACACACACATACACACATACATAGTAGTTGCCACTCTCGGTACACGCAGCAAAAGCTGTTTCATTTTGTAATTGCATATAGCCAACATCTAGCCAACATCAAGCTGGCATCAAATTGGCAACCGAGATGCAGCAGCATCAACTCCTCTGCTGTCCAAGTTTTTCGGTGCAGTGCCATTAAAGCGTAAATCGAAACCGTAGCATACCATTTATTACAGACTCGCTCTCTACTTAACTAAAGACTCTGGCTCCGGCTCTGGCTCTAATGCAGGCGGCATGTGACACCTGATGAAAGGGCGAAATTGTGCTAAAGCTGAGCTCAAAATGTGAAACGAAGGCAAAACTGCTTGGCAAAGGAATTGGTAATCAGATGGTGCAGGTTATCACAATTACTTGAATTACAGTTAACGCCATGGTAGACACGGCATTTGTAAGCAGTTGGCGAGGCCAATCAACGAGCAGTGTTGGAAAATGAAGCAGCAAAGCTGGAAGAGTCAATTAAGAAAGGTAGTTGGTCTTAATGTGCCGTTAGAGAGAATAATAAAATAATAAAAGAGGAGCCAGACGAACAGTAGAGCTCAAGCAAAGGCAAAAATTCATTCCAGTGTTGGAAAATATAGCGAGAAAGATGTTCTGAGTTGACTTGCAGAGAAATTTGGAATGCCAAGAGTAATGCAACATAATAAAGATAGATTTCAATTGGGATTCACTTAGCAATCTTTTCAAATGGCAATGCTTTTTAACAAACAGTGTTGGAAAACGACATACACACACACACTCTTTGAATTCCATTGTCAATTTTTGGTATAAAAACGGTTTTAAAGTTTCATAATGATATAATTAATTAAAAGTCTTATCAAAAAATATATAAACGCCTGTCAAAATGAAAGAAATTAGGTCAATTAACACTTGGTAGAAAATGGCTTTAAATACTTTTACAAACTGATGATAAAATTCAATAAAATGCAAGAAAGGACAGGCCAGTAACACAATCCAATCAGGTGGCAACGCCATAGCACATTAGTATTGGAAATGAAGGCCTGATGAATTTGTTATTGCAACAGCTTGCCATAAACATTTTAGCCTCACTATAATGTTATTTCAAGCGGCGACTACTGTATTGATCTAAGCTGTGCTTAAGCCTTAATGTCAACATGTTAGCCATGTTGAGTAACGTTTAAAGCATTTGACATCATTTGACAGGCGACAACTTTGTTCACATTTGCGTTAAATACGAGCTATAAAAATAAGAAACTGTTGCAATAACATTGTCTCTCTCTGCTCCCTCCGTCTCCATATCGCTGTGTGTGCAATGCCAAAGGGCATCATCAGCAGCAGCAGCAGCAGGAGCAGCAGGAGCAAGAACAGCAGCGGCAGCCAGAGAGATGCCACACAAAGAGCTATTAACTGGGCCTTAGACAGAGGACAAGTTAATAGGTAGAGTAAAGTTTGTGGAGGAAAAAACTAGGGCAGAGCTATTGCAACCCGGCTGACAGGATGACGAGCGCCAACAGTAGAAAGAGCAGCAGCACAAGCAAAAGGAGTTAGCGGTTGAAAAAATAGTAGTAATTGTAGAAAGTGCAGCACAAGGATTTGAGGCAACCGGATAAACAGCAGCACTGAGACTGACGCAAGGAAAAGGAAGAGCAGCTAGACAATCAACTGGAGCTCGAGTTGGAGCTGCGCACAGAAGAGGATCAGCTGCAGCACAAAAAGAATGGAGGAGTAGCAGCAACAGCTACAGGATGTGGACTTATTCTGAGCCTTGGTAAAGGCTAAGAATTTGTATATTATAAAATGAGTAGCTGCAAGAAAATTTGTAGTGGCAAGGAGATACCGAGTTTGAGAAACGATAGTGCAGAAAGTATGAATAGGAGCAACATGTAGTAGTAGTAGTAGACAGTAGTAGAAGATAGTAGTGGTAGTAGTAGTAGAAGGTAGTAGAAGATAGTAGTAGACAGTAGTAGTAGATAGTAGTGGTAGTAGTAGTAGACAGTAGTAGAAGATAGTAGTAGACAGTAGTAGTAGATAGTAGTGGTAGTAGTAGTAGACAGTAGTAGAAGATAGTAGTGGTAGATTACTACTACTTAGTAGTAAGATAGTATAACTAACTATTAATATTAGATAGTAGGAGAAAGTAGTAGTATAGTATGGCTAGTAATAGCAGTAGATTAATAGTAGTAGTATAAAATAGTAGTAGCTGCAGTAGCAGGAGATTCGTCAGCGGCAGCAAACATGATCTGAGACGAATAGAATGAATAAATTACATGAGCAAAGAGAAGCAACAATAGCAATAGGAGCAGAACAAGCATTGGGTAATCAGCAGCAGCATGAATAAGTAGTAAGAGTAGCAGCATCAGCAATCGGAGCAGCTGCAGCACAAACAGTAACGAAATATGGAAACAATGACAGCCCTGGCTGTGCATCACATGTGACTTGATGACACAGGACTGACAGAGCAGGAGTAGGGGAACAGGAGCTAAATAGATCAGATAGCAGTAGCAGTGGCAAAGTGGTAATAGAAGCAGGAGTAGAACGAGCAAATAGCATTAGCAAAGGGAGCAGCAGCAGCTCAAAGTAGAGTAACAAAAGTGAAGCCAATATTATCAATGGCTTTGCCACACATGTGACCCGGCTGCCACAGGTTATCAAAGAACTCGGCTTCAGTCGAAGCAAGAAAAAAAAATCCCTGCAAATCAGGCAGAAAAACTTGCGATAAAGGGGAACATAAGGAGAGAAAGCCAAAGGAAAGAAAGAGAGAGAGAGAGAAAAACGAAACCGAATCGTGAAAGCAAATGCAACCGAATTATTGCCGCAGTCAAGCGCAATTGATGTGTGCTTAATGTGCAACAACAACGCTTTAAATTTTAATTAAACTTTCATGCAACACAGCAAGAGGGAATCAAAGAGAGAGAGAGAGAGCGATAGGGGGGTGTGAGTGAAAGGGAAATGCTTAAATATTCTCAGCTGCATAATTGAAATGCCACATGGCGTAGTCAACAGCATCGAAATGCGACGAAGCTGCACAGCAAACACACACACATACATATTGTATATATGTGCCACACACATCAAGCCCAATAGCTACCCCTGCCCCTGCCCCTTCACTAGTTCTGTTTACAGCTGGGCGCTCAGCCTGAGGCAAAGCTCGCACATTGTCAAATCGCAGACGCCTTTCCCGGCAGCCATCAGCGACGACGACGACGACGACGATGACGACAATGCAAGGGAAACGCGCAGACAAACAAGGACTCCAAGCAGGGGAAAAGTGGCCGGGGGTGGTGCTGATTCTGGGTGGCTCGGCTATCAGTAGCGCCTGACTGATTCAGACAACCGGACGGAAACTGCAAAATAAACTAAACACTGCATTTATGCAAATAAATAGCAATGCGATAGATGTATATAAATATATTCCATATAACTATGACAAAGGGTGGCAGAAGAAGCTGAAGCTGAGCAGGAGACATGGGTGTGTGTGTGGGTGTGTGTGTGTGGCTGAAGGGTGCAGAAAGTGAGCAAAGGCAGTGAACGGAAAAAGTAGATATATTGGACACATATTATATAGAAGAAGTTCGTGATAAATCATTGAACAGCAAAGCGGGAAATATTACTGATTTATAACTTAATTCGTGGGCAAGTGTAGAAAGAGCAAATTGAAAAGGGTTTTTCAGCTCCATTTATGTGTCAACTTATGGTAAATATATTACTTGGGTCAATTATATTGCCGAAATGAATTTGAACAAATTTAGATAAAATGCAAAAATAAATATCCAATATATATCAGATATGCATATATTATAAATATATATAACAATACTATATAATTAATAAAAATTAATATATTAAAAATAATTTAAAAAATATTGTTAATATTATATAATATAAAAAGTATTATTGCTATATTCTTTGCTATATTAAAAATATTTAATTAAAATAATTATAAGAGCTGAGTCGAATTCGTCTGTCTATTTCTTCTAAGTATTCCCTCTACATATTTCGAAGTATTTCTTCCAAGTATTTCCGCTAAGTATCCTCTACTTATTTCCTTTACGTAATCCCTCTACATATTTCCCTTACGTATTTCCTCTACGTCGTTAACGCTTAGCTGATCGATCACACACTCTACCTCGCTTTATTGCGCTGACCTCCAGCAGGCCTGAACGACTGAAGAAATGCTGCAGCTGCAGCCCTTTATATACAGCCACTTTTACTCAAGCACTCACTGTCCCTCTCCGACAGCAGGTAGCCAGTCGTTGCAGTTGAGCTTCAAGTGACCAATGGGAACGCTCTCTGCTGCTGTGAGCTTTCTAGCTTCGCTTTATAAATACCAAATGAATGCTGCTACATACACATAGACAACATTCATGATCTTTTGCGCTCGTTCTCTCCGTGCTTTTACTCTTACTCAAGTACTGTCTCTCTCGTTACAGTCGAGCTTCAAGTAAACAATGGGAATGCTCTTTGCTGCTGTGAGCTTTCTAGTTTTGTTTTACCTAAATACAAATACCAAATGAGAACTGCTGCATACATACATATGTATAGACAACTTTAATGATCTTCTGCAACGCTCTCTGGTGCTTCAAGCACTCTAGCTTTAGAGTTTGAATTATTATTAATTATTTAGCAAATTATTCAAAATATTTTGTATAGTAAAGCAAACTGTTCAATATTAAAAAAAAATATATATAATTTTAAATTATTTAATTTTTATAATAAAAATAATTTTTGGATAATATTTATATGTTTTTAGTTCCAGCATTTTAAGCTGTTTAAATACTTCTTCATATACCCAAAATTCTCCCAGTGCAGCTTTGTAGCTCATATTTATAAAAGGATTGAGGAGCAAGGTATTAAATTTCCAATGAAATCAATCGGCTTGAACTCAAATACCCGCACACACACACACGCATGCATATACCTACATACGCCCACACACTCACACACATACAATATATGGTATATATTTATTCATTAAGCGTCTGAGTCATTCACAACTCATTACATGCACACACACACACACACACACACAGACAGAGTGAGAAAGCCGAAAGTATGAATGACACTAATACGCAGCTACAGTTACGCATACACACACGCACACACACCGACACACAGACACACATGGCGCATATGGGCAGACAATCAGACAGTGGATGTTGAGTATTAGACACGTATGACGTCAGCTTATGCATGGCATAGACCAAACACAGAGCAACAACAAGCGACAGCATTTAAACTTCAAGTGGAACAACAACAGCTATAATAACAACAACAACAACAGCAGCAAAGGCGTCAACGAGTGAGACAATCGCCGACAGTTGAGTGTTTTGCCCGTTATACGTTGTCTTTGTTGCTATAAATGCGCGTTCTGCTCACCCACTCTTCCACTCTGCCTCTCTCACTCTCACTCCCACTCTCACTCCTTCTTGCACTCCCGCTCTATTGCTCGTTTTTCTTAACAGTTAACAGTTAGTGCTGCCTTCGCTCTCTACACCCATTCCACTGCAAACGCACACACACACACACATTTGCACATTTATCCATTTTTTGGGTTCATTCCGGTTGGTTCTGGTTCAATTCGGTTTGGTTTGGTTTGGTTTTCACTTTGCCAACTGTTCGCCTAGCTTTGTCCTTTTGTCTGGCTGATATGCGCCTGTCATTATATAAGACAGCGAGTTAGACAAAGCCAGCGCTACAGTGTAAGCTAACTGAGTGCGTGTGTGAGTGCGAGCGAGAGCGTCAATTTAAATAAATGCTTTGAAGCGCACTAAAAGCGATTTATCTTTGTCGATTGTGGATTACGAACATGTTTTCCAAAACATTTTTCATATTGTCCCTGCGTGAGTGTGGGTGTGTGTGTGTGTGTGAGAGAGAGAGAGATTGCGTTACTGCTGCTGCGTTGACTGACAAGTCTTTGTGCAAACAGCAGCAGCTGCCTTTGGTTTCGGCTACCCTTTGCCCTCGCCCTCCCGCCCAGCAGCTACCCAGCCAGAAAGCCATGCATGAGAATTGCACTGAAAGGCACATGCTCCGCCCGCATGGCAAACAAGTTGAAGTTATCTTTCGATAACTTTTTAACTGTAATTTTGTTATTGTGTGGAGCTAATTGAGCTGTTAGCTGTTATCCAAATTGACAGCTGATTTAATGCTTGCCAAAGCACTGCCAAAGTAATGTGTTTCACTGATTTTATCGCCTTCACTGTTCATGCGAGATTTCAACTGGGATCTGCTCGTTTCCCAGACTCTCTGTGAATGTGTCTGTGTGTGTGTATTTGTCTGTCTCTGTGTCTGCTTTGTCTGTGTGTGCTGCTCATCAGGTTTCGTTTTATTGATTAATCGTCTGCCTCTACCTCTGCTGCTGCTGTTGCTGCTGCTGCTTCACATTAGCAGCATTCGCTGCACTGCGCCATAACTAACAAAGTCTTTTGTCCATTTTCAAACACCTCCCCCAGCCCGCTCCTCTGGTCCTTTCTCATTGTTCCCTTTTTTTTTTTTTGCTGTTGCTTTCTTCTAATGCTCATTCGCATTTTCATTTTCATTTGCATGCGGCTACAGCCACAGCAGTGGCCCACGCAGCGTATACGCAATTTAGCTGCTTGTCGAACAGATCCGTTGTTCCATTCCCATTGCCAGTCTCATTCCCATTCCCAGTACCATTTCCATTCAGTAAACGTGCCGCGCGCTCGTCGCCCACGCAAAAGTCGATAAATTATTAGATTGTAAATAAAGCGTGAGTAGGACGGGGGGAGGGGAATAGGGGGGGGGGCCCTATTACTTTGGTGGGCGTGGCAAAAAGGTAGGCAACAACTGCTGATGTTGATGGCAAGCAAAAAACTGGCGTAAAAGCAAAAGATTATTGGGTAACCGCAGCAAAGTTTTTCTTTTGGCTTTACGCAGCCGGCGCACATGTGTCCAAACGAAAGAAAAAAACCACAAAAAAGAAAAAATAAAATCAGAAACGAGCAAGAAGCACAAGTTGAAGTTGAAGAAAAGGAAGAAGAAGAAGAAGTAGTAGTAGCAGCAGCAGCAGCAGTAAAAAAAAAACCGTGTCGAAAGCTATACAAATACAGGCAATAGTTGTGCTCATGCGTGTGTGTGTGTGTGTCTGTGTGTGTGTGTCAGCTGTCGCCAGCTCTAGACAACAACAACAGCCTAAGCATTATGCATGTGTGCGTGTGTGTGTTCACATAAGTGAGAATGCGTGTAAAGTGTGTGTAATCAATCATTTATGAAATTACGCTACTTCCGCTTTTGACAATTTTCATTCCAACATGCCGTCCCTGGCTAAACCCATGCAACGCCTACACACAACCGCCCCGCTCCCCCCTTCCCCTCTTCCTCATATCCGTGCCCCCCTGCCCGGCACTGTCCTGCCCCACACAAGCTTATGTCCTATCGGCGATGACGTAAGTGTCTTTGTAATATGTAAAATGCAAATTTACACACACATTCCTTCAGTTGCTCCATCTCTCTCCCTCTCAGTGTGTGTGTGTAAGCCTGTCGAAATCTTCGATGGGGCATAGATTATGATGATGCCCAGCAACAGAATGCGATAAAAAAAGAAAAGAAAGGAAAAGAAAAGTTTTGCCTAACAAAATAAAATAAAATAAAATAAAATAAGATAAAATAAAATAAGATAAAGAGCCACACGCAGCGACAGCTGAGAAAAGTGTTAGCAGAGCGAGGTATACATACATACATATATACATACATCTCCATGCATATATGTATATAAGTTCGATAAAAAAAAGCATGTCAAATTTGATATATAACCTTGAACCCGAGGCGCATGAACTTTGACCTCAGTAGTGCGCTGAAAATTTTAATGAAAAAACTGAAAATAACCAGGAACAGAAGCAGAGCAATCAGCTCTATATGATAGATTGAGCTAATCATTAAATATGTATAATTCTGGAATGCTCTATGAATATTCATGTGCATTCAAAAATAGATGCCTTCAGCAGTTATGGGAGATATAAAAATATCTGAATAGTAATTAGAATAGAGGGATAGAAGTATTATAAAATACATTACAGCACACACAAGTCGTTAGACTATCTATGATAGAAAACATAAACTTTTTAGAAATGTTTAAGCAATATAAATCTGTATATAGGAAGAGTTATGTCAATTCTTTAAGGAATGAAAAAAACACACATTTATAAATAAAAAAAAAAATAAAAAAACAGAAAATGTTTAAAAATATTTTTAAACTACATTTAACAAAAATAGTTTTTAAATTCTTTGCAGAGAAACTAGAGAAAAAAAAAAAAAAAAAAAAAACATCGTAAAAAGCGAAAAACTTTTGCGTGGAATTCAACATTGAAATACGCGCAGCCAAAATAGTTTTCGAATGCTGGGCCCTCTTTTAATGGTTGGCCAGAAGCTGTAGTAGTCGTAGTGACCGCCCCTAAAGGTATGCAATATGAATTTAATGTGTGCTTTTGACCACGCTTAGAGCCAGCTTCTATATGGCCATCAACTAATTTGCGTTTATTTGACCATCAAAAGAGTCGTAACCCAAATATGAAAATGGGTTAGAGGTGTGCGAGCTGATATGTGTGTGTGTGTATGTGTGTGTTAGTGTGTGGCGCCTTTGGCAGTTATGGGGCCCTGCGGTTGGCCGCAATGTCAGGCGAGAGTCCTTTTGACTAATTAGACGACTTGCGGTGAACGTAATCATAAATACACACACAGCAGTAATTATGATATGAGGGCCAACAACAACAACAACAACTTGGCTTATATACATAGAGATACATATACTTATTTATATATACTCTATATATATGTATGTATGTATGTATATAAGGCTGGCTTGCCTAAGCTGTCGAGTTAATTAATTTAAAACTGGCCCAAACTGCAGAGCCTCAAGTATTAGGCCTCGCGTCTTGGCCATGTGCAAAGCCAGTCTCTCTCATTTTGTATGTGTGTGTGTGTACGCAGCAGCCCAACTGGAAGCCTCTGTGTCTGTGTGTTGTTTTCTGCTTTTTACTTTTATTTTTCGCTAGCCCTTCTTTTTGCTTTTTTGGCAATTGGAATTGGCCGCTGAATGTGGAGCGCAGCGCGCGCAGTTGATATTTCAAAAACTAGCGACTGGAAAAGCCAAAACGGCTTTTGTCTTTGGCGAATAAAACTTGAGCTTAAGACTCGAATTAAACAAGTCGAATATAATATAAATAATATTTTTAAATAGTTCACATTTATGTATAAAATATTTACTGATTTATTTTCATATTTTTGTTCTGCATTCGCACAGTAAATAAAATTCCTACAGCTCAACTTATATAAACGGCATAAGAAGAAAAAAGAAAGAAAAAAAAAAAACGTTGCAGAGCCTCGCAAGCTTCGTGTCATGTGAGAGCCAGCGCTGAATAGCGTAAGAGCGAGTGAACGAGCACGAGCGCGTGGGAGAGAACGCCAGTGAGAGAGCGCGCCAAGCAGCTGACAAGTTGCGCTCACGTAGTTGGCGCGCTCTTTGACTCTGGCGCTCTCTCACTCTCTTTGCATCACCTGATTTGCACAGCAGTCGCGTTTCGAACTAGAAACATGTTAAGGCTGCGGCTGCTGTTAGCTTGTATGTGTGTGTGTGCGTGTGCGTGTGTTTTGGGGGTGGGTCTACAACTGCTGGCTGTTAGTTTGCCTGCTGCTGCTAGTTGTTGTTGCTGTTGACGCTGCTGTTGTGCAGGCATTTAAATGTGTGCCAGCCGCACACACACACACACACGCACACAAATTTAAATTTAAATTACGCATACGCCCGGCTGTGTGTGTGTGTGTGTGTGTGTGTGTGCAGCTGCTGTTGCTGCTTAGCAGCTGCCTCAAGTTTTTCTTAATCAGCAGCGCAATTCACATGCTTGCAACGTGCTTTTGCCACACACACACAGATACGGAGGCCATTCACAAGATTTTACTTCAGTTTTCATTTTTTTCTTTTTATTCATACTTTATTTTTCTTTTTTGCCCCCTTGGCAAAGCTTTTCCTTTTGCCCCTGTTGCCCAGCTTTGTGTGTGCGTCTGTGTGTGTGTGTGTGTGTGTGTGTGCGGCGCTCATTAGCGGTCGCATTGTCGCAACACCTTCTCCACCTCGCTTGACATGCTTGCCAGCCAGCTTTGCTTTTTGCCCGTTGTCCGTTGTCCGTTGTCAGTTGCCAGTTGGTCAGCTTAGCTCTGTGTTGCCAGTTGTTTAAAGGCTTGCAACAAATAATTGCCAATTATGCGCACACACATACACACATACACGCACAGATACAGATAGAGATACAGAGAGAGGGTGGCGAGAGAGTCATCAAATATGCAGTCAAATGTTTGCACAGACACTGAAAAATGTGGCACAGTTCGCCAGTTGGCGACCTCTAAGTGCCACAAATTAACCGCAACGCGTTGCTTCTTCACTTCTCGCTCCCCATGCCCTCTCTCTCTCTCTCTCTCTCTTTCTCTATCTCTCTCTCTATCTCTCACTCTCTTTAGCAACACTGATAATTACGAGCAGAAATATTAAACCCGGGCAGGGCGTGGGGTTCTTTTGGACGACTGCTGCGCGCGGATTTTGTGAAGTGGGCAGCTCTTAAGGCAAGGCCCGTTCCCATCCGTTTCTCCGTCCAACCAACCGACTTCAATAATTAATGAGCAGCTAAAAATGTCACGCAGTTGCGTCCCTCTGCAGGATTTAGCCATAGCCGAGAGTTTACACACTGCAACAGCAGCAGCAGCAGCAACAGCAGCAATCGTTGCCTTAAGCTTGTTAAATACCCATGGCTAAATCACATTACTTTATAGCCAGGCTACACTGTACCGTACACACTGCAAGCTGTTATGTAAGCTCTCAAAAATGTTGTGAGTCCTTGCCTAATGAAACTCTAATTGAAGCTAAATTCTGCTCAAGTATTCATTATATATAGAATATTATTATAGTTGAACATTTCGGGCAGGGTATTTTATAGTCGTATATTTTGTTTAGTCAGCAAATAGATTTGCCAGTTTTCATTTGTCTTGCAGGGCTGTGGCTAGCGGGCTTTGGGGGCTTGGCATATTTTGGGGTTAACGGGCTGAATTTAAATGCGAGTTATGTTGATGTCCTGTTGTCGTTGTTGTTGCTGTTGTTGTTGTCGTTGTCCTGCGGCAAAGGGTTGCCAACCCATTGCACAGTATTTAATTAAAACATGATGTAATGCGAGCGCGTGTCCCGCGACAATCCGGTGAGAAATGCTCAGAGATAAAGACAGAGACAGGCAGAGAGACAGCGAGACAGCAGGACAGCGAGACAGACAGAAGAGTAGCTGGCAGCTATTTAATAGAATTTGTGACTAGAAACAACACTTTCTATTCATTGAGGAAGTGAGGGGATGGACCATAAGAGTGAGGAGCGCGAGATGAGCAAAAAGCTAACACTTTTTGGAAACTTTATCTATTTTAACTGTCATTCTCATGATGCAAATCAGCGGAAGGCCATGCAGGGAGCAGCTAAAGCAGTGGAAACTCAATTGAACTCTGAACTCATTGTCAAATATTTTGAATATTACAAGTGTTTAAGAAAGGCCTGTACTCTTAATGCTATACAGAGGTTAAGACAGAGAAGGCTAGAAGTCCGAAGGCCTAAAGCCAAGAGAGTAAAATGAATTGCAGCTGGATTTACGATTTAGATTCAAAACACGATGGGAAAGACGACCTAGGATAAAGGTGTAGGAAAAAAGTATAGCCTTCTCGGATCTCTGCATAATATGAAAGTAGAATAGACTATATATAAACCAGTTCTCTTCTTAAGACGTAGAATCTCCATTCCATGTAGAGACCATTACGTAATTAATCGATGAGTATGCTACTCAACTTAAGATCTACTTTGAAATGTGAGTAGGAGAGAATTCACTAAATCGATAATCACATTATATTATATTAAACTCGATATATTACTTATCGATAATCGATAAAAACTGGCTATCTCTATAGCACTCACTCTCTAGTGGGTGTAGCAGCTGATGATGATTCACTTCATATCCATTGTTATACTTGTTATGAACTCACCTTGCAGTCATCGCACTGATTGACCAGAGAATACACCTGCCGGCAGTCGAAACGAAACAGAATCTCGGCCAGTTCGCAGGTGATGCGATTGGCCAGCGCATCCACGTCGAGCAGATCGCTTAGCAATCGAATGCACTCGTCCCGATCCGAGAGCGTCACATTTAGAGCCAATGTGTGAAGTGCACTGAACACGCTACGTTCACAGCAATGGCGCAGTCGAAGGGTGCGCAGGCGGGCGAGCAGCTGGCCAGGTGAGCGCAGGCCGCACAGATGCTGTGGACTCGTCTCGGCTGCATCGCCCAGGTAATCAAGGCACTGTTGTTGTTGCTGTTGTTGTTGTTGTTGTTGTTGTTGGTGTTCGTTGACGCTGAGTTGCTCGTGTGTCTGGAGTTGGCTATAGAGCAATGTGGACTGATCCTCAGCCAGTCTGATCGCCTCATCCTCCATGTTGCTGCTAGGCGTGCTGCTTGCCTCGCTCGCCTCCTGCTCCACATCATCCAACTCCTGCTCGGTTGTGGTTGTTGTTGCTGCCGCCTCCGTTGGGCCACTGTCAACAACAACAACATTCTCATCCCATTGCCTATCGCGTCGCACTCGAGACATGGCCTTTAAGTTATTGTTGTTGTTGTTGCTGTTGCTGTTGCTGTTGCGATTATGCGTCGTCTTATAGTTAATCGTATTTGCATTTATGAAATACTTGAGTTTATTATTATCGATGCTGCTTTCCATTGGCTGCTGTTCGGCACAGGAACGCGGACAGATTGGCGGACCAGGTCCCTCATCAACCCAGGCCATGGGCAGTGTGCCAGCCGAGCACTGACCCTGAAGAGAGAGAAGGATAAAAGAATTTTGTATTAATAAAATGACAAAGGATATTAAATTTATATATATATATATATATATATATATATATATATATATATATATATATATATATATATTGGCTGCAATCTTATAGCTAACAGTGAAATATATTATTTATTAATATAAAATTAAATAATAAATAAATGAAATAAGTGGACTCTAGTCTGGAGAAATCAGACATATGTCTAGATCTTGTCTATCGTCCTGATGGTCCCCAATACGATTCTTTTGACTGTTAAATACAATAAATATCCAGAAATATATTTTATATATAAGATATTCATAATAAAAATAATAACTAAATATATTTAAAATATTTCTTTTATATTTTCTATAATTATTTATATTTTTAAATTTTTGTTTACCTAAAAATCAACTTCAACATTGAATATACAATAATAATATGCCATATAAAATATAATTATAATTTAATACTTATAATATCTATTCAACTCAAATTCTCTTTGCCTAGACTAACCCCAAGTAGATAAAAATTAAACAACTGCTAAGATCTCGTTGAATACTTAACATAAATTAGAAATCGTTTTTAATCTCTCTCCAAAGATGTTGAACTTCTCAAAAAACTTGATGCGAAACTATTTGAGCTCCTAAATAATTCAATTCTCAAATTGAAGCAAACCAGAAGTTGATGCCGCTTAAACTTTGTGTCAAAGCAAAGCTGGCAAAAAAGTTTGTGCATTGTGTGAGATTTTTTGGGGGGTAGAAAATTAATTTTGAAACATTTCAAGCGCTCAACACATGATGAAATATTAAATAATAAAATATGTATATATGCATATATATATGTTTAATGTGCATATGAAATAAATGGCAGGCGATTAAGCTGGCAATTAGAACAGAGATTAAAGAGATTAAACAGCTGAGCGTAAGCGACAAGCAGAAAACCAGAGAGAGAGAGAGGGAGAGAGAGAGGGAGGGAGAAAAACTAAATTTTAAATGCATTTATTTAAATAGAAATGTTTTGTATTATTGCAAAATTAAACAATGCACATAGAATGAGACATAGAGAGCGAGAGAGAGAAAGAGAGAGAAAGAGTGAAAGAGAGAGGGGCAGATATGGAGTGAGGCGGGTATGGGCTGCAAGGCAACGGGGTAGAAAAACAAAAAGTACTCTGGTATATTGAAAAAGTTTTATGCAGCTACGA
Source organism: Drosophila aldrichi (assembly GCA_035045965.1). NCBI lineage: Eukaryota > Metazoa > Arthropoda > Insecta > Diptera > Drosophilidae > Drosophila > Drosophila aldrichi. The sequence goes on from JAWNOM010000084.1 coordinate 624,947, forward strand.
GCAACAACAATAACAATAACAACAACAACACGTACTGAGGGAAAGTCATAAAATAAAACAACAACAAGCTGTGTAGAGTAGCGCAAGTAAAATAGAAGCCAAACAACGAAACGAGCAACAGCAACAACAACAACAACAATAACAACAACAACAACAACAGCAATGGCAATGAGTGCATAAAGAGCTGATGTTTTTCGTTATTAAAATGACCGCACTTCGTTGGAATTTCTTTTTTTTTTTGCGCTCGCCGTCTCCTGCCACATGCCGCTCAAGCAGTGGCAGCAGCAACAGCAACAACTACTACAACAAGCGGGAATAATCGTAGCACAGTTTATGGCGTCGCCCGTATCAATGCACAGCCAATGCGACTATTGGCCAAAACCGAAACCGTTTATAGCCTTCACATGTGCGGCCCATTAAAATTAAAGACGCGCTATACAAATAAATTTAAAAAAATATAAATATAAAATATAAATAATATATGAACAGCGTGAGCCATAAAGGCACACAAGGAATCAAATATCTAACAGAGAAACGGAAAGAAACTGAAAAAGAAGAAAACAAATAGCAAAACACAAGCCAGAAGCATATTAGTAACAAATACGAAAAAAGAAATGCTAGAAACAAATAGAGTAAAGGACAATGTGCAAATTGCATTATGGGGAACATTAATATTGCATGTCACACTGCAACTGGATTGTGGGCGTATAAGAAAGGCTGAGAAAGTGACAGAGATAGAACGAGAGTGAGCGAAAGAAATGTGCAGCAATCAACGACGCATAAAAACTCAATTGCCTGAGCCGAGAGACCTGTTTTATCCCTCGACAATAACAATATGTTGTAAAAAGTCTACAGTATAGTTTACTCCATATACCTCTATATATATATATGTAGTGTGTGTGTGTCTGTGTGTCTGCAATTCAGGTTAGAGACGAATACAAATGTGAAATGAAAAATCAGACAATGAATAATAACTCACAGCGCTCAATAGTGAAAAGTTGAGCGCATTCAAAGACTAACAGATGCGCCTTAAGAGAAAGATAAACCGATCGACTATAGGGATATATAATAGATATGCTCAACAAAGACGCCAAAGGGGAAATTAAGTTCCAATACATAATTTGTTAGCGTAGAATATTAAATAAAAGATGTCGAAGTGGAAAACAGTTTAACATAGATCGATAAAGAATATTCCAGAATGGTTTGCTTATAAATGAAGTCAACATATTTGGGACGTTTATATTAGAGAAATTTAATAAATAATGTGAATACTGTCTACATGAGTCTTTCAACTGGGTTCAGTCTTCCATATGTCAACTATATGAAATTTCTAACTTTTCTTTTACAATTCCTGACGGTACCAAGGCTTTAAAGTCCACAACAAAAAGCGGTTTTCTGTGGAAGGGTTCAGAGTCTGAACAATATTTTCCATTAAAAAAGAAACATCAACTAGATTTTTGTAATTTTTTCGCCTTGTAATTTGAGAGCAAGTCAGTTCCCTCTGGATTTGTGTAACTAAAAATAATTACTAGACATAATGTTATATTTATATATGTACAGCCCTTAAACAGCACTCAAGGCCGGAAGGCGCATCTACCGAACCCCAACTAACCCCAGGCGCAACCACCTAAAAATTCAATTTAAATTACAACAAAAATTTCCGATACTCAATTCATCTAAACATAGATTTGATGCAATTTAAACCCGCTAAGCCTGGCCAAATTTAATACAGGGTATACAGCCCACACACACACCCACACACACACACACACACACTCGGACAGAGACAGGGAAGCACGTGTACACGGCGCCATTGTTGATTTAATGGCAGACCAGCTGCGGCCCAGTGCACAACAATGCGACCCACTCGCTCGCCTGTTCAGGGTTTGTTTTTTTTTTTTTTTTTTCTATACCCCCTCTGTTGCTTGTCGTTGTTGTTGTTGCTGTAGGGGTAGATATGGGGGGTGGGGGTGGGGCTAGCAGCTTAAACGGACACAATACAAGAAGACAGCAACAAGATAAATTCTTGAATGCGCAACAGCGAAATAAGAAATTACAGAATGAACTGACATTACAATTTGTAAAAAAAGGGTGTGCAGCCCTCACTACCCTCACCACCCTCACCACTCCTACCTACCCAGCCCATAATCCAAGTCCAGCCCTTAGCCACCCCCTTCGACCTGCCCTTTGGCATAGCTGGGCGCTGATTAGTTCGCGATGGCTGTTCAAACAGTTTTGAAAATGCAAAGTTTTTGTTAAAACTTTGATGAGGTTTTCTTCTTTTTTTCTCCCTACATTTTTTTCTCTCACACACACACTCTCTGTCTCTTTCGTTTTGTGAAAAGTTTTCACTTGCTGCAGATTTCAAGAGGAAATGGGATTTTCGCTGGCCAAATGAACTTCGAACTGGCCAACACTTAATTATGCTGAATTGTTGTGAAGCTTTCCACCTGCAGGCCAAAATGCTAAGCAAAATTCTTCATAAATTAATAACTTGTAATTATCAAAGTCGATGCCAGAGACGATCAGCTCTCGAGTTCAATAAGAGTCAAGTAAATTAAAAATTAAGCAAATTAACTAATGCGAGCCGACGAGCTCAACCTGAGTCAGTCAACTGCCCCGCCTCGCCTTCTCAGCCCGCTCTCTGTCTGTGTCGCTCAGCTTCATCAACACGCGGGTCCAGGACAGTTTTTGGTGCTGGGTCAAGTGCGACCAGCGGCAATGCGAGCCCAGCTGCCAGCTCATTGTCTGAGCGAAGGCTTATTAGACAGCTCTTTGCAGCGAATTGTGCAACGGACAGAGCCAGCCAACCAGGGCCAGTTGCAGACAAAGGCCTCACAGAGTACATTTAACTGAGCTGAGTGTCAATCAAAAAGAGAGCGAGATAGAGAGTGAGAGAGAGAGAGAGAGAGAGAGGGAGTGTGTGTGTATGCCATTAGGCATAATGCATACACTCTATTATGCGAGGGCTTTGTCTAAGGCCTATTTCTATGCCTTTGCCAGTGAAACACTGAAGAGCTGTAGAGCCTAAAACGTTGCATCTATCATATCTATCTATCAGTACTTGTATAAAGGTATCTATCTATTATCTAGCTGTCATTCATTCCATATGTGTATTTGTCTGTACAAAACTATTTATGTTTAGTAGCTACTACTATCCTATCTATCTATACATCTATCTAAATCAATATTATAGACTCTACAGAAGCTGACATATCAATAGCTATGTATGTATCATTAATGTACAGATTTCTATCTAAACTCAGCCTATGTATACAATCTTTCTATCTATCTATAATCTATATATCTATCTAGATCGTATTGCTAACATAGATTCTATGTAGTTATTTACATTTGAGTATTCATCCATCCTACTATCGAACTGTATATGGAAAAAAATATTATAAATGATTAGATTTACATTGTTTGATTCTATTCTACATAGCTATAGACAGATAGAAGGGCATAGCATTGCTCTGTGTCTTCCTTTTTCAGTCTCTTCCTCTCCTGTCTCTATATAAAGATTTATACAATTAGTTCTCTATCTTTTACATATCTGAGGATGCTTATCTTCTATATATGCATATTTATATACACTTGAAATACATATTGATTATATTTACATAACCTAATCTTCCATATACTTCTATCTCTCTCTTACATATTGATTATATTTACATAACCTAATCTTCCATATACTTCTCTCTCTCTCATCTTAGTATCTCCTGCCTGGCTGCCTGCCAGCCAGAATTATGCAATAGCACGAGCACAGCAAGTGAACAGCAAGAAGCTGTAAGAGTACAGCTAATGCGGGCACAGCTGCCTTCTGGACCAGAAGAGTATTAATCTGCGGCATTTCGAGCATAAGTTTTCCCTTTGCACTTTGCACTGTTTGATCTGGGCAGGACGGCGAATTCAACTTGTTGTTGCAGCAATAAAGTGCTTAAGCTTGCCTGTCAGTCACACAGCTAGCGAGATGTCGAATGAGAATGAGAAAGAGACAAACCAAGACAGAGACAGAGAGAGAGAGAGAGAGAGACAAATGCTGAGCCTATCTATCCCATCCATCTGTCCACAGAAAATACACATGAATGTTTTAGCTTTTGGCCACGTGACTGGGGCAGGAGTCTTTGTTGCAGCTGTTGCAATTTCAATTATCCACAGCTACGATGATGAATATTTCATGCCAAACATTTTCGAATTTCATTTCACTCTAGCTTGTTCTCCCTCTCTCTCCCTCTCTCTCTCAGTTTGCCTATATGTAGTTTTTTTCCTTTTGCTGGAACGGCTCAACGGGTCGCATGAGTAATGTGGCGTGTGGCATGTGGCATGTGGCATGCTGGATTTTCAATTGTTGCTCTTGCCAACAGTTTGCAACTGACAAAGCTGGCAAGTGACAAGCATCAACGGACATTAGCATAATTGTCTCTAAATGTTTGCCGTTTGCTGTTTGCCGTTTGCGCCCAACCACAAGAGTTTTTCTCTGCAATGGCAAATGCATTTGCAATTGCATGGGACGCAGCATCTGCATTAAATTATGTTAATTTATGTTAGCTGCCGCTTATGAAGGTACAAATGTAAAGCTGGCATTGCGAATCGTTGGGTTTATGCGAAGAAAGTCGCTCATAGGCTGACTGTTATTTTTGTAAATCTATTTTTGATTAGAATTCTCAATTAGTTTAAGCTGAGAAGGACATAGGGCACAAGGCATAAAGCATATTAAATTGTCGACCAGCTTAGCTAACTACTGTAACTATCTAGCACAGAGATAAATAACCTTAAACTAGTTCCTAAAAAAAAAACTCTATATCATATGGCAAACATTTCTTTTTTCAACAATTTTTGTTAAGTTTCAGTTAATTTACAGCTGTTGCCAGAGTGTGCGCAAATATTTGGCAAAACAATTAAAATGTGCTAAAAGAAGGAGAGCAAGAGAAAGAGAGGGAGAGAGAGGGAGAGAGAGCAAAGCGAATAAAAACAGGAAAAAATGCTATCCAAAACATGAACTAGCAGCGCTGTCAGAGGCCAAAGAGGAAGCGACCAAAAGTGCACTTGAGCTAAACACCAACAGCAGCAGCAGCAGCAACAACAACAACAACAACAACAACAACTACGGCAACGGAACCGACAACACTTTAAATGTTACAGCTTAACCTCGACAGGCAATTCAAACAATGCACACGCACACATACACATACAGTACTATATGCATGCATGCATGTGTGTGTGTGTGTGTCAAATTTCAACGCTTGTCAACAATGGTGCAAGAAAAATGCAAGTGCAAAGCAACAACAACAACAGCAACAACAACAACAGCAGCAGCAGCCATGTCAACAACAGCAGCGAGAAATATGTCGCAAGCAGCACTCAAATTTCCAAATGCAATGCCAGCGAGTGTGCAAATGTATGTGCGTGTGTGTGTGTTTGCCTGGCAAAAGCGTAAAAAAGTGACAGCCAACACACACACACACACACACACATACACACTCGTTGCCACAAGGGAGACAAACTGCCATAGCGAACCGCGCTTGGATTCTCTATTCGGCGGTGGAAGGGGCACGAACTTTGCATAAGGCCTGCGTTTAATTGTTTGTCACTTGACGGGCCGCGATATGCACAGGCAACACCCACACACGCACACGCACACTCATACACACTTACATACATACACTGCAATCGCAGCAACAACAAAAAGTTCACCTTGATTTTGTTGCCCGCCGTCGCTTGCTTTTGTTGTCAAATTCATAAACATGGCCCCATGTCTTGTTAAGCCTCTTGTTCCCTCTGCAGCTCGTATATACCTCTCTCTATCTCTCTCTATTTTCTTCTGTACCTCTCTCTCTTTCTATATCTGTCCCTAAACTTCTCTGTCTCTTCTCCCTTAGCCTCACTTTTGTTTAGTTTTCATGTTACGCGGTCATTTTCCGCTGCCAATTCGCGTTGCATTTAGCTGCAGCTGCTTTCATAAAGACAAACAGCAGCAACAGCAGCTACAACAACAACTACAACAAGTATGAAAGCTCAAGTCGAGTCCGATCGACTAGCAAATCCCCTGAACAAATTATTGTAGCAGCAGAGAGCGTTCCCATTGGTCACTTGAAGCTCGACACTAACGAGAGAGATAGTACTTGAGTAAAAGTAAAAGCAAGGAGAGAAGGAGCGCAAAAGATCATTAATGTTGTCTATGTATATGTAGCAGTAGAAGCTAGAATGCTCACAGCAGCAGAGAGCGTTCCAATTGGTCACTTGAAGCTCAACTGCAACGACTGGCTACCTGCTGTCGGAGAGAGACAGTGAGTGCTTGAGTAAAAGTGGCTGTATATAAAGGGCTGCAGCTGCAGCATTTCTTCAGTCGTGCCAGGTCTGCTGGAGGTCAGCGCAATAAAGCGAGGTAGAGTGTGTGATCGATCCGCTAAGCGTTGAAGACGTAGAGGAACTACGTAGAGGAAATACGTAAGGGAAATATTTAGAGGAATTACGTAAAGGAAATAAGTAGAGGATACTTCGCGGAAATACTTGGAAGAAATACTTCGAAATACGTAAAGGGAATACTTAGAAGAAATAGACAGACAATTAGTGCTAAATCATCAAGAATATATGTATATACTTTGTGGGGTCTTCTACGCCTCGTTCTGCCTGCTACATACATAGCAACAAAACCATTATACCCTGATTTCCCATTTCCAATGGGTTCAGGGTATAACAATAACAATTTGTTATGCAACAAAATGTCTGCTGAATTTAAATGACATTAGCTGCAAGTGCCACGAATTCGGCGTATTAATAAAATCTCTTTGATATTTTAAATATTCACCAAGCAAAATGGATTTCATTTTTATTAATAATTAATAATAATAATATAAAATAGCATACAAATTGCAATAACATTTATATATGCTTAAGCTCATGGCAATGGAAATCCATGATGTATTTTAAAATCTGTGCTAATTATAAATATATAATTAAAAGGATTTGAATTCCAAAGCTTGAGCTCACTTTTAACAGAGATATGAGTAAATGCTGTAAAGATCTTTAGTTGCTGTAAAGCTTCAAATGCAACCATTCAGCTCATGCTTAAATCAGTGTTCGCTTACAGTAAAAGAGCTGCCATTTATAACAAATTTCCCAAAGAATAACATTACAGTTTTATGGTAATTAACAGCTCTCAATCTAACATAATTATGTTATAAAACATATCGACTTTTTATGCACATTAAAGTCTAAGACTTATTCTGTTATGTTAAATCTATTCATATAACATAACTATGATAGAGTAAAGCAATCTAACATAACTATGTTATAGAACATATTTAGTTTTTATGCACATTAAAGTCTACGGCTTATTCTGTTATGTTCAAATCTATTGATATAACATAACTATGTTAGACAAAAGGAATGTCAACAAAAACATATTTGCTTTGCAAGCGAATTAACACAGAAAATAAATGAATGCTTTCTGGCTGAAATCAGTCTTAAGTTCTATTCAACGCCCACTAACTTAATCTGATGAAATTCTGCTATACAACATATATTTATACTTATTTTCAACTCTAAATATATGTAGCCAAATGCATCAATATAAAGTCCAGAGCTATCCTCTTTTAAAACTAAAGTTCCAGAGCTCTTTGTCTCTGTTTAAGTTCAACTCTTTCATCGCTCATCTGCTCTCTCTCTCTCTCTCTCTCTCTCTCTCTCTCTCTCTCTCTCTCTCTCTCTGTCTCTCTATCTCTCTCTCTGTCTCTCGTCAACAATCAACTCACTTGCACTTTATCACTCATAAATTAATTCAAATTAGAGCTGCCACGAGTCGCGTGCGTGTTAGTTTCAGCTCGTGTCATTGGGCATTTTACAACACTGGTAAACGCTATTATGCTGTCTGGCAGCGCGAATCACCTCTGTGCTGCCTCCACTTTTCGCCTCTGTTCTCTGCTCTCTGCTCTGCTCTGCTCTGTTCTGTTTGTGCCGTCAAATTAGCGTGCGTTAAGGACAAATCACGAAACGTTACGAAACGCCTGGCCCGGACAATTACCGAGCTGCATACATAATTCAGCGAGTGCTCCCAGAGGTGTTGTAAAAACCACCAAATGGGACAAATCATTTCAATGTTTCCGCCACACGCACAGCACCTGATGTAATTGTCGAATGTGCCAAGCGACGATGGCAATGGAGAAGAAGAAGAAGCAGCAGCAAAAGTCAAAGTGAAAAACACATAAAAATATCAATTTATATATTTGTCATTCACTAAACGGCATAATATTTTGAATGGAAAGGAATTTGGAAACTGTAAAGTTGGTGTATGAAATTAATGTGAAATGGATGGAATGAACAAAGAGCAAGAGAGAGGCAAGAGATATATAGATAAATAGAAGACAGAAAACAAAGAGGAAAGATATATACAGAGAGAGAAAGAAAGCTTCACAAGAATCTAATAATCTCAAGTATTTAAATGTCTTACAGCACTAATCAATATAGAAGCATATATGCCTTCACTTTCATCCCACCCATATAGAATAGAAAATTATATTGAAAGAGCGAAAGAATCCGACACTTTTTACACACTCCAGATATATCAATATCATAAATGGAACACTTTTATGCACACAGTACTTTTACAGTACTATAAACTGGAAAACAGAAACAGTGAGACTGGGGGTGGCAAGAGGGAAAGGGGGTGACAGCGGGAGCTTATGTGTTTTCAGCTTTTAGTACACAAATCCCATAGAACAAGCTCCACACTTGACAAAACTTGATATCAAGCGGAAAGTTGAACTATAACCAAACAATTTTATGCAACGCTACACAACACTGGCCGCGTGGCAAGGGCGGGTGAGCGAGAGGGCGACAGAGCTAGAGTGGTCGCATATGTTTCCATTGTTATGCCCAAACACGAGCCAAGAGCTAAAGCAATAATGCAGCATTTATGTATGTTATAGAGCCGTCTCTCTATCAAAGGCAATCCATCAAAAATATGCATAAAGCGAAATGTTTTTTCATTATGTCAAGATGAGGGAAGGAGGAAGGGAGTTAGCTGAGTGGCAGATTTGTGGGGGAGACGCATTATTTTAATCATATTTAAACAGCGCGTGTATTTATCATTCATTATTTATGCATATATCAATCTATATGGTCGTAAGCCCCCCCCCCCCATTAACGGGCAAACAACAAATGCCAAAAAAAAAGAGAAAAGAAGAGAAACCGCGCCCCAAAATATATATTGAAGCATGGAATTTAGGCAATGCCTCCCAGAGAGTGAGTGGATGGCTGTGTGTATCCGTGTCTGCACCGCGTGTGGGCGTGCCATGTGGCAATGCGCACCTGTCCATCAACGTGAATGATACTCCATCGCATTTGTTTGTTCAACTCATGGGCAGCAAATTGAAAGGCTCGCCTGGACAGCTCCTGACAATAACAAAAGCAACAACAACAACTGGTACGAATAATAACAATAACACAATAATAATAATAATAAAAGCAATTTTATCAACATTAATTTGTCAAACATTTACCGGCAGGCAGTGCCGTCTCTCTTTGCCTTTGCATATGCACGAGTCTATTTGTAGCTCTGCCTAATGACAACACACGCACACACACACACACACAGGCACACACACACAATGACATTCATTTTATGAAATGAGTTGTAAACAGTTGTGGACAGCTATGCGGTTCACGCGTAAAGCAAGTCCCGTTATTATTTTAGACAGCAATGGCGATAGCAACAGCGATAGCAACTCGTGCCACAATTTACGCACTCGTCACTCATCACGCGTTTGATTTGATTAAGCGACGGCCTACGAAATCGAGGATTTCTTTTATTCACGCATTAGCTTGTCACTTGCTCAAATTGATACTTTGTAAACCTAGGCCAGGTTACTTTTTATTTGGCACTTGCTATACGTAACACTTACTCGTTCCCTCGTTACTGTTAACTGTTCCCTTATCCCAGACTTTAGCTATCACTACTTATCACTGACTACTTCTCAGTTACTCTTAATGCTCTAATTACACGTAATACCAGTTTACTCATCCGAAAAGTTATGCCTTACTGCTCGTCTGTTTTCACTCGTCGATCCTTTATTACTCACTTCCTAATCCCTTCTTCTCTCCCTCTCTCTCACTCTCTCTATATATGCTCATCATTAGCCCTCTACTCGCCTGACTCCACAGATCAATTCAGCGTTACTCACTTCCTAATCTCTCCTCTCCTAATATCTCTACACGACTTCTTACTCTCTAATCGCAACTCTGCTGTTCTCCCTCTCTCTCTTTCCCTCTCTCTATGCATCACTTTCACTTCTCGTCACTTCTTCTTGCACTCGTCACTCTGCCTATTCTTCATTCTCTGTCTCTTCAGTCTTCACTCTCCACTCTATACCCGCACCCTTCGCTACTTTTCTCCTTTTTTCCCTAACTTTCGCTCAAGCTATCGCTTTTTTCTTTTCAGGTCCAACAAATCGTGACCAAATTCCATTTGCTATGCTACCCATTCGTAATTCGTCGCTCATCGCTCGCAACTCGTTGCAATTCCCCATTTGTTCCACTTTTTTTTTCCGTATTTTTTTTGCCGTTAAACTCGTAATGAAATTCTTCAACTGAATTTCATTTGCAACTTTTCAACAATGCTCATTGAATAATTTACGCTCAGCGCAGAGGCCACATACACAGAGAGAGAAAGAGAGAGAGAGGGAGAGAGAGAGAGCGAAAGCGAAAGGCAACCCAACGGCAAACGAATGTGGCTTTAGTTCCAGCTCCGCCTACAGTAAAGCTTGGGAAATGTGGGCAAAGTCGAGTGAATGGCGCTCCACTTAAGCTGGTCCCACGGCAATTTACGTGCTACTCCTCCGGCTACTCCTCCTGCTACTGCCAAAGCAAAGCTAGACTACGCCCACGCATATAATTGCATTAACTGCTATGGCTGGCCGTTCGACAAATGGGCATGGCCAGAGCCATATTGGACTTCGGCTCGCAGCTCTATTTAATGTAATTGTTTAGCGTGCACTCTTTGTGGCACAATCGGTGATGTCTTAATCAATGCATGCAATACACATGCCACAAATGGTGGCAAACAATCAGCCAAATGCCATTTGCATCCAAGCCAAGGAAAGTTGACTCTGGCTAAAGCCCAAGCAAATTGTCGGTAATTAACGGCTCTGAACCGCAGCAAAAGTTCAAACAGACCAGGCGAGAGTGAGAGACTGAGAGACCGATAGAGCGAGAGAGCCGAGGCAGATAATTCCTGGCGACACGACACGTTGCAAAGCGCCTACTAATCCCAGCTAATTAGGCTGCAAACTAATTGAACTTCGTGTAGCTAATGTGCAGACGCTTTATGCGGATATTCAAGTGGAAGAGTGCGAAACTTGTGCAAAATGAAACTCTGCAGCGGCAGGCTAATTAATAACTCCTGTTTACAGGCGATTATTCATTATGGTTTATCCATTATAATTGATTTATATCGGGCTTAAAGTTTCTTCAACCACTTTCATCACAGTTCACATGCTTTCGAAAACTTTCACTCAGGTTTTTCTTTTTTCTTTTTCTAATGAACGATGAAAGCAATTCAGAGAAGAGAACTAAAATAGTTGTAATAAGAAACTTTAATTTACAGCAGAATATGTATTAATCATTGTTATTCATTAATCTGAGAAACATGTGAAGAAAGTAAAATAGTTCTCGAAGTAAGTCTTAAGTTATATACCTTGATAAATTATTGTTGATTTTGTATTGTTTTTCAATGTTCATTAAAGTAACATTGTTGATTACTATTACCCATTATTATTATTATTACCCATTACTCTTTACTCATTACATATTATTATTACCCATTACTCATTACTCATTACTTATTATTAATTGATCATTACTCATTACTTATCATTAATTGCTCATTACTCATTACACATTACTCATAACTCATTGCTCATTATTCATTACTTATTACTCATTACTGATTACTCATTACTCATTACTCACTGCTCATTATTCATTATTCATTACTCATTGATATTGCTCATTATTCATTATTCATCACTCATTACTCATTACTCAAGCAACTTTCTTTTAGAGAAATCATTTCTAATTTATTTTAAATATAATTTGATTTATATTATAAACTAATTTTTCAGACTCCATCACAACAGCCTTAAAAGTTGCATTGCAATTTATGCAAATATTCAAGAGATAAAACTGAAAATATTTTAGTCAATAAATAACATGCAATTTACATAGTTTATGCATTATGCATCATTTGCTTTGTCATTATAATTGAGTTATGTTGGAAAATGACTTTGTAGACTTTATCGAGTCGAGTTTTCATTTCATTTAAATTTGAACAAAGTCTTTGCAAGACAATTTGATCAAATTTGTGGTTCGATTTGATGCTATTGCTCTCTCTCTCTCTCTCTCTCTCTCCATCTCTGTGTGTTTGTATATATCATATTTGTTGCACAATTTAATTTCATGTTAATCAATGTTGCACAAGCACAAATAAATTGTCTCCATCGGCAACGCATTGACAGCCCGTTGGATATGCCTATGAATTTCTTATGGCCCAAAATGCCCAACTACCGGCAAGGCACTTTACTTTATTTCATGGCCAGAGCACAACGGAAATGCCAATAACTGAATGTGTGTGTGTGTGTGTGTGTGTGTGTGTGTGTTCCTGTTGTAGTCCTGCTGCTTGGAGACACAACTGGCCAGCGGCAGCGGCGCATTCAATCTGTATTATTGCTGCCTGTCCAAAATCTCCCCGGCGGCCACAAGTTTCAACGATTTCAACCAGAAGTAAATCTTGTCCAGCTTGAGCTTCTCCTGCTGCTCCTCCTCCTCCTCCTGCTGCTGCTTCGTCAAAAACAGAACGGAAACTTATGACAGCATTCGCATTCAACTGCAATTTGGCTTGTCTGTCTGCCATTTGGTATTTTGCTATTGAGCTGCATCTCACTCACTCCTCTCTCTCTCTCTCTCTCTCTCTCTCACTCTGTGTGTACCTCTCTGTGTGTTGGCAGTGAAAATGATGTAATCATATTGCACATGACAGCAGTTGCTGTTGCTGCTGCTGCTGCTGTTGCATTTGCCACTTGCCACTTGCCACTGTGCTGTGTGCGTTTTGCCTGCTTACAAAATAATTGATTTTGTGTGCACATCCTTGACACAAATAAACACTACACACACACACACACACACACACACACATACATACGCATACGACTCGAACTGGAAGCTCTATAAAATCTGAATTAAATGCTACAAAGCAACGGCTTTTAATTGAATTTCAAAAAAGCGTTTGCAACAAATGACCAATGCACATACATATATGTATATATTTATATATGTGTATGTATATAATATACATACATACATATATCATGCATCTATAATAATAAAGCCACTCGATGCTGTTTGCCATTTGTTGAAAAGTTTTTTTTTTTTCTTCTCTCTAGTTTCCGCAGTTGGCCGCATTTGGCTTCCTTTGGCAACGTGAAAGCCAGCGTAGATGTGCTTACACGACTGCACAATACTCGCTCGCTGTTAAAAATCATCAAATATAATGGAATATATTACCGAAGTTGCCTATATAACTTTGGGATCTATCTAGAATCAAGTTCAATTGTCACAAAATGAGAATTCTAAAAAAATATAGTATGGAATGCATAATAATACTATATCCTTATAAAAAGAGGCTAATCCCAAGCATATAGATATGAACGATATTAGACTTCTCTCAATTTTAAAGAAAATACAGCTTTAGTGTGATATGCCGTATTCCAAGTAATTGAAAACAATAAAAATTACATGCAGAAAAGGAAAAAACAATATGAACCCATACAACAACCTTTAATACTTTAGCTAGACTATAGACTATAAGATCTGAACATTAAATCGGAAAGAGAAAAAAACTTGCATATTAAACGAATATACTCGCCTTTCACTTACCGACCGAGCAGAAAAAGAACAAAACGAAATAAAAAAGAACAAATTTATAGCAATAATAGAGGGGGGGACACCATAACGCACAAGCGAGGCGAACCGAAAAAAAAGGACACGCAGCCGAAACGGAGGGAGCTGAGGCTGGAGAAGATGTTTGCCTGAAAACTGTAAACTGTAAACTGTAAACTGAAACTGAGGCCCACTTGACAGGCACTCATGACATGCGCCAAGTTGCATATGCATATGTATGTAGTGTGTGTGGCAGTAAAAAGTAGGAGCATGTGCACCTACCACTTGACAACAGAGAAACCAAAGGAGAAGGCAACACACGCAGAGAAAGAGCGGCAGAGAGAGAGAGAGAGAGAGGGAGATAGATGAGGCAACGACAACACATCAACAGGCCGCGAGAAGCTATAGTTGAAAGCTGAAAGCTGTTGCCGATGATGTTGCCAAAGCCAAGAGACGTGCGGCGTGCGAGGTGAAACGAGAGCCCAGAGCTGAGAGACGCGAGACAGGAGACGAGGCCTCATCACAAATTCCGCACTCGCACTCGCACTCGCACTTGTATTCCCAATGAGCTGACAGCTGGCATTCTGTATAGTAAACCAGGCGCCCTCTGCCCCTCCCACACACATTCGCCCACATTAATAAACGTGGCACAGAAAAGAGCATAGGCATAGTTCCATAGTTGCAAGATAATTTTCACTTATTTACAGTTCAACTGCAACTTGACTTGGCCTCACTTGCCTCTCGCCAGCTTTCTCAGCTTTCTGGCTTTATTCGAGTTTAATTGGCTGCCAGCTGCACAGAAGAGGCCAAAGGTTCGGCCAATCACTTGAGTAGAAAGGAAAGGATTTGCCAACTTTGTGGCGTCCATCAATGTCAGCGGCAGTAAGCGCGCAGGCCATTTCGTATTTTAATTAAACTTGCCACAATTTGTTGCACAAAGACGAACGATATAGAATATACATATGACAGCTGCGCCATGCAGCATGCACCGTAGCAGGAGGCGGCTAATGCAAAATGAACTAGCGTCCAATGGGCTTATTTGAATAAGTGCTTGCGAGGGCAGTTTGAGCAATAAACTAAAGACAGATTTAATGAAGAAGCTGCTGCTCAATGTGGGCAAGCATTTTCATTGTAATTGAAGAAATGTTTTGAATAAGATTTTTTTTTATAATTTTATTTATTTATTATTTGATTTATTTATTTATTTTTTTTATTTATTTTTTTTATTTATTTATTTATTTATTTATATATTTATTAGTTTTTATTTTTTATTATTTATTTTATTTTTTTTTAATAAATTTTTTTTATATTTTTATTTATTTATTTATATGTTTTTATTATTTTTTATTTATTTATTTTTTTTCATGTATTTTTTATTTATTTATTAGTTTTTATTTTTTTATTATTTATTTTTTTATTTATTTTTTATTAATTTTTTTATTTATTTTTTTTATTTATATTATTTTATTTTTTTGTATTTTATTTATTTTTTTTTAAACATTAATCAGTTTTCTTATTTCTTTACTGCAGAAAGGATCAACTTTTCTTGGTAAAAGTATAATTAATTAATCTTTAAACCAAAATCTGTAAACAATTATTCAGCTAGAATGACAATGGAACCCAAAGTTCATATAAATAAGTCCATACACATATTTTTCTCAGCTAACTTCCAAGCAGCTAAAATTAGCTTTAAAACAAATTGAACTGATTGACAGACAGACAGACAGACAGACAGACAGGTTGGCTCGATGTGTGAACGTGTTAAGTGTGTTCGTTTCTTTCGAATCAAACGTCAATTGATATGTATTTAGCTGGCCATTCATTGAGTTCCCTTGGAGCTACCAGCTGCAGATCTCAGCTCGGTGCGAGAGCGCCACATTTAAATGGTTTGATTGACTTGATTATTTAATTGCCGCCGGCCACAAATAACCAACAGACTAACAAACCAAACAGGAAAGGAAATAAAAAATAAAAAACACATAGATTAAGCAGAGTGCAGGAGAAGTAGCTCCAGGAGGAGGAGCTCTTCCCTGGACATTGATTGAAAATCAATAATCGCGCGTGTGTTTTTCTCTGGAATGAAATTGAGGAACAAGTAAAAGCAAACTAATTGGCATTGAAAGTCGTCTGTCTCGCTGTCCCGCTTGTCCCAGCTGTCTCTCCGACTGTCTGTCAACTATAGCCAGCAACATTTTAATTGTTTTTTAGCTATACACACATACATATATATATATATCTACTTGGCTGGCATTAATCAGGCCAAAAAGCAGACTTCCTGTGGCAATCGCAATCGCAATCGCAATCAAAAGGCCATTGAGAAATGCCACGAAATTGAATTAGATTTGCATAGGAAAACAGGCCAAAAGAGACAACGACAGCGACGACGTCGACGTCGACGACGACGTTG
The DNA here is from genome assembly GCA_035045965.1 of Drosophila aldrichi. Taxonomy (NCBI): domain Eukaryota; kingdom Metazoa; phylum Arthropoda; class Insecta; order Diptera; family Drosophilidae; genus Drosophila; species Drosophila aldrichi. The sequence goes on from JAWNOM010000084.1 coordinate 641,292, forward strand.
GCTGGCTGTTAATAAATATTAAAATTTGAATTATACTTGGCAAACCAATGAGAGTTTTCTCTTTAACAAAAAAAAACAAGCTAGGCTGCACTAGTAGTGGGAGTGACAGATTAAGAGATACCCTGTAGAATGTAATGTAATGTGTCATGCCTGAAAGGATGTTTAACAGTTCTCTTTCTTCAAACAAAGCAACAATATGAAATCTACATTTTGACATCCAAGAGACCCCATTACAATCAATATGCCCATCTCTTCAGGGTACTCAGAAAAATAAAAAGGCCATCTCAGGCGGCGCATTTTGTGGTCATGCAGGGGCGGCTTCACTGTAGGTGTGGTCGCACATTTTGGCAACGTTACAAAATGTCGGCCTCTCATTTCACACAAAAGCCAAAAGCCAAAAAGAAAAAAATACCAAAAAAATAAAATATATATATATTTAAATATATATAAGATAAATAAAGAAAAAAAAGTCGTAATGAAAATGCAAAAAGTGACGACGAATTGAAAGTTTTGCTCGTTTTCTTTTGGTTTCTTTTTCTTTCTCCTTTTCTTTTTTTTTTTTTTTTTGTCGACACAATTACCAAAGCCATTTTCGTTGATTTGTAACACGTTGCAGGCTGATGATGACGATGCTCTGAATGATAATCATGATCATAATCATGACGATGATGCTGATGATGGTTTGAAAAGTAGAACTTGAGTGGCCCCCAAGATGTGGCGCAATTGTCACACAAACACTTTGCATGCACAATCAGAGCCGCGAACGAAGAGGCAAAAAATGAAGAAAAAAGAGAATGGAATACTGCCCCTGCTCCTGCCGCCCCAGCTCCTGCTTCTACTGCTGCTCCTTCAGCCATTTGAGTGGCAGCCCTTAGTATTCGAAATTCCCACAATTCGCCCCGCAACAGTAGTAATAAAAGTATATAGGGAAACTTGTCGCTCGGCAGCTCCAGCTCCAGCTGCAGCTGCTGCAGCAGCATCTGCTCAACATTTCAATATGCAATATGCAGTTAAATATTTAAGCAAACGAATAGTTAAAATTCACAATTCGCAATTTGCGAAACGCACATTTCCGAATTTCCAATGGCAGCGTTTGCAGCATAAATTAAACTTGGACGATTTGCTCATCTCTGCGGACAATGGCCATGCCCTGGGCAAAATGGCGACTGGCTGACAGAAAGCTGAATGCTATGGCTACAGAAGCTGGCGGCTGCAAAAACGTTGCGCTTAAAAGTATGCTATACTTTTTTCTCTTTCTTGGTTGCCTCGTTTTCTATGAATGTGTGATATGTGTTCTGTTATAAAAATTTAATATAAAAGCGCATAAGTATCTAATAATCTAATAGGTATCATTTGTATGCATTTAATTTGCGCATTGGCACAGCTAAACGTAGGAGAGCACAAAATAAATGTAGCAAAACGACTCCAATATTCTTTATTCAGGCGGAGTATAACAGCTACAAGTGTATTAGTATATAATAGTTATATAGAAAAGTAAAAAAAGGAAATTCGAAGAGGACTAAATATGGGGTATTATATTTAGTACTATGGGGTATTATATTTAGTACTCTTTGAATTTGGCAAAAGGTTTTCGGTTTGTTTATTGTTTTGTTTTGCCTGATAGCTTATAGTAATATATACTTTTCTCAGAAAATTTCGGCTCAATGTATTTGCCTATTCCCGTTCTAAACGGAAAAGCGCGAGAAATTTGCTTTCAACAAATATAAATTCATTGTAAACTCTATATAAAACAACATCTACATATTTTTGTATATAGTATAAACAAAATATCTAACAAATACGAAAAAGTCTTCATGCCCAATGGCAACAATGACAAAAACTAGTTTCTTGTCCATTGTCACAGCTCCTTAAGCAGTTTCTTTTCAGTGAAATTCTGGGTTGTCGTGTCATGCGCGTGACCTCCACATTCACAGTTACAGTCACATTCACAGTCACAGTCACATTCACATTTACTGCCATCCATTTGATATCATATAATAATAACGCTGTACATGTGTCCGTCCAATATGGCAAGGAATACTGCATTTGCTTCACTCTATCTGTGTGTGTGTGTCTGACTGTGTGTGTGTGTGTCTGTAAGCCACGTGCAAGGTCGCCATCAGAGCGATTTCAATAAGATATTACACATTTAATTGCGCATTCGAGTGAAGTCAGCAATGTCACAAACAATATCAATATCAATATACATATACACTGCGCAAAAAAAGGCAGTGCACGGAAAACGCTTTCTGACTCGCACTATATTTACAGAGTCCTCGCATAACTTTAGTTCAGCAGAATCTTTAAAAAGTTGTAACAGCTGTGAACACCTTTTGGCATAATAAGCCAGTTTTCTCTCAGTGCAGTGGCATCTTTTTATATTCATAGTGTATATATTTTCTCATAAAAACTGAGCAGACACGCAAAATTCTTCATTTCTAGGAAGCAGAGGTAGCCAGAGTTCATTTTAAGTTTAGTATCGTTCAACTGGTAGAATTTTTCATATACATATTTTTGTTCTGAATTTTTAATTCAATCAACATTTTAATATGTCGAAATGCACGCTAGGTTTCAGTTCCACCAAAAATGGAAATATTCCGAGATATATGTTAAGTATTATTATAAGGTTCCCATTCACTCATCTAACTTGTTATTCCTCAACCTTTAACTAATTTTATTCGTATTTTATGTTTAGGAAAAGAGTTTAGGATACTATTCCTATGCGTACTGCCGTTCCCTAGGTTTACCTCCTTCATTCAGTACAAATTCTATTCCCTTCTATGGTTATTAGTTTCACATTATTAGTTCTATTTCCTATGCCCATGTTCCTAGTTCCTTTAATTTTTATATTATCTTACATCTCATCAAGTCTCGTTTTGTGACTCACCTGCAAATCGGTGCCGGTTGAGCCCGGCTGTGCCAGATCACAAGCTGATATCCAAGGATTAAGGCGTGTTAGAGCTGTTGCAGAGCCGAGTATGGACCTACGTGGATCTACAGGCGCTCCGTTTAACGCGCTCCCTCCAGTTGCTCCACTCGTTGTATCTGTTGCGGTTGTTGGATTTGTGCCGCCGTCTCTTTGGCCTAATCCGATTAGGCGCGACGCATAGGCGTCGTTAGCTCGATGCTCCTGCTCGTGCTCGTGCTCCTGCTCCTCACCTGTTTCTCGCTTGTTGTTGTTGTTGTTGCTGCTGTAGCTCTCCTTCTCTTTCCGCTTCTTGTTCTCGTTCTCGTTGTGTTGCGCATGCAGCACGCTCTCATCGACCAAACGACTTTCGTCCTGCTGCACCGTTTCCCGTTCTCGCTCCTGTTCCCTTTCCCTTTCCGTTTCCCGCTGCTGATCTTGCTCCCGCTCCCGCTCCTGCTGCTGCTGCTGCTCCTGTTCTTCCTCCTGTTGTTGCTGACTTAGTGCCTGATTGTAATCCTCCTCTTCGGTGGCTGCGTCCTCGCTTAGCTTTATCAGCCGATCGAATGATTCCTCCGAAAACAGATCGTCCTCGGCGACCAGCGCAAAGATGTCCTCGTCCGCCTCCTCGTCAAACGCACGCGAAGACGCGTATTGCACCGGCAGTCCGCTATTATCCTCCTGCTCCTCCTCCTGTTCCCGCTCCTGCTCCTGCTCCTGTTCCTGTTCCTCGTCTCTCTCGCTGATGAGCGTTGCCTCACTGGACTCCGGCGCCCCCGCCGCCGTCGCCGTCGACTCGGTGCCTCTGCCCCTTTCGAGACTGCGAGCGCGCCGCAGCGTTTCGTCTGGCGGATGCAATGCGGGCCGCCGCTGATAATAATCAAATTGGAGCAACGGCAAGATGTGGGCGGGGGCGTCACCGGGGCTACCGTCGTGCAATCCTGGCAGCAGATATGAGAAGCCGCCACCAACAGCTTCTCCACTGCTGGTCGAATCGTAGCTGGACGGTAAGTGAGTTGCCGATTGTGTTGTTGTATCTGTTCCTATTCCTGTTGTTGTTGTTGTTCCTGGTGTTATAGTTGTTGTTGTTGGTGTTGTTATCGAACGGCTGCTGCTGCTGCCGCTGCTGATGGTATTGGTGGTGCTGGCACGCCGAGCCCCCGAAATAAACGCAAGCGCCATCACGACCAGCCCGGGTCCTGGCCGCATATTGACCTCGGGTTCGGCGGTGCTAGCATGGTGCAGGCCCGCTTGAGACGCGCTTGCGACTCCAATTCAATGCGATAAATGATGGGCTCATGGCCCCATCATCATCATTAATATGTCGTGTGTCGTGTCGATTTTCGCCTGCTTCAGCTGTTTCAGCTGCCTCAGCGTCAGCTGCGAAGCTCTAACCGTATCCTGGCAACTGCTCGACGGCTCGTCTCTGCGCTCTGCGGCTAACGGCATGAATCAAAAATGCTTTCCCACTTCAAAGGGCAATGGCGTTGCCAGACTGTCAACCAAACCAAGAACTCGTTACGTTGCTTTATGCTGTTGATCGACACATGACAGCAGAAAGGAGGGGGAAATGAGCTTTGAACGTAAACGGGGAACGAGGAAAATTGAATGGAAAGTAAACGTGAACGTGAACGCAAACGTAATGGAACGTAACGTAACGAAAGTCACGACTTTTTGACGATTTATTTCAAACTGATATCGATAACACAACACATTTTTTTTTAACAATATACACTATATATTTTTTCTTATATATATATTTTTTTTTTAAATTTATTTTAACAGATTTTTGCTTTTGTTGTTGTTGGGGCCGTGATTTTGGTTGTTGCTGATGATGCTGCTGTTGGTGTTGTTGTTGTTATTGCGACACTGCTGCACATTAACCTTGAAATTTAAATTGAAATTCGTGTGTCGTGTGTGTTTTTTCTTGTTTAGCTGCTGCTGCTGTTGTTGTTGTTGTTGTTGCTGTAGAAGTTGTTGTTGCTGATGCTGCTGTTGTTGTTGTTGTTGCATTCTTTTTTGGACTTACAGCCACACGCGAAGGTCACATAGCAGCAATTTGTATTATGATTTTCGTATTCAATTTGATTTTATTTCTGTGTTGGGTTTTGGCTGGACTGTAAATGGTATTATCATTGATTAGTTGTAATTTGATTAATGAGTTTTCTACATTTCGTTTTATTTTTATACGATTTGGTAGGTAGGATAACAAAAGACTTTTAAGGTTGCCGCAGCGCTTTGCGCTTTTCGAAACGAAATTTTCGGTTTTCAACACGCTCTTGCTCTCTGCTTAATCTCTTTCTGTTATACGCTCTCTCTCTCTCTCACTCTCTCTAATTCACACACATTCTCTCGGTGATGCTGCCGAAAACGCCAACGCAACGGTTTATGTATGGCTCGTTGCCTGTCGTCCTCGTCGTCGTTGTCTTCATCGTCGTCGTGCGCCCACGCTCCAAGCTCAGCTGCGCGCTCTCTTCTTTTTTTCTGTTCCGTTCTTGGATTCGTTTCTATTTTTTTCTTCTTTTTTGTGTGTTGGCGAAGACTGTTCTGCATTTGATTTGCATTTGAAATGCCGTTACATGCGTTATGCGCTTCGCCAAAGAAGCAAAAAGAAGGAGCTTATAAAACGCAATTTGATGACTGAGATTTATGGCAACAACTTTGCATTTTGTTTCATTTTTTGTTTTTTGCATTGTCTGCTGATTTGCATTTGTTCACGCGAAAAGGACACAAAAGCTAACCATGTGTGCGTGTGTGTGACACAGCAGCAAGCCAATAAGCGTAAGTGTGAGTGGGCGAGGGAGGGCGGGAAAGATGGAGAGCCAGAACGAGAGCGAGTACGAGCAGCGAACACGACGAGCACATGATAAACGCACGAAGTAAAACCGAAGCAGCCGCAGTAGCCACCGCACAAAGAAGAACGCCGAAAAAACGTCCCTAGCATACGCACATACACATACACACACACACGTACTGAGAGACAGCAGCAGCAGTACACGCACAGGCCAAAGAAATTTATATAATTCGCAGCGGCCGTCTCTGCTGCTGCTGCTGCTGCTTATTGTTGTTGTTGTTTTTGTTGTTATTGCTGCAAACACAAAACAGCGGCCGAGGCACTCGTGGGTGGTAAGCAGCATCAGCAGCAGCAGCAGCAGCAGCGCTCTATATGTATGTATGTATGTGTGTCTGTGTGTGAGTAGTTACTTAGGGCAGCCAGGCAAGCACTCGGCGTGCCTTTTGTAGCAGCATGAAGTAGTCGCCGTCTTCTTTGTCACTGTACGTGTTAGTGTTGGTGGTAAACGTAAGTAGGTACGTGTATGTATATGTACGCCTGTGACTGTGTGCATGTGTGTGTGTGTGTGTCAAAGACGACAGCGACTGCGGCGCCTGCATGTGGATTTCGCTTGTATGTCTATGTATTGGTGTTAGCTGCTGCTGCTGCTGCTGATTGTCCAACAATAAGCACTGCATACTAACGGGCAAAGCGTTCCTTTTGTTTAGTGCACGAATAAAATCTTTTTTTCTACTTTTTTAATGCATGCATTCAATGCTTTTTTCTAGTCACAAAAGACGCTGCGCTTTTCAAATAAGTAAAAAAAAAAAATGTTTTTTTTACATGTATGTATTTGGCATAATAATAATAATTAAAAGTGTGGGCAGCTCTGTCATAGAAAGTCATTTGAATGGCTCTGGTCACACTGTGCGTGTGTATTTGTTAACTTTCACTTTTGTTTTATTTGCTGCTGCGTTGACACTGCGCACACATACACACACTCTCACATAAACACACACACATGCATATGTATGTATAGGTATTTTCTCATTTTTTTTTTTTTTGTGCGTTTGTGCGTATGTGTGTGTATGTGTGCTACTTCGGGTTTCTGCTGATGCTGTATGGCGGCTGCTTATATAAGCCCGGAACATGGCACAAAAAACTATTCGCAACGAACTTTTCGCTGTACGTTTTTCCTGCAATTTGCCACAGCGTTTTTGTTTATGCAACGTGGTCACACTTTGTGGGCATGGGGCAGCGTGGACGCTGGTCTACGGGGCGGAGGTTGAGGGGGCGTGCCCACAAAGGGAGGCAATGATTTTCACATATTATATAACATTGGCGATAAAAATTCGAAGGTTTCATTGAATTGTGGCGGCCAGCCGATTGATTGTGTTTGTTACGCTTACAACAGTCGTACTATCGATCGCGGTATATCGAAAGGCAAGCACACAAAGCGTTTACGTTACATCGACATCTAACATAACAAATGTCCAAATATACTCGTGCGCTCATAATTACAATGTGCGTGTGTGAGTATGTTTTAGTGTGTGCATGTGTAAGTGTGTTTTAGTGTGTGTGAGTGTGTGGGTATTTCTTTTAAGAGCGCAACATCAACTGCCGTAACGACCGCGTGGGCGGAGCTGAGGCAGCGGATGTAAGGGACGTAGGACAACGCAGAGGCTGCGTGCTTAGCTGTTTTTTTTTTTTTTTTAGGGTTTTAGGCTTTAGGCGTTGTGAGAGTTAGGCTAAGCAGATTTTATTAGTTGCACACCATTGAGAAGCGGCCAATTCTTTATTTGTTTTATGTTTGAACAAAACCGATAACAATAACGTTAACGATAACGATAACTCGATTGGTGTTTAGCTCGTCTCAAGACTCGCAACTTTTGCACAATTTATTTGCGGTTAATTTGATTATTTGTTATTATTATTTGTAATTCTTTTTATTATTTTGCATTTACATTAGAACATTATTTTTTTGGCTTATTCTTTGTATTTTCTTCTTTTTCTTTTTTTTTTCTTTTTGGTTCTTTGCTGCTTGCTTTTGTGTGTGGACAAACAGTTGCGCGACGACGCAGGATATACCGTTACAATCCTGCTTCTTGCTGATGGCCCCAAACGGCACTGACTGTGCCTCAAATTGCAGATGGCGCTTAACTGGAATATGCCAATGGCCCGAGCTGCCCAAAGGGGGCAAAATACGAGCAAAACTCCTGCGCTCAGCGCTGACAATAAAAAACCGAAGGCGAGAGCGCTCACATAGCCAAACGTTCTCACGCTCACTTGCTCTTTGGCGCTCGCTCTCTCTCTCTCTCTCTGGCTTTCACTCTCTCAGTAGTTCGAATGAAAAGCTTCCAGCGCTGTTAAGTTAACAGCGACTGCTTAACAGCTGTTTGTGTAAGTGTGAGAGTCTGCGTTGCTCTGTTGAGCTGAAGCAAGAAAAATTACTTGCTGCAGGGCACTTAATCACTAATGACAGCGACGCCACAGTCAGCGTTGACTGCGACGGCAACAGTGACGGCGACAGCGACTGCAGCAGCGGTGCCTGAACCTCAACTCTCACTCAAAATGCGTCTCACCCACTTGACTCGAATTGAATCAACTCGACACTCGACTCGGATTACGTCCTTTTCGCTATGACTTGGGCATTTGCTGGTGGTGCTGCTGCTGCTGCTGCTGCTTGTTTCGTTACGGCGTTTTGTCTCACTTGGCCTAAATGTCTAATACCCTATAATATCGTTTAATCCCACTCAACGTGCTTTAGTTTTGCTCTGCTTACAGAAATACAAGGCGCATCGCATTGCAGTTGACAGTTCCAAATGAACCCACTAGTAAGAGTGAGCGAGAGAGAGAGAGACATAGAGAGAAAGAGAGAGAGCGTGACTACCACACAGACATAGAGAGTGTCTCTGTGGCTGAGGGAGAGAGCACGCTTTAATTGCAATTGCAAATTCTGTAGCATAACTTTGAGCGCAAGTTCGACCTGTCAAAGTTGCTAATCACAAACTAACAGCGTACTACCCTTAAAAAAAATAAAATCAAAATGCAAAAGAGCGACAAACCAAGGCCAAGTGACCTTCAAAGGGAAGAGGAAGACAAGACTGATGCCAAAAATATTCTAGCCCCTCAATTATTTACCTTTCTGTTAATTAACTTAAGTAACTGTGACCCACAAATCAAAAGTGAGAGAATATACGAAAAGGGAGGGGAGGAATATAGATTACATGTTATATACATGCATATTATGATCATTTGCGAGGGTAGGCTGAAAAGTTTCTAATAGAAATATATAAAAATAAAATAATTTACAAAATTAAATATCTTAAAATATCAATTTAAATAAAACAAAAAACTACCGAAGTTCAAAAGTACCATCCAATCAAATTGAATAAAATTCTTTGAAAATAAAAATTTGCTTTAATCTCAATAAGGTTATGTTTTTATGTTAAACACTGATTAGAATTCGACGTTGGGATTTACACAGATTTTGCTTTCCTAGTGGATTTTCGGCTACCCTTCAACCCTGACCCTTCCATTCCCCTCTTCTGACCACGCCCTCTGCTGATAAGCCTAAAGGAACAGTAGAAATAAAAGTAAAAGTAAACGAGGCGACAGACAAAAGAAACCTAAAAAAGAAACTTAAAACAGCGACAGGAAGCAAAAAAAAAAAAAAAAAAAACACACACACACTTACACACTCACACAAAAGAAAAGGGACAACCGAGAAGAGACGAAGTAGAAGAAGAAGAAGAAGAAGAAAATGAAGCGAATCCCACATAATTTGGCTTGGAAAGCATTTTGCTTCAATTTATGCGCATTCCAATCAATAACTGTGACACATGCAACCAGGACCAGGCAAGGACATCAAGGAGAGTGAAAGTGCTAAGATATGCCCCATAGCACACACACACACACACACATACACGCATACACATACGCACACGCACGCACACAGGATGCCCCCAAAGGATGCCAAAGGATGAGCAGCTTTTGCCCAGCTTCTAAGCAGACACAAATACACACAGATAGAAGAGCAGAGGCAGCGGCAGTGGCAGCGGCAGTGGCGTTGGCAGAGCTAAGGAATGGATATGAATGTGTCAAACTTATGCGGGCACATACACACACAAATACACAGTCACACTCGCACGCCCATCTGTGTGTGCGTGCAGAAATTGATAAGAAACAAAATAACCCTGAAGAAGAAATTGTGCAAAGAGCGGCAAGCCAAGCAAATAAGAGAAAGAGAGAATGCGCGTGTGTGTGTGTGTATGTGTGATTGTATGATTGTGTGGGTGAGAGAAAATGGAAAACAAAACCAAAAATGCCAGGACAAATAACAATACAACAGCAACAAAGACAATTCCGAGAAATTCTATTAGCAGCGCGTGCTTATGTGTGTCTGCCTGTGCCCGTGCCTGTGTGTGTCTGTGTCTGTGTCTATGTGTGTGCGTCGCTGTTTCAGTGTCTGTGTGTGTGCGTGCCTAAGCCGTGTATGCAGATCATAAGCTCTGCAGAGCTTGTGCAAAAGTCAGCTATTCTAGAGCCTGCAGTCACTCGAAGTTAATCGATATCGATACATATGTCTGGAAATGCTATCACTTGGTATTTAAATAAACATAACACGGTCAACTTATGCGCTGTACTATCAATTGCTAGAGCCTCAATTCGAGATGGTATTTAAATTAAGATTTGGCAAATTAAGTGACTCATATGCCAGGGTAAATATTTAGTAATTAATCGACATCGATATGAATATTAAAATTCAGTCAATTTGTGCACTTTATGGGCGCTGATCGGCATACGGTGCCAAAAAGCGAAAGCAATTTAAATTCAACATTTGACAGTAGTTGGCAATCGGTTATCGCAATCGTAATCGAAATCAATGTCTACCTTGGCACACTTACACCGTGCACAGACATGGCAGATAAGCGTTACAAGGACGCCGCCGCTGTCGCAGCAGCGACAGCAGAAGTAGCAGCCTCTGCTGCGAAGCTGGGCAGCCAAAGCAAACGACAAGGATTTTGCGCAGTTTTGCTGACAGCCAAGTGGCAGACGGTCGGTCGGGCAGGCGGGCTGGCGGGCAAGCGATTTCTGCTCTTTTTGCACGCACACACAACAGCAACAATAAATAGCAAAAATAAAACATGATGAAGAGGAAGAAGAGGAGAGGAGACAGGCAAAGGCAACGCAAGTTTTGTGAATGAAATTTCGCGCAGGCACAAAGCGCACAAACAACGTTTAGCTGCCACACACAGGCACACAGACACACGCACACACGCACACTTACACAGACAGACAGTTGCTCCCACTCTCACTCACTCGCACTCGCACTCGCACTCGCGCTCGCACTGTATGGAAAGTCACGCGGCTAGCGTATGCACAGATGCGAAACACATAGACAAAAGGGAATGACCGAAGGGGCAACACGGCAAGGCAGCAGCCCAAAAGCAAAGCAAACAATGCCGCGCGCTCTATGTTTGGGTTCAAAGCTACTAGCAAAAAAAAAAAAAAAAAAAATGAGAAGAAAAAAATAAAAACGAAAATGAAACGAAACGAAACGTAAGCAAAGCAGCGCTCTTAGCAGAGCTGAGCGCTGAGTGGAACGTATGGGATGGCAGAACAGAACAGTGGGACGGCTGATTGGCAGGGAGAACCCAAAAGGGAATCAACATCTGCCGCTGGGCAGGCAGACAGTCGCTCTCGCGGGCGTGGTGGTCGCTCGGTCGGGCGGTCGGTCGGCCGTTGCCTTGGCAGCGAAGCTCTTGGAATGCTGCTGCTGATTCTGCTGCTGCTGCTGCTGCTGCTGCTGGAAAGCAGAAGCCGAAAAACTAAACTAATGCTCAACATTTATCGATGATGACGGTACGCGCCGGGGGTGCGAGCAAGAAGCAAGACGCAGCCGAAGGAGCTTGTGGAATTGACCCACAAATATTGCTATAGATAATTATGTTAACCTCTCTGGCGCTCTGTCTGGCAGCGCACGAAGATTGTCGCGCATCAGATAATGTTCGAGATGAAGAGCATGCTGATAAGCTAGTCTGCTTGGGGTAAACTGGTGCCATGAAACCAATTGAAATGACTTGGATCCTCAAGCCCACTGTAAATTCAGCTAAAGTTCAAGTGCAAGTAAACAGGACAATGCAGCTGAGTGCATAAAGTTGAGTTAAGACCATGTCCAGAGCAGAAGGTAACGGATGAAGTCATTGCGGCTATAAACATGCACAGACATGCACAAACAAGCATGCATCTGCATGCATGTGTGGTTTGTGTGAGCTTGAGCTAGAGTTCAGCTGAAAAGTATGCAGTGACTTTTATGCTTAACGTAGCGCATTGGCACTGGCCACGCACACACACAAACACACACGCACACATGTGCAAAATGTAAATTCTGTGCTGTATGTGTGTGTTGGTTGGGTGATAAAGCCATAGATATAGCTTGGCCTGCATGAGTGTGGATAATGGCGCGGCGAAAAGTTGAAACGCACACAGCACACACATACACACAGACACACAGACACACACACATGCGCGCACATAATAAGGTGCGATTTGTCTCGCGCATAAAACGAAATTTCCTGCAAATACACACAACGAAACACGCTCACACATACACAACCACACATACTTGGGCAACAATGGTCGCACAGCAGGTGGGGCAAGAGAGCGAGACAGAAAGGGAGAGAGAGAGAGAGAGAGAGGAAGAGGTATAGGGAGCCCAGTTTCGATTGCTTTGTTGCTTGTATATGACAGCGTGTCTTTGTGCGTGTGTGTGAGTGTGAGTGTGTGGGGAGGACATCTTTATAGGTTAAGGCTCATGTCAAAGCTGGCAAACTGGTGCGACAAAAGGGGCGTAAGGCTTTAGGCGTGGCAAACTCGTTTGCCATAATTATTGCCTTTGTTGTTGCAGGCGTGTGTGTGCGTGTGAATGTGCATGTGTGTGTGTGTGTGTGTGTGTGTGGCATTATTATTTTAACCGGAAATGTGCGTTCTGCCCTTTTCCCCTATCCGCCCACAAGTAGCAAAAATTTGTGAACTGCATGAACTTTTTATGCGCCATAGAATGTAGAGCAAGTAGGGTATGATAAATGAATAGATAAATAAGCCGAAAATAGGCAAAATAAAAGGTAATTTAAAGAAATAATATTTCTAGACGTAAGAATTGCTTATATGTTATGAAAAACTTATTGAGTTTGAAGTAAAAATACTTTGAAAGCATTAATACAACATTTTTGCAGGATATATGCTAGTCGAGCACTCTAACTTGTTTTTCATATACATACATACATACATATGTATATATATTTTTTGCATTGGCGGAAGCTTTTGCTCCGTGCCGGCGACAACATTTAGCAAATTTTTTATGACAATGTTGAGCAAGCTCTCTCTGCTCCCCTCCTATCCTTTACTCGCCCTCACTCTCTTTCGCTCATTCTCTTTTGTGCTCTGCTTAACCTCAGCTGCCGACAGCGCCCACTTTTATGACAAATATTATGTTAAAGACCGAATATGCGCTACGCCATAAAAGTCAATCATTTTTCATTTCGCTTTGCGCGTCGCTGCCAGCTGCGACGCGTCGCTGTCGCTGTCTCCGTCGCCGTCGCCGTCGCCATCGCTGAGCTGTCCGTCAGAGTCACTCTCGCAGCGCCATTCACACAAAAACCAAACGTCCCGCTGCCCGCTCAGCTGCTGCCGCTGCCGCTGCTGCTGCTCCTGATTTTGCCTTTGGCTCTGCTTGATTTTGCCTTTCTTCTCTTTTCTTTCATTCTTCTCTGCTCTGCTCTGTGCTGCTCAGTGTTAAGTTTTTTTTTTTTCAGCTTGTCCGCTGGGGACATTTAATTTTTGGCGGTCATTCGTTGTGATTTTCCTTGATATGCGATATAGTATTTTATGTACAGTGTATGTGTGTGAGTGTGCGTGTATTTGTTCCAGTGTATTTGACGCTCTGGCTGGCTTGGCTAAGCGCTTGTTGTTGATATTTGGCGCGGCTTGCTTCAATTTATGTGCTGTTTGCCTTTATTGTCGAGTTTTACTTGTTCCCATTTTCAATTTTTTTTTCTGCGCTCTTCTTTTTTCCCAATTTTTTAAAGGACCTTTTTTTTAGGGTGCGTGGATCACATTTGTTGTGTTGTTGTATTGATAAGTTCATTTAATGGGCACGGCCTCTGCCCACGCACAAACACATATACACACACACACACACATAGATATGTACATATATACTTCTGTGTGTGTGTGTGGCATTTGTTTGAGTGCGTTGCGCCTAATGAGTTTAATGCTTTGTTATCAGCGCTGTAATCTGCTTATGTAATATGCGGCCAAAACTTCAACATAATTGAATCACAAATTATGTCATTTTGACTTTATTTATGTATGTATGACTGTATGTGTGTATCTGTCTGTGACTTTTTATACACACACACACACACGCATACACTCACGAGAGTTGAAGGCCTTGGGCGCAACTTTAAACGCATTAATTGCCAGATTGTCAGCGATTGGAGTGAGTGGCAATTAAGCAGAGCGCAGATAAACGTTTTAATGGCAAATGCTTAAGTATTTCGCTACTGACTTAACGTTTGCATACAGGTCGCATGTGTTAGAGCGAGATAAGTACAGCAGAAAGGTGATCATTTAAGCTACAGTATAGCCTCTCTAATGCCAACGCAGACTTATCTGTGCAAGCATATTTTGATGTCTTAACAAATCGTAGTCATAATTTTTTGTACAAATTGTGATTTCTACAATTTAAATATTAAATACGAATTTGGTATTTCAATATTGTGCAAAGTTTAAAATGGTTTAATAGCATATCTGTTCAAATTTAGAGGCTTTACTGTAAATCCAAAGCGTTGTTTGTAATTGGTCAGCTTACATTGCAGCTTAGCGTGGCGTATTTCGTGCATTTGAACGAGACAGAAACAGCAGCAAAAGAATTTGCATGTATGCAGTTCATGTCAGCGTCATTTGGAATTAAGTTGCAATTAGCGCTCAGCTTGTTGGAGCGAGATAAAAATAGAGGTGAGCTGATCTTAACGAACTTTCGTTAAATATGGTCGCCATTTGTAATCACTATAGTAGCAACTCTAATGCGTTAGAGAGAGAGAAAAATAGCACCGTAGCCATAGTTATTATATTTAAGCAAAAACTTCTAGCCAGCTAATTTATAGCGCTTCTTTAAACATGCATTTTATCGCAGAAATTAACTAATTTTAAATGTCTCATCAATTAGCGTAGCCAAATGAAAAGCAAACCATTTAGCACAGCAATTGTCACAAAGCAATTAGAATGGGGAAGACCACACCTGATCGGTTTCTGTTTGTTTTCAGAGCATTTTTTTTTTTGTTTTTTGTTTTTGTTGTTTTTGCTTGTAATGCAGTCACTGGGACACGTGCCCCGGGCCTGTCTTCCTCTTCTTCTTTTACCCATCACGTTGGCTGTCAATGACGGAAGGCCACTTTCATTTTGTAGGAAAAGCAAATGAAACTTAACGGAAAAGAAAATTACATCATGCTCGTTTCAATGGGTCGACATAATATTATTTTCCTTCGTTTTTTCTTTTTTTTTTTTGTATTATTATTTCTGCTCTTCTTCTGGTGCGCACCCACTGTTTGAGCCATATACACGTGCAAGTTCGCTCTCTTTGTGTGTGTGTGTGTGTGTGCTTCATCATCATCTTCCTTCTGTCGATTTTTTATTTATTTATTTTATGCCTACGCACATACGCGCCAAGCAGTTTGACAGGTGTCGCCGACTGAGTGGCTGCCTGATAAGAGAGGCGCGGGCGGACAGGCGGCTATGTGTGTGGAGGCGTGTTCTCAGTGTGTGAAAGCCTCGCGGGGTAGTTGGCATGGAATGAAAAATGTCGCCCTATTATTCTTTGTATTGTTTTTATGCGGCAGTTATACGCTTATTTTTGTTGTCTTTTAATAGACGTGGCAAAGTGCGCCCAAAAGACAAAGGCAGTCGAACAAGCGCTGGGGCTACTTTACCTACTCAATAAAAATAAAAAAAATAAATAAATAAAAACGGAAACCCCCTCGCACAGACACAGGCAGACATGCCACACCCAACCCTTGTGCCTGGAGCCTTCGTCTGCTGGCGTTTTATCATCATCCAATCAGTAGATAAATAACACATAAAATGAGGTGCTTAATCGGGTTTGAAGTGATGAAAGTGAAACTGTGCTTCTCTCTCTCTCTCTCTCTCTCTCTCTCCCTCTCGTTTGCGTGCCAGTCTGTCTGCCTGTCTGTGTGTCTGTCGCCAAGGGGGCTGGGTCTTTGTCTTCGGCATAAATCTAAGGTAACAACTTTATATTTGTATATCAGTTACTTAAGAGCTTGTCAATTGAGCGTGACAACATAATTTACCATTAAATTGTACGCGTAGACAAGTAATTTGTCAACATTTATTTGCATTACATGCGAAAACAAGTTAATACAATTGATTGACAAGCAGCCACGCAGCTAATGTAAAGCACGGGCAGTTTAAATTTTGGCGCGCAGACAAACGAAAACGTAGTTTACGTCTAATTTTAATTTCACGAGCAACATAACGAAAAGCTTGCTGCGATACCATTTAAATTAGGCGCTCAACTGAACGACAGGCAAGCTGAAATTCGAACAGGTTGGCAGCACATACGGCAAATAATTCTGTGGTTGATCGAACGTCCGCCACATTGACAATCGATAAATCACACAGCTGTATTGTTTTTTTTTTAGTGTGTGCGCTCTTAGTAAGCAAAGTTATTGTACGCAAACAGTATTAAAACCGTTGAAAAGTAAAATTAACAATTGGAAATAAATTAAATGCTAATCTATTGCATAAGCAATAAGAATTAAGTGTTTACAAAATTGATTTCATATGCCGCAGTCGTTAAATAAATAGTATTAGTTGACGCCTCGCCGCTACAGCGGAACACAGCTTGGAAAAGGCCAGAAAACGGCCAGGTAAAGCAAAGCGAAAAAAAAACTAGACAGCAAAAAAATGCATTAATTTAGCATACAATTAAGATTAAACTTTGTACAGTTCATTTCTTGCACTGTCCAACATGTGAATTGTTGAGCATTTATTGATTTTTATGTTAAATTTCTATAAATATAAATCAGAACAGCAATCGCCAGAGCAAGTGTCTCGACGCTGACAGCTGTTATGGCTTTAAAAAAAGCTAAAAAAAAAGAAAGCAAAAAAAAAGAATGTTCAGACTGCTTATCAAGTGTGAAGAATTCTAAATTGAGGTGTTTTGTTATCGGCCATCTACGCATTTATTGCGGGTGGTTATCATTCTAACGCCTCTTCTCTACTCACAAGAAGCTGTTAAGTGATTCGAACTGCTAATTGATAAAATTGCTTGTTAATCAATTTTGTCTACGATTTTGTGGCTCAATAAAAGCCGTTAAGCAGCTGAACAACCGACAAAACGCTTATAACTTAATTATCATTTCACTTTGATTGCAGAAATGCCTCTTTAATCAAAATCAAAAAATTGTCAAAGCAGAACATCAAAAATGAAACAGAAAAGCTGGCGACATAAGCGTAAATAACTAAGTAAGAATAAACAAACGTTAACTAACGGCAAATAAGGATACTAAAACGAAAGAAGCCTAAAGAGAAGTTGGGCTAAGGAAGGGAAGATGCTTGGACGTACGCAGAAACTGCTGCTGGGACTGGCCATCCTGTTGCTGGTCAATGTCCTCTGGGTATCATCCAGCGAGCTAAGCAAGGTATGTATACAAGAGACTCATTAATATCTAAACTATATATTCAAAACTCCATCTCACGCAGTTTCTCTACGAGGACGATACATATAATAAGCCATTCTTTAGCACCTACTTCAAGACGTCGATGTTTAGCTTCTATTTGTTGATCATTGGCATAATAGCGCCCTGGAAGGAATCGTGCGAGCGTCAACATGGCAACTATGCGGTTTGTACAGTCTAATTGATGTCCTATAAACATACTAATCTATTTAAAATACTTTCATTTAGATGATGGAACAGAATGCCGATGAGGAGAACTATTATACCAATCAAGCGTCTTTGGTTAGTTAATCAACTCTTGACTCTCTGATGGTGTCTAACTGGTTTCATTTGCCTTTGCAGGGGGATTCGACCTTTGTGCCTATACGTGTGGCCAATCCTATAAATGGCATTGTGTCAGGCACGGAGAGCGATGATTCCAGTGTGCGTAGTGTTCGCTTTTGTAAGATGGCCGAGGTGCGTGAGATGTCAGCGCATGAGGCAACGGATGCTTTGATGGCTCGACTGTCGTATGCCGCGAGCATGCGGATTAAAAGACAAAAAACGCACCACAAGACAGCAAAGACGGCGTTGCTCTTCTGCTTACTTTGGTTCGCTGCGAATTACTTCTCACAGCTCGCTTTGAATATGGATGAAGAGCCCATGATAACGCTCATCAGGTTGAGTCATATTCAGTTCATATGTAAATCAAGTTGCTAACTAACGTCATATTCTCTTGCAGATCCACTTCAGCCACATTGTTTACCATATTGTTAGCTGCCCTATTTCCATCAGCCATGGGCGACAAGCTGACCATAACAAAGCTAATTGCTGCAACGATGAGCATTGCCGGCGTCGTGGTCATCAGCATGAATGATTTGCACGACTCGAAGATGACGCGCGGCGTTCTTTTGGCTCTATTTAGTGCTTTCTTCTATGCTTCGTATTTGGTGTTTGTCAAGCGAAAAAGTGACACCGAGGAGAAGGTGGACATTCCGTTGTTCTTTGGTAAATACGACAACTAAGTTCTGGATCTGGATCATTCTTATTTACTTATAATATTTATTTTGTTTGCGTTACAGGCTTTGTTGGTCTCTGGAATCTGTTGCTGCTATGGCCCATTTTCTTTATATTGCATTTCACCAAGATCGAAACATTTGAGATGCCCAGCCAGGGACAGTTTGGCATGCTCTTCTTAAATGGCTTCATTTGCACAGTGCTCGCTGTGGCTCTCTGGCTATGGGGCTGTTTCCTCACCTCTTCGCTAATTGGCACGCTGACCATGTCGCTGCAAATACCTTTGACAATTGCATTTGATGTTCTGCTCAAGCAAAAGCCGTACTCTTCATTATATTGGATGGGCTCGATTGGCCTGATAATGTCAGTGCTGCTTGTTGTTTTACTAATGCGCAATGATGATTCAGATCCGCTTATGAAACTATTCAAAGTTTTATATAGAAAGATCTGTGGCTGCCGTAACCCAAAGATTGTGAGGTAATATCCCATGCTATATTTATATAGTCATATTGATTTTCAACCTAATCACAATGTTTAACTTTTTAGAGTTACCGACGATGAGCAACAGGAATCTCTTATCAATAGCAGCGATTAAAGTCTGACTGTTGATTTTCTGGAAAGGCTTTTGGAAAACGCGCTTTCTCAACAATTTTAGAAATTGCTCACTGCAATTGTAATGCAAATCCAAAACTTGGCTGTTCACGACTTCGTTTCGAATCGTTCTTTAATCCATAGCGACAAATATATATACACATACATAATATATATATTTATATATATATATATATGTATGTACGTAGTTGTAGTTAATACTTCGCACAACTCTCATATATATATACATTAACTATAGCAAACTTTTCCTGATTGGTTTTAAGTTGAAACCCTGATTTTCCTGATTTGCAATTTTACATACAATTAAGCTAATGTATGTGTATATCTTGTATTTATTATAAATATCATTGTTTTCTGTGTAAATAGCTTTAGTCTTAGTGTTTATCTCTCTATATGTGATAGGTCTTTCGATGTGCTGAAGCTCGGTTATAATTTACGCTAAATTTAAAGTTTTTGCTATAGTGCTCGACCTTATAATTGATATTTATATATATACTTGTACACATACCCTCCATACTCAATTCTAACATTTCTAATGTTTTGTGTCTGATATACTCTGTATATCATGCAGAGAACACTTCATGTATTAATGATATATACTGCAAAATGTGTTAATATGATAGTATAAATACCTACACATAATGATATATGTTTAAAACAATGTAAACCTGCCTAACTTTGCAGTTGAGTCCCATTTATGTGTGCTTAATTTAGCATAAACATATACATTTATGCATAGTTGTCTATTGTTAACAATAAACAAACATAAAATACAGTAATATTTAACCCCAATACTGAATTTCCACATGTAATTAATAAAAGTGCATTGGTATGTATATAAATTCCATTTTACTATTGTCAAACAACAGCAAAAACTCCACTTACAAAACGAATTATTACAAATAATAAAGCAAAACAATTTAAAAATCATTTTGGCGCCCAAATTGCTGCTATCGATATATCATGAAGCTTTACATCACTAAAATGCTCTCATCGCTGTTTAATAGCATAGAGAGCGACTGTTGCTAACAGAGGTGTAGCGGCAACTAACATAAATGCGCGCAGTCAGTCTGATTCTAGCGTCTGGATCGTGCGGACGTGTGCTTATTTTGCGGAAGAAGAAAAGTTGGAATAAAAATGAAGTTTTCTCTGGCTTTGTGCCTGATTGCCATTACAGCCGGCATTGTGGTTGCTGATGAGAGCAAAGGACCCAAAGTGACCGACAAGGTAGGCACAAACAACCACATATACGCAATTACGACTATATTGTGTGTACATGCGTCACTTGGTATACACAAACACATAAATCAACTGCGCGACTGTTGTTTTTGTTCTCTGAAATATTCAATAAGTATTCTTTATGAATGTGTCTTTGTTGCGTAGGTTTTCTTTGACATCACCATTGGCGGTGAGGCAGCAGGTCGCATTGAGATCGGTTTGTTTGGAAAAACTGTGGAGAAGACTGTGAGGAACTTCAAGGAGCTGGCTGAGAAGCCACAAGGCGAGGGGTAAGTGATTATAAACACAGTTAGAATTCACATAAACACACATACACAAGCAAGTAGTTAAGATAGCTGTAGATGTATACACACTATTTCTATATACACGTATGTGCGTGTGTGTGTGTGTGTGTGTTTCTCTATATACTAGCTGCATTTATAGGTTAGAGCCGGCGTGTATTGCTATCAATTACGTGGCGTTTAACTGTAAATGAGTTAACAAAAGCGGGAAATTAAGTTATTTTTATCAACAAAGAGGTAGCACTAATTTGTCTATTGTGCCACTGTGCCATTTCTTCTGCTTATCATTTCTATAGCTACAAAGGCAGCAAGTTCCATCGCATCATCAAGGACTTCATGATCCAGGGTGGCGATTTCACCAAGGGCGACGGCACTGGCGGCCGTTCCATCTATGGCGAGCGCTTCGAGGATGAGAACTTCAAGCTGAAGCATTATGGCGCCGGCTGGTTGAGCATGGCCAATGCTGGCAAGGACACCAACGGTTCACAGTTCTTCATTACCACCAAGCAAACCAGCTGGCTGGATGGTCGTCATGTGGTCTTTGGCAAGGTTCTCTCGGGCATGGATGTGGTGCGCAAGATCGAGTCGAGTGCCACAGACGCACGCGATCGTCCCGTTAAGGATGTGGTCATCGCCAACAGCGGCACCATTCCAGTTCCCGAACCCTTCGCCGTATCCAAGACTGATGCCACAGATTAAGGAATATATACATATATATAAATATACCTACCACTCGCATATATAAATATTAGTGTGGCTTTTAAACGAAATGTCTTCTTGAAACATAATCAATTCAAATTATTGTCTTGGAGCGTGCTCTAGCATACAACAGCAATCGATTTTTCTCAGCGTTTGAGTTGAGAATTTGCATTTAAATTAACTATTACAAATAACAGCAAAATTCTATACTGTAAGCGATATACTCTCTGCTCAAAACAACAAACTTTTTCTCAAATTTCTAATGCATTATAATTAAAGTTTTGTGATAAAAAAAAAACAGCAAAGAAAATTTTTGATTCGTGTTAAGGGATAAGCTGGGCGCTGCGGTTCATTGAACTGGTTTTTTCTTTACTACTTGTCGCTGTCTCCCTCTAACGGAACCGGTTTAACAACAGTCGCATCATTAGCCTCTGCTTCTTCTTCTGGTGCCGCGTTTGCAGCTGACTTTGTCGCTAATTTTTGTTCCCTATCTCTTTCTCTTTTCTTTATTGTGCTGCGCTATTTTGTTGCTATTGCTTTATTTGTTTTTTTCTTTATGTATCAAAAAAGCTGACACAGTTGTCTGTTAGCAATTCGTGTCACGTTCTTTAGCAGCAGCTCGTCAACTAGCTGAGCAAATATTTATATATATATTTATGCATTTGTCAATGCCAATTTTAGCTCACGAAGTTCTAAAGCAGCCTTGGTTTACAACAAAACAAAACAGATGACACTTGCTGACTAGCATAAACCAGTTCTTGCATGAATCCAATCAGAACGGCGGTTGCCAATAAGATATTGCTGCGATTTCGTTTACTTAGCTCTTCTTCCTTTCCAAAAAGATTTACTCTTATGCCTATCCTTTTAATTAAACAAAAACTAAATACGATTTTGCTGCTAAAAATAATTTTCTGTCTATAAGCCTCAAGTTCAATATAAATCAATCAAACGTAATGCTTATATTGCCATTGAATTAAAAATATAAAATATTATCTTATCGCATTCGAATCACACTGACGGGTTTCAAATTAGAATACATCGTTATCTGGCATTTTCTATTTTTTTAACCCATAAAAACTTAACAAAACACTCAATTGTTTACATTTGCCATACTCTTATGCTGCACGAAGTGCATCAACCCCAAACAGATATTCCAGCTTCCAGTTGCTGCTTGCCTATTCCAATTGGAATATATGGTATAAATGTTTTTACAGATTTCATTAAAACTGAAAAAAGTAATTATGATCCGTATGTATATAGGGCGAACAGTTGCAGCAATTAAATATATACATATGTAAAAAGTCCACTTGCCCACTCCAATTACATGCAACAGAGAGACAATTGAAGAGAGAGAAAGAGAGCGGATCTTACTTCGAGTGGCTCCCCAATATATAAAAAATTGCCTCAGTCAGTGCAATTGTATCCCCCATTTATATAGATTGCATATACATATATATGCATATGTGTATTGTTTATGTCGGCTCACAATCTCATGTGCCACACATGTTTCCCACATTCAGAGAGAGAGAGAGAGAGGGACTGCGATAGGAAATGAGTGAGAGGGGGGAAGAGCAAGAGCTACTCATATGTACATCTACAATAACCACACAAATTCTAAGATTATTTACTGCGAGCAATCGAAGCGAGGAGACAAAGCGCTTGGATGGAATATTCTGAAAAGCCGACAGAAAAAAGGATTGTGAAAAGAAAATCTTGGAAAACTGCTGTTTCAGTTATAAAGGATTAAAGACGATAGAGAATTAAACTTAAGCAGTTTACTATGGTGAGTTATAAGTGCATATGAGAGTAAAGCCAAAGCAGATCGGCAATTTATATACATATATACATTTTATTGATAAGCAAACGAACTGAGAGCAGTCGCTGCTGATGTTGCTGCTGATGTGTACCAATCAAATCTTTCCAAGACAAGCATAATTGAATTTCAAAATTCATATGTTCATATGTTAAATATGGTACTACTCCAATATAAACATGTATATATATTTAATACACTTTTAATTAAGTTAGTCTAAAAGAAATACAACTCTAATCAAACAGGAATTTGCATAAGAAATTTACAAAAGTTATGTTATATAGGTGAAAGTATTTGATTAATAAGCGTATGCCTAATTAGCAGAAACAGAATTA
Source organism: Drosophila aldrichi (assembly GCA_035045965.1). NCBI lineage: Eukaryota > Metazoa > Arthropoda > Insecta > Diptera > Drosophilidae > Drosophila > Drosophila aldrichi. The sequence goes on from JAWNOM010000084.1 coordinate 664,704, forward strand.
TTTATATAACGATAAATAAGCAGCTCATATAAATATAAATAGGTAACCTACCTTATTTCCATATATGTAAATATATTAATCTATTCACATATACGTTATATATCTTTATCCACTCCACTTTAACAGCAATCGAAATCATGGTATGTGTCTTATATAGCGTTGCTGAGCCTACTGCTGGGATTGGGCAACTGTCGTGGCGCCAATATACTAGTGCTCTTTCCACATGCGAGCGAAAGTCATTTTGCTGTGATGCGAACCCTGGTGGCCGAGCTGGCCAGCAGGGAGCATAATGTAAGCAACGCTGTATATATCTAAGGTCAAACAATTCCTAGCTCATATCCAAATCCATTGCAGTTAACTGTTTACAGCGGTCATGGCCTGAATGATAACTTGGAGCGAGTTGTGGAGCACGTTGTACGGCCCGAATTTGACTTTTGGAGCAACTGTAAGAAAAACGAATATTGAGTCGCATATACAAATAAGTATCACTCTCTTTACCACAGTGCAAGAGCAAGCAGCACCAGGTGGCAGCCTGGAAGATTTGGCCCTCTTGCCTGAGAGCAAACTGCGCAGTTCCTTGGCTGCGGTCGGAGCTCGAGCAGTGGAACACTTTTTGGTACAGGCTCCGGTGCAGAAGTTGCTGGAGCTGTCCAGTCTGGAATTCGACTATGATCTAATCATTGTCGACTATTTCTATACAGAAGCGCTGCTCGCACTGGGCTATAAGTATAATAAGCCCACAATTGGCGTAATAAGCACGGATTTTGGCAACTATATGAATGCAGTGCAAGAGGCTTTGCTGCCCGTTGCCTGTTCGCCAATAGATTACGAGGCGTATACTAAAGATTTGGGTTTCTCGGTACGGTTAAGCAATATACGTGAGTGTATGTCGAGGCGTAAGCAATTTTACAATGAACATTACTCGGCACAGGAACAAATAATACGCAAACACTTAAAAAGTAAGTTTTATGCTTATCGACTTGGCGGCAGAAACTCTGTGAATGACAAAAGTTTTTCATTGATCTGGCAGCATTCAACACTGCTCTAATCGATACTCGCTATTGTCTAATCATCGATGTATTTATGCCTTAATTGTTTTGAATATTGAAATTTCTTGCAGTTGCTGTAAACATATTAGAACTTCAGGCACATCATTTGGCACTTTTGTTACTTAATAATCATGTGCCCCTCTGGACGCCACGTCCGTTGCTCCCACAAATTGTGCCAGCTGGTGGGCTGCATATACGCGGGCCTCGCGAATTGATGTGGAACGTCAAGCGATTTGTGGAGGAGTCTAAAAACGGTGTTATCTATATACAGTTGGGCAACGAACAGCCCTGCGGTCAACTGCCCCAGCCGAAGCTACAAATACTATTTGAATTTATGAGTGCACGCAAGGAGCGTTTCATATGGACCTGCCACGATGTAAAGACGCTGCAGGGCCTGCCCAAAAATGTGCTAATTCAGCACTCTGTGCCACAGATTGACATCCTAGCACATCCCCACGTCCGAGCTTTCATCATGAATGGGGATCTGTTGAGTCTTCAGGAGGGCATTACGCGTCATGTGCCGATGCTCGGCCTGCCCAAATTCCGGAATGAACGCAAAAATATGCAACTTGCTGTGCAGCTGGGCGTTGCGCTGCAATTGGAGCAGAGCAACTTTACAACAGCCGCTCTCAACTGGGCTCTGGATGAGTTGACAAAGCAACAGCATTTTCAGTTGGCTATTCGCGAAGTTTCCAGTGAATTCCGGGATAGGCCTTTGGGCGCCTTGGCCCATGCCATGTTCTGGGTGAATTATGTGGTTCGGCACAAGGGCGGCGCTGCGATCAGGACACGTGGCATAGACATTGCCTCTAATCATTTGCACCTTTTTGATTTGTTTGTATTTTACTTTGGTCTAACGATTGCTATTTGTGCCGCATTGATAGTCATCTACTTTGGAGTCGTTTTTGCCCTGCGAAGAAAGCGTAATGATGCCAAATTAGCAAAACTAAGTTAAGTTTACTCTTGAATTTAATAAAAGCTAAAGCAAAATAAACTAATATGTTTGTTTGAATTAATTATTTAACCGATTTGAATTTGCGCCAATCACAGAGTTTCATTGCGTCCGATAGTCGAGCACACGATACAGCACTGTCAAATAAAAAGTGCTGCCAACTCTTCGACAAACGACGGTGGCCATCTTCCTTTCTAAAGAATCGCGTTCGCACAGCAGACGTGTTTAAAACCTTTTCGAGTGTTTTAAAAGGTAATAATTGTTTCAAGTTATGCGCAAATGCCTTAAAAATGTCCTACATTTGTGTGCATGCTACAACATATGAATGCAGGCTGACTAAACGTTTTTACGGCGTGTGGTGAGCGCAGCGTGTCACACGTGGAGTCTCGAGCTGCTCAGCGGAGCAGCTAAACCATTGAGGTTATGTTGAAAACAGAAACAACAATAAATAGCCTGTGAACTGTGACAACATGGAAATTGGTGTATAAAATCCTAGTCTAATTTGTGGGTGTATATATCTTGCAGCTCCGTCAATATGTCGACTGGTACAACAGCCACAATTCGCACTCGCAAGTTCATGACCAACCGTCTGCTTGCCAGGAAACAAATGGTCTGCGATGTCCTCCATCCCGGACTCTCATCGGTCAACAAGACCGAGATTCGTGAGAAGCTCGCCGCCATGTACAAAGTAACACCCGATGTTGTGTTTACTTTCGGTTTCCGCACTAACTTCGGTGGTGGCCGCTCCACTGGCTTTGCCCTGATCTACGATACTCTGGACTTTGCCAAGAAGTTCGAGCCCAAATACCGTCTGGCTCGTCACGGTCTCTTCGAACAGAAGAAGCAGACACGCAAGCAGCGCAAGGAGCGTCGCAACAGAATGAAGAAGGTCCGTGGTACCGCCAAGGCCAAGATCGGTACCGGCAAGAAGTAAAACAATCTAGCTGGCACATCAATGATATTGTGTGTGTGTTGCTGGTGGCGCGCACCTGCAATTCCAAAAATTAACTGCTGCGTTAGTTGTACTTCTTTTATAAATCCAATGACAACAAAAAAAAATCCGTTGTTTACTTTTTGGAGCGGCTTTAGTTTTATATGCTTAAGGAAATAAAACTCTAAAAGTAAATTACATTCATGTCTTTGCATATCTTGAAGTGAAAAATGTGAAATATTGTACAGAATTTTACATATTTAGCTAACTAAAGGCGGCAATTGTAAACAAATACAATATGCATTTTTAGATGCTACGACAGCGCTGCCATACTTGTCAAAGTATAGCACGTTCTAAGTGGCAATACACAATTTGTAGCAGTCTGGCCACATTTGTCGAGCCTTTCAACCCTACTAGCAACGCTACAAAAATTTATTTGCAAAAAAAAAAAAGAATATAATAATAAACGAAACCGGAAAAAGTTTCATATACAGAAATTGTATTAAATTGTTATAAATGTCAATTGCTAGGCTGGCCAGCATAATCGAGAATTATTCGTAGCGCTAGCCACACAACTTTCAGTTTTGCGAAATGTCGATTTGTGGGAGTGGAGGTGGTGGCAGTGGAAGCAGTGGCGGCGGCAGCGGCATCAGCGTCTCGGCTGGCGATTGGATTTGCCCAGATATTGAGTGAGTGCGCGTAAAGCTTCAAGCGTAAAGATCTATGGGCAAAATGCAAAGCATCCAGCACTACAACAACAACTACAAACTACATACTACCCTTCTATCTCCCTTTTTAACATAACCGACAAAAATGCAATAACAATATATTTGTTGTTTTGTTACTCTTATTCTTCCTCCATCCGCATCTGTGTGTGGCATGCGTCTCTTTCGCTCTCTCTTTCTCTCTCCTACTCTCACTGAATGTGTGTTGCAGCTGTCGCCATTTGAACTTTGCGCGTCGCCTACAATGCAACAAATGCAATCGGGAACGCGAAAATATCAACAATGAGAAATTAGACAGAGATCGAGATCGAGACCGAGACCGAGGCAACGGCAGTAGCGGCAGCAGCAGCAGTTCTTCCAAAAAGAAACTGGGCACAGAGATCGGTAAAGTAGCCGCAGACAAATCACGAGGACTGTTCAGCGCAGAGGATTGGCAGTGCAGCAAGTGTGCGAATGTAAATTGGGCGCGACGGCAGACTTGCAACATGTGCAACGCGCCCAAATTCACGGATGTGGAGGAGCGTACAGGTAAGTAGATGCAGTAGAAAAAAGGTATCCAACTAACCGATTCCAATCGCTGGCAGGCTTCGGTGGAGGCTATAATGATCGTGGCGTTGTTGAGTACAAGGAACGTGACGATTCGGACAGCGAATACGATGAATTTGGACGGCGCAAGAAGCGTAAAAACAATGATAGGGGTGGCGATGAGGATGGCCGTAACAGAGGCAGAGATGAGCCGAAACGTTCACGACGCAGTGATATTGAGGGTGATGAGGAAGAGGAGGAGGATGATGAAGACGATGATGGAGATTTGTCCAAATATGATTTATGGGGCGACAATGAGGTGAGCTCCAGTAATGTGAAGAGCAAGGAGACGGACAACGGGACTAGCAACAACAGCAGCAGCGCCAAGGAGAAGCTAATGTCAGCAACAACTGCCAGCAGTAAAAGGGCATCACGTGCATCCACCTCGTCTACTTCCTCATCATCCTCATCCAGCTCGTCCAGTTCCAGTGACTCATCGTCAACCTCCTCATCGAGTAGCTCTAGCAGCAGCAACGCTTCTAATAGCAAGCGTGACCGGAAACGTTCAGATGGACGTTCCCGCTAGGGACGGGATCCACTCAAGTAAAATCTCCATTGGGAGAGAAGTCATCTTGTTTATCTTCACATTATTGTGAAAGCTATCAATTGTTTATTTATTTTTCAAAGCCTGCGCCACTCACCCATGACATGTATTTGAACTCCATCACCTCAAACCTTCTGCAATAAAATTAATAAAATCATATAATTTAAGAAATTGTCATTCGACTCGAATTTATTGCAAGTAAATTATTTAATGGAAGGTTTCATCCGATTGCTTGCGTGTGGCTGCTTCCGCTGCCTCACGCAACTCTTGCAGCTGTGCAAGCTGCTGGCGAGCCTCCTCTATCTGCTCTTCCGTGACAGTTACTGGCACATCGCAATCGATCTGCTCCTGGCGGATGAATATCATCTTCTTGATGGCATCCTCTAAGAAGGGTATTTGTTGCTCTTGTAGCTCTTTATGATAAGCCTCTAAACGCTCATCCTTGATTTTCTCGCAATAAATGTCGGTTAGCTTCTGCAGCGACTCTTTGCGCGTTATCCAATGAAACTTCGCTGGCGGTGGTTTATAGACCAAATCCAGCTTCTCCAAAATCCACTCAAAACGTCGGTAATCCCACCGTCTCAGATATTTCAAAAACTTCTTACGCTTGTCGATCATCTCCTTTAGACGCACTTTGATCATCTTGTCGCGTGGATGCACCTCCATGTGTGACTGATAGCGTCGAATGAGTGCCGTCATCCTGGCCACTGTTGTAGGAGTAGACAATAGGGAAAAGTAATAACAATTCTTGTCACTTGGTGGCTTACATATGATTTAACATAATCTACTTACATTTGGCCTCCATAGAGCCGTAGTCTTGCGCATGCCGTTGCACTTCCTTGATCATTTGATCGCGATAATAGCGCGTTGTTAAATGGTTCGGATTGTTACTAAGCAAAAACATAGATTTGACCATTTCATTGGCACTAAAAGGAGAATATAATATTATATATTAATATTTTATTTTTCGTATGTATATTAATAGCTTACTAACTTGGCTAGCTCCTTGGAATCTTTGTAATCCGGCAAGAGTTCATTGGGATTCAGCGGTGGCAGCTGCGCCAGATCGCCACTCTTCTCTGGCTTTATGCATGATATCTTTTCGGGTCGTACCCATTTGATTTTCAGATCCGACTTGAACGCATAGTCACGCACAAATTGGCGTGGCACAGCGTGTGCTATATTTAATAGCTTATTCATAAATAACAATTTTCAATGTTACACTTTGCTGCTCGAGGTTATATCACTGGGCCAGTGTGCACACACTCGATTAAATTCATTTACGGCCATACCAGCTGACTTAAAACAGTGTGACCTAATATGCGGAAATGCTCCAAAACAGCTGTATTAGTTGTTCCTTTTCTTTTTTGTGCGTGTGTTAAAGAGACAAGAAAGTAAAATAATCTTGAAATTGAGAAATATTCAACTTTTCATTACATTGTATTTGTAATATTTTACAATGGCGCATATGTCACATATGCTACCCCAAGCGTCCACAACGCCAGTCGTCTCAACTGGCAGCTCGTCTCGTACAATGTCACTAATGGAGAAACAAAAGTATATCGAGGACTATGATTTTCCCTACTGCGATGAAAGCAGTAAATACGAGAAAGTTGCCAAAATCGGACAGGGTACATTCGGGTGAGTTACAGAATGCAACAAATGTCAAAAATGTATTATATTATTGTTTCGTTTACAACGCAGCGAGGTGTTCAAAGCACGTGAAAAAAAGAGTAACAAAAAATTTGTTGCCATGAAAAAAGTTCTTATGGACAATGAAAAGGAGGGCGTAAGTAACCACTGATGACATGAGGGACTACGGAAAGTAAAATATATATATTATTTGGTAGTTTCCCATCACGGCTCTGCGTGAGATTCGCATCTTGCAGCTGCTAAAGCACGAAAATGTGGTCAATCTCATAGAGATATGCCGCACCAAGGCTACAGTGCACAACGGATATAGATCGACTTTCTATTTGGTCTTTGATTTCTGTGAGCACGATTTAGCTGGTCTGCTTTCGAATATGAATGTTAAATTCAGTTTGGGAGAAATTAAGAAAGTTATGCAGCAACTGCTCAATGGACTCTACTATATACATAGTAATAAGGTACGTACATACCTTATACACATAAATGATTTAACTTATTCGGAATTTATTAACAGATTCTGCACCGCGACATGAAGGCCGCCAATGTACTGATCACAAAACATGGCATTTTGAAACTGGCCGATTTTGGTTTGGCCCGTGCATTTAGCATTCCTAAAAACGATTGCAAAAATCGTTATACAAATCGTGTTGTTACCCTGTGGTATCGTCCGCCAGAATTGTTGCTCGGTGACCGCAACTATGGTCCGCCTGTGGATATGTGGGGAGCGGGCTGCATTATGGCTGAGATGTGGACTCGTTCACCCATTATGCAGGGCAACACAGAGCAGCAGCAGCTTACCTTTATATCCCAACTGTGCGGTTCCTTTACCCCAGACGTTTGGCCGGGCGTCGAGGAGCTTGAGTTATACAAATCGATTGAGCTTCCAAAGAATCAAAAGCGACGTGTCAAAGAGCGGCTGCGTCCATATGTCAAGGATCCCACTGGTTGCGATTTGCTAGACAAACTGTTGACTCTGGATCCGAAGAAACGCATCGATGCGGACACAGCACTGAACCACGACTTCTTCTGGAACGATCCTATGCCCAGTGATCTGAGCAAAATGTTGTCGCAGCATTTACAAAGCATGTTCGAATACCTGGCGCAGCCGCGTCGTAGCAATCAGATGCGCAATTATCATCAGCAGCTGACCACAATGAATCAGAAGCCACAGGATAATAGCATGATCGATAGAGTCTGGTAGATTGTAAGCCCTATATTAAGTTTAGATATGAACGTATACAATTGTAATTGCTGTATATGCAACAATTTGAAGAATTTTCATTAACAAAATAAAAAATATACTGTTAGTGCGCATAGCAAGCAGAATGCGTGAATGGCAAACATTTCCATATAAAACCTAAACTAAACTTTTTTATGAATAGCAAATGAACGAAAGGTAAACATTTGTATAAAGAATAATAATAATCTACAGATTACTGCACACCGAACATGCATTTAAACATATTAGTGTGTACACACTCATATCTTTTATTTTTGGTATTTTTTAGCCTGTTCTGCACGAGATGCACATTGAACAAAAAACGAACAAAGTGAAAAAGGCAGAGAAAAAGCAACGACGCAGCTTGGCAATTATAAAAGCCGACTGTAATGTCTCGCAAAGTGACTCGCCCACTCTCTACCTGGCCATACTCAACGTGGGACTCAGCAATGGACTCACCGAAGAGGCGCTGCTGGCCGCAGCCGCTGCAACAGGCGGTCAGGTGTCTCAAGTGCTGATGTTGCCTTCGAAATCGTATTGTTTTCTTATGTGCACCACATTGACGGATGCGCAGCTTGTGTACGATGGCATGCATAATCGGGCGACCATTGGTCAGAAGGGTGCCGTTGCCTATCTAAGCTATGTGTTGGAATTGCCCCAGCAAAGAGAAGAAAACGGCTGGCAGAAGCCTCTGCCTGGAGGCCTTGTGCTGCTGCCGAATTTCGTCAGTGAAGCGGAGGAAGCAGCCTTGCTGGAAGCAATCGCTGTTGGTGCTGCCAGCCATGCGGACAGCCTCAAGCACAGGCAAGTCAAGCATTTTGGCTACGAGTTTCTCTATGGCAGCAACAATGTGAATCCATTACAACCACTCGAGCAGGGTATTCCAGCTGCTTGTGATTTTATGTGGCAACGTTTGGAGTTGCCAGCATTTGAGCCACCCGATCAACTCACAGTCAATGAGTATGAACCAGGACAGGGCATACCGCCGCACGTGGACACGCATAGCGCCTTCAAGGATCCCATACTATCGCTCTCACTGCAATCTGATGTTGTGATGGATTTTCGTCGCGGAGATCAGCTCGTCCATGTACTGCTCCCACGTCGTTCGCTGTTAGTTATGTCAGGGGAGTCGCGTTATGATTGGACACATGGCATCCGACCAAAGCATATCGATGTATTGGCCACGCCATCGGGCAACCTGACAACTCAAGTACGTAGTAAGAGAACCTCTCTTACCTTTAGGCGTCTACGTCGTGGACCTTGTGATTGTCAATATCCCACGCTGTGTGATACGCAACAGACGGCAACTCCTCAAGAGGTGTGTGATAAGCTGGCCATCCATGCCAGCTACCTAGAGCAGCAGAATGTGCATGAAGTCTATGACAAGATTGCAAACCATTTTAGTGATACGCGTCACACACCCTGGCCACAAGTTGCTGAGTTTCTAAACTCTTTTGAGCCACAATCTGTGCTGTTGGACGTAGGCTGTGGCAATGGAAAGTACTTGGGCTGTAATCCTAAATTGCTATCCATTGGCTGTGATCGTTCGCTGGGCTTGCTGGGCGTGGGAAACGCGCGTGGGCTTTCGGTCTTTCGTTGCGATTGCTTGCAGTTGCCTGTACGCAGCTCCAGCATTGATGGCTGCATTAGCATTGCGGTCATTCATCATCTGGCTAGCAGCGAACGACGGCTAACAGCACTTCGCGAGCTCTGTCGCGTGCTACGTCCAGGTGGACGGGCGCTCGTCTATGTCTGGGCCAAGGATCAGCGAAAGAACGACAAGAAATCGACGTATTTGAGGCAAAATACAGCCGTCAATAAGGAACACACAACGGAGCAGGCACAGCGTCAGAAGCTTGCACGACAGTTGGAAAACATGGATCAGCAGTTGCCAGTTTCTTTACCAGTGCACACGAATCGAACGGAGTTTCAGCAGCAGGATGTCTATGTGCCATGGAAAACCAAAGATGAACAGCGCACAACTTTTCTACGCTACTATCATGTCTTCGAGGAGCTGGAACTTGAAAAATTGGTGGATCAAATGGAAGGAGTTGTAATTAGAAAAAGTTACTATGATCAGGGCAATCATTGTGTTATCTTTGAAAAGAGCTAAAATTTAAAGGCAATAAATAATATAAGACTAAAGACCAATCTGTTTCAAATTGTATGTAAATATGTTTAACAAATGATCATTTGATAATGTAAATGCTGTAAATTTTCAATAAAAATATGTTTATTCTATAAATGACTGAAATTCTGTTAATTGAATGAATTATTCCGTTTATTTGATTTCAAAAAATACACATCCACATTATATCTTTTATTTAATAGCAAATCGAACGTAGACCAATTTTAAATTAATTAAGCTTAATTCTGACCCATTCAAATGGTTTGTTTATAATTATTTTGTATTTTTATTATTATTGTAGCTTTGGACCATAAATTGACAATTCCTTAATAACAACATGTGTTCTGTTCGATAATCCAGTTCTTCCTGTTATATTTGGTATGGATTCTGTTTTAGATAGCAGGGATTAAAGAGCTTATTGAATAGGTACATGTGCGGTTGTCTATATACATAAGAGTTGTTTTAGACAGAGAGTTGACAGTTTATAGTGGATATAGTATTTAGTATAAGTTATTAGGGGATTGAATTAAGCAAGTATATTGCTTAGAGAATTGAAGTAACATAACTAAAATGTAAATAACTACCTAGAGAAAAGAGAGCAAATGGTTTTCTGTGCTGCCATCAGTTCTATATATAATTCATATAACTATCATATACTAGGTACATCAAGTGAAACTGTTTGAAAATGCATGCTTAACAACTAAAAGGATACTCGTACATACACCTATATTTATATGTATATATGTATAACTATATAGAATTATATATCTTTAAAATGACGTCTTTATAATAAACGTACAAGTACAAGTAGTTTTAAAAACACTTAGAACTCATCCTGGGCACTTTCTTACTTGACAATTCTATATTACAATATCGTATTGTAGGAATTTAAGTTTATAGACTAGTTTTACAGTTTCAACGTTTCGTTTTTGGTCGTGGGTATTTGATATGTTAGCTAGTAGTAAGTAAGAGTAAGTTAAGTTAGTAACGCATTCGACTACCTTCAATTGTTCTTTGTGCCTACAAGCTATATAGTGGGGTTCATTCTCAACTACCTCTAGGGTACATACGTGTATAGACTACTAGTGAAAAACATAGAGGTGTATATAGATGTATAAACATGTATTGGTGCCCTAGGTTTTGGCTATAACTAGTCATATTCAAGTGTATGTGTGTATATGTATATAGATATAGAAGAGAACATGTAAAGATATATATATATATATCGTATATAACGTCATCAACAGGTTTTCAAGTCTGCCTATGTCTAGGGTTAAACCAGAAATTCTTCGTAATATATTAAAGCCTGATAGTTTACTTGTTTGTCGTTAAAGCTGATTCATCAGTTGTGTGTATGTGTTTGTCTGTTTATAATGGCTTATAAAACACATCATCTATAGTTCGTATATGTATACTTCAGTCGTTGTTGAATATACAAAGCTTTCCTGCAATATATTGATGCCCCTCTTTCATTTCCCTTCATGTTTTGGTACATAAACTACGTCTATGCCTACGTCTATTTCTAGTAATACGATTACAACTAGTTTTAACTGCCTGAAGCGGCATTTGAATCCCGTTCAGCTTCACCGAAACACTTATTTGAGCAGCTGGCATACTTCTAAACCACAATTCCATCTGAGTTAAGGATAGCGTGTGTGTGTGTGTGTGTGTGTGTGTGTGTGTGTGTGTGGGTAGGTGAATAGATTGGTGTACGATTTGCGATTGTGACTGGGTGTCCAGTTTGCCTTGAGTGAGCGCGCTTAGATAAATGTTTCGGCTGCCATTTGTTACAAGCATTCTGCTAACGGCGGCTTCTCAATGGGCGGCGATGGACCCGACACTGAAACCATTGGCACGGCGCTAATCTTCGGCTTGATGATCTTCAAGCCAAGGCCCAAATTCTTGGGACTGCTGTGCGGCGATGAGGATGCCGTTGATGAGCGCTGATGCACCAGCACACGTGGCTTGGCCTCAATGGCAATGCTGGGCGTGGAGGCGGCCGAAACGGAGGATGCCGTACCCGTTGCACTGGCCAACAGTGGAACGTGCACCAGTTCCTCCACAGTTTCCGCTGAATCCTGTGAATCGTGCACCAGGGCCGATGTATCGCTGTGTATGAGAGCTGATATGGAGGTAGCGTCATCATCTTGCATATACGGCGGTGGAGCCTCCAGCGAAATGCTGCCCACGATAACGTTGGCCGTGGTTATGGCAGAGGAGCGTGCTAGTAAGCTAGTTACGGCTGTTGGTGATTGTTTGGCGTCGTGGAGTACGGGCAGCGTGAGCAGCTCGCCGGCATTGGCACCACACTCCTTCATCTCAATGTCTTGGGAGGAGTTTTGCTGCTGCTGCTGCTGGACGGAGTCATCGTCGGTGCGCCATGGACGCAGACTCTTCTGCAAGGCAAATATATCATCAATAAGATTCTTTGTTTGATCACGACGGTTTACCCTGCGTCCATTTTCGGTAATATTCTCTGCACTCTTGGCCTTCCGGCAGAGCACACTCTGTGAGCCATGGCGACGCAGGAACTCGATCGAGTCGAATCCGCGACCCTCCGACGAGACGAATATGGCCGAGTTGATGCGACTGCGTGTGCAGCGCTCCGATATCGATGTGGACCGCTCCTCGGCGAGCATGTGGATGTGCTGTAAGACAGAGATTCATTAGAAAAGTAGTCGTATATTGAAGAATCTTTGTTATCTTTGCAGTTTGTTTCTCTTACGCGGCTATTGCAGTGCAACGGTGGGTGAGCAGAGGTGCCGCCACATTCACTGCTGTCGAACTGTATTCTCAACGATATATAGAAGTTGAAAGAGATAGAGAGAGAGAGAAAGAAAGAGAGAGACATGGAAGAGAAAGAACAGATAAAGAGAGAGACCCATAGGTGGAAAACAAAAACAAAATATCAGACTTTACACGCACACACTCGCAGGCGCGCACACACACATACAATTTGTAAATCGAAGAACAGGAATTTCAGAGACGAAACGAAGTATATATCCTCTTCAGGCGATTAACAATAAGAACAACAACAGAAGCAAGCGATAAGCTTAAAGCAACAACCTGCACAATACTCTACAAAAGCGATACGAAAACTGTGAGTGAATTGGTGTTTTTAATTTTTGTGTTGTTTGGATTTGGCGGCTGTGTTTTTGGCTGTGCTCTAGTGAAATGTGAGTCTAGAATTGACTCCTCTAGCTGTACATGGTGTATTGGTGTTTATGTGCTAAGTATTTATTTATTGGGTGCTCTAAAATAGTTTCTTTTTGTTTTTCAACGCTGCAAACGCCGGGCGAACAAACGGTAAAACGGTTTAAACGCTTAAACGATTAACGTGCCCAACACGAAGTGCATGGCGTTTAGTGCAATTATCGGAATCGATAGGCGAGCGAAACGGAACGAAACGAGCAAGCGCAACGATCAAATGAACGAAACGAACGAGCACAAATAAATGTGAGCGAACGCCCAAACAAGCAATCGGATGCGCTATATCGTTTATCGATTGGCGTCTCGAAAAGCACTTACGCTGGCCGGTTCACTGTAGTTGCTGTGATTGAGCATGGATGATTCGGTGTGTATGGTATCGCTGGCGACCATGCTGTGATACTTTTGCAGCGTGGACGATCCACGACTCTCGCGCGATCCATCTCGACTGCGATCGGCGCACGAATACTGCCGCCGATACTGTCGTCGCCGGCGCCCCACATTGCCCGCACCGGATGTGGAGCCTCCAACTCCATATCCCATGGCGCCGTGATTGAAGCCGACGCCGGCAGCGCCAACGGCAGCTGGCCCATAATCAGCGTATGCCAACGGTCTAGACGGCAACGGAGGCGGGCGAAAGTAGCTGGGATCATAGCTGAACTGTCGCCGTCGCCACTGATCGTATTGCCGATAGTGGCTGAAGAGGCGCCTCCGACGCAATATCAATTGCTTTTTGGCCTCGAGCACCTCGTTCTCCTCGACAAAGGTGCGCTCCTGCGAGTTCTTCAATATGCTGCGCTGTTGCGCAAATCGACGCTGCTTCGTATGACTATTGACCGAGAGAGGCAACACACGCTGCTGTGGCAGCTGCGGCTGTATTGATGGCTCCCGCTGCAACAATAGCTTCTCATCCTCGGCTGGTTGACAGCCATCTGCGTCCACATCTGTATCAGCATTTCTTATTGGTACAGCGCTATCTATGCTATCCATATGCTCCAGCACATTGGACTGATTATCGACGCTGAGTCCGCGCACATACGTATTGGTGGGCGTGCCATGGCTGTGACTAGCGGTCGCTGTGGGCGTGGCCGCCGTTTCACGATGCACTGGTTGCTAGCTCTCCACATCCGCTTTATGCAGCAGCGCAAACTGACAGCCGCAATCGCGCTCGAGCTCCCGTCGCGGATACTGAAAGCAGCGATCGAAGATGCCGCAGCCCTCGCAACGGGGCAAGCACTGAGTGCAGCGCATTTACAGTAGAAATAGATAAAGAGAAAGAGAGAGAGAGAGAAGAAGAGAAAGAGAGAGACAGCGGCGAGAGCGGGAGCAGGCGAGAGCGAGCCAAGTGTATTGATTGGGTGGAATATTAAGAAACTTTTGTCAGTGATTTTCATTGAAAGCTCGAAGAACCTCAACAAAGCTTCAAAAAAAGCTTAAAACCAAAACCGCTAAACTAATTACGAAATATGTATAGAAAATGCAAATGGGGAAAAAACTTTTATATATATATTTATATATTTAAAAGAGTGCTTCCATGCGCGGAGCCATCAAACATGTACAAATGGAACAAATGGAACTGGTTCATTTAGGGTCAACCGCCTGGGTGCAGCTCTAAATGTGACTAAAATAATTGATGGAATTTTGAATTTTTGATTGAAGAAATTGAAAGCGCACGTTTCTAAGTAGAGGAAGAGGAATTAAAAAACTATCTTCGGTGCACACCGAAGTGAGGGTACTCTACAGAAACTTCAAACGAAAGCGTGTTAGAGTATATTTTTATACTACAAAATCGGTCAAAGCAAAATCATATTTAAACTAAAAACAAGCTTGAGTCTTAGGCAAATTATAATTAAGTAGAATGTTGAAAAAGAAAGGTGAAACCTATTATAATTGTTCCAATAATCATATACAATATACAGGTGTAAATATGTACGGGTCGTATACATGACTTGATAGCCCGACAAAGTATGCTATATTTATTTGATGATCATTCATTTGATATAAATGAATGTTTGATTTGAAACAGACAAATATGTACAGGATTTTCACAGCTTTGACTGGGAAGGCCCAACAACGTTTCTACATTCAATAGTTGAAATAAAAAATAGAAAATTTTTCTCATTTTAAGCTTTCTAAATAATTTATCAGAAATAGTTTTTTTTTTTTTTTTTTTTTTTTAAGTAGAAGAAAAGGGAAATTTTTGATAGAGCAGGGCTTGGTGCACTAGTTTAAGAAAATTGTGCGCATTTTTTTTTTATATTTTCATTAATAAAACTTTTCATATAGTCTTTACTTGACTTGTTGTACAAAGCTAATAAAATGCAAAAGAAAAAGATTTTTTTTTTGGTTCGTAATGCAGTAAGTATTTGAGAAATGAAAGATTTTTGTATACCTTGACAAAGAAATCGGGGTGTAGGTTCTATAAATAAAGCATAACAAAAAAAGGAAACATAGTTAAAGTTCATTTCGCGCTCAGAAAACAGAACAAATACTTGTTTTTTTTTTTTTTTGTCTGCCCTGCGTAAACCGCCCACATTAAATACCCATTAAATGCCAGCCCACTATAGTAAGCACATACTAAATATATATATCCATAAATATATATGTGTATGCATATATATATTTATATATATATATGTACATGCCCCCTGCGATCCATACCTGGTGTGAATGCTGGCCATTGCAGCCGCTGGCACTGCAAACACCTGTGCCCGGCACCTTCAGCTGCTCGTGTTTGTAGTCCGGCTGATATGGCAGCAGCATCCGGATTTTTCCCCAACGGTTGAAGAAGAGCGCTATAGCACCTGCCCACACCATCAGCACGATTAGTACAATGCCAATCTCTACGCCACGTATCTGTAGAAAAGGTAAATAATAAGTTAGACTATATAGATCATATATACTCATTTATCTTACCGTTGGCAGCTCTCGGGACGTTCTGTGTGTCAGCGTATTGGTGGCTGTGGAGGTAACATCGTCGCCAAAGCTGGTGCCGTTGCCAGAGCCATTGCGTCCATAGATGCCTGGCGGAAAGTCCTGCTGTGATGTATTTCGCGGCAGATCTATAAATAAAATATATATGGTATTTAAAATATATACGAGGTATGTTTTATTTAAGTTAATTGAATGAACTAAACAAGTATACTCGTAATATCTCTATTTTGCTTTCCGTAAGATTATTATTATAATATTATTATATATTTTCACAGATTTTGGGTACATAAGCTTGAAAACTAAATAGCTCTACTGCATTACGACTTCTACTACTACTATTCTACTACTCCTTTCTCTTCCACTACTATTTCTACTACTACTTCCTCTCCTCTTCTTACTATTATTCATACTCAGACTACTTCTTTTCTTCTGCTTCCACTCCCATTTCTACTACTCCTACTCCTGCTACTACTACTACTACTAAAGAGCTAAGGAAAGTTAGTAGCAATAGCTCGCTTGGGGTTTATCCATAGTCCAGACAAGGTCACATTTTTACTTGTCCGCATTAATATCGGAAATTCTTAAAGCTATAGAAAAAACTTGAGATTTATTTACTCTGGCTATAGACTTACCCAGCGTGCGAAATTTGATTTGGCCTCGGCTGCGATATCTTTTGCCCATCCAGATGGCCGTCACAGAGAGTGAATACTGTGTGCTGGGCAGCAGACGGTCCAGGACAATGGCCTCGCTGTTGCCGGCGACGTCCTGTACAACCCTGTAACTTAAATTAATTCAATTACCACTCTCGAACGTCAGCTAAGTGTGACAGGATGTAAGTATGTGAATGTGTGTGTGTGTGTGAGTGTGTGTGCGTAGCTAATTGCACAAAACTACAATAAATAGTTGCGAGTAAGACGTGAAATATGAGGACAGGTTTGTGGCTCGTAATTACAGCATGGGCCCAATATTTCACTTTGTCACTTTGCCAGGCAGTTAGCCAAACATGTCCTAGATTTTGCGGCAATTGAGCTCGTATAACAGACCCACTCTACTCCCTCTATAGATATACATATAGTATATATATATATGTATGTATATACATATGTATGGGCATATAGTATATATCTGCTATGAGGTAACAAGTGCGTGGTTAGCCGAGTCGCCGAGCTTTGCGTAGACTTCTGGCCTTTGGTGCAATGTCTCCTGTTACAGCAGCGCGGCCGCTACAACAACAGCCTGACAAATGATTCATTATTCATATAGAGCACATAGCAGTTACAGTTAATACAGACACTAACACTATCACAGATACACACACACACACACACCCACACGCATACATACACGCCTTGGCAATGGGCCCCAGTGGAATCGACGCGTCAGCCATTGGAGGCTAAAAAACATACGCGGCTCGGCTTTTGTTGCCTGCAGCCATAACAAAAACATCGACTAACGCAAAGTGTGTCAATCGGTAAGCGATGGATGACTACAAATACCCTGTAAAATTTTAGGAATGAAGAGGTAGAGGGGGGAAAGAGCTATTGTTGTAATTCTAAATGAAATATACATCAAAATGCTAGCAAAATAGGGTATCTATCGACAAGGGTATACCCTGTAAAATGGAATACTTAGAATCATAAATATAAATACATTTTTAGTTGCTAATTAATATGCCCAGAATATCTTAGTAGGTCGATAGTTGAGCACGATGACAACTAAGTAATACCCTATAAACTAGGCTTGCAATGTAGATTTTATCAACACATATCTAATATTTCATTTCTTATTATAGTATATCCATTTACTTATGGTTGTAGACTCTAGGCTTACATATTTAATCTCATTTTGAACCTTGAACCTTGAACTTTATTTCTATTAAGAGAAACTTAGTTTTGATCTTTTAACACCTGCTTCGAACATATCAATTAGTTTGTTGCCAACTTAACAAATTTTGATTGGCATCAACATATAATTATTACTTAAATATTCAATCAATAATTATATGTAATTATAATAAGTATTTCAAGGCTGATTTCCTGGTTAACTCTTGGTATTTAAATATTCTAACAATAATTATATATAATTGTTTTTATTGAAAGGTTGGTTATAGACTTTTCATTTCAGTTAAAACACATATATATATAAGTGCTTTAATGTCTTCATTATAAACTTTGTCAAATGTTAGTTAACTGTTAATATAGAATATTAAATCATACAAGTAATAGACTTGAGATCTTCAGCTTTAAACAAGTCCGTAAAACAAGAAAGTTCTAAAATGAAATCAGCTGAATAGAGTTAATCCCGTCCTGTCCTTAAACATTTCATAGGTTCTCTTCTCTTCAGTCCGGCACTCCCAACTAGAGCATTTCAAATTGCGTACTCAAATTTCGTGTAGCTTTAAAGTTCCGAAATCTATTTTGCTTTTAGCATCAGAGACAAACATAAAAGGTAAACATAACTATCTAAATGTTAGCATAGTAGTATACGAAAGGTAAATATATACAGCTGCTGCGTTTCTACAAGGGTATTAAGTATCCTAACTAACCATATGAAACATTTCATTTCGGTTAACTGACATTTGTGTCCCATTTAGACTAACTTTGCTTAGCCAAAACATTGCGTTTGTTTTTCTTGAATGCAAACACAAGCCCAAATGTTAAATGTAGTTCACAAATAATATTGTATTATCCTTAGTACGAATATGAGCCGCACTCTCACACTCCCACTTGCAGTCTCAGTTCACGCTCAAGTCTTTGACTTGTATATAGCTGCTGTGTTCTCTGTATTCCCAGCATAACCATCTTATTTAGATATGAGCCAACAGACATATACATACATATATATATTCTTCCATGGAATGCTTTAACTAATATGCCCCATGCACCACTTAAGTGTCACAAAAAAAAAAAAAAAAAAACCCGCTTGCTTTTATTTTTGTTGGCAGTTTATGCAAACTTTGCCGTTAGACATGGCAACAGATGTGACAATGTCTAAACTTGCCCAGGTCGACCAGGTTCAAATCAAGTTTAAGCCCCACTGTCAGCTGTCGGTACATTGATTGCCCACCACAATTTGCACGCACAAGCCAAGTTTCGTGTGGCTTACGGGAGGGGCGGAGGGGCTTAGAGCATTTAACTTTGGGGAATTGCGAGAGCAAGCGCTCGCTCTTTCTCTCTCTCTCTCTCTTTGTCTCTCTCATAAATGTTGCCAAAAAATTTCATATATGCTCTTTAGCTTTACCCTTTTGACCCAGTCAAACTTTCTCTTGGCTTTTCCCGCAAAACTTTTTTGCTGCCGCTGCTGCTGCTGTTGTTAAAGTTCCAGGCCAATGGATTTCCGTTTGCCGTTGAATAAACAAACAGTTTAGAAAGCGCGCTTGCAATTGGCTACGTTCAACATTTTTTGTGTCCATTACTCAGACTCCAAAATTGCAAATTCAAGTTAAATATATATATGTGTGTGTTCTACATATATATGTGAGTGTGTGTGTGTGAAACAATTGGCTTGCCATTTTTAATAACTTATGCTGCATATGGTTGTTGTTCTCCTTTTTTCGGTGTATAAACCGGTTGAGTTTATTGTATTGTAAACGCGTAACAACTGAAGCAGCAGGATTAAGGGTCAACACACACTCACACACACACACATACACATATAGAAACATACATTGTGTGTGGCATGCAGAGTTAAAGCTTTGTCCCGCTGTCAGGCACACGCACAGACATGTTTGTGTATTATAAAGTATTGGCTATATAGTAATATAGCTTATAGATTATTAGTTTACATAGTATTATGCTGTTTCATGAATCGAAACGTTGCTGTTCATTTGCCTAACTCTATGAATGCAATGGATTTGGCAAGCCTTACAATTTGGAACACATAGTCCTGTGCATTCGCAGCTTTGCTGTATAGAGTGGCAAATTGAAACAAGTTAGCGTGCTCTAATCGGGAGTGTCTGACTAGAAGGCAGCTGTAACCAAAGCAGAACCGCTATTTCAATCACTCTGCGCTACTTTCATAGCATGCAGAGCAAACAAGACATGCATTAGGCATTAGAGGCTATGCCTGGGCTTAGCTCGTCGTCTGGACTGGGCAACGTCTTTCGCTGCTCTATTATATACACCAAGCCATTATACGAATTATCTGAATTATCATATTTAATAGCTTCAGCAGAAGTAAAGTAAACCTGCATAGAGTCGTTCTTGTAAATAAAGTATGTGCCGTATGTATATACAACTAATAATGTATTTAATAAAGTATATTTTGTCCACCAATAGCTGCCATCTCCTCCAAAACATCTTTCGTCCCTTGGGTACATTCCGGGAATCAAATGATTTTTGTTCTGCCTTCTTAGAATTGAAGTACTGTTGACTCTAACCATAAGCTGCTATGCAGAGCAAATGCGATTAGGAAGGGGCAATCTTTGCTTATGCTGTTGAGGGCGAATGGGCGAGAACATCGAATTGAAGCAGCTCGGAAGTGTTCGTAATGAAAGAAATTCATAAAGGCATCCATAGTATACATATGCAATGCTTCCATATACATATGTATATATCCATGGTAGAGTATATAGTAGGCAACTTCAAAAAAAAACTTTTGTAAGCTCCAGCTGAATTAAAGCTCCAACTACGCTGATTTGTCAGCAACTACTTTATGCAAATTTGACCAACAATATAGCCCATGAAAACAAAGTTGGCTAATTAGTCCAATGCCCAAAATAAATATAATTACAATAAAAAGCAAACTAAAAGTGAATTATTAAATAATATGAACAACATGCACATGCAAAGCCGAAAAACTTTTAATTGAACTCAGCTCATCTATTATGTAGAGCAGGTGTATGCTCAAAGTCTTTGATGGAAAAAAAAAACCCCGGAGAAAAGCATCTCTTAAGTATTTAATTGGCTTCAGGTGTTTCAGACTTTCAGATTTGATGCCAAACTAAATGACTTAAAAGTTGCTCTCGTTTCAGTATTAGAGGAATGCGAGGCAGAAGTTAATTAAGTATACGCCATGCTGTGCAGCAGACAGCGCAGATTTCTCATTTTGAGAATATATAAAATGATTTACCACCAGCTAAAATTCTAAAGCAGACAAAATGCAAACCAATTAAAAGAGAATTGAGAAATGAGAATGGAAGTGGGGAACAGTGAAAAACGGTACAGAAAAAACAAAACCACAATGTTGACTTGGACTATAGTGTAGCACTCTCAGCGGGGCCGTGACGTTTGACCTTTCTGTTGCATTTTTGTTAACGTTACGATAATAATTAGAAGCTGTCAGTGGAGAGAGCTTAAAATATGTAAAATAAATGCTGTAAAAATGCTGTTCCATTAGAATCTGAATGTATGTATGTATGTAATATATTCATTTCGTATTGATTGAAAATTTTCCAGAGCACTTTAGCTTTAGCCCTTAGTGCTTGGACAGTAATTGTTATTAATTATTATTGTTATTGATGGTGCTTGACAAATTGTACCCCGTATCCTTTGCCCATGGACTGGTTGGATAGTCAACAACAGCACTGACAGACAGAAAAGTATGTACATATATGTGAACACTGTGAGAAAATGTTGCACTAATCCGGGAAATCACAGGCATAAAATAGCCAAAGGCACTGCGTGAGTGAGTGAGTTTATCGCAGTAATATCGCAGCATATGCCCATGGCATCAACTAATATTAATTATGCGCTTATGTCAAGCATAAAATTTGCATTAATATTATGCACAGTCAAACAGAGAGCTAAAATTAAGTATACGCTGAACTGCTCGCCTAGCTCGATGCATAATAAGTGCGAGAAAATGATGGCAAAAATGCATTATAAGAAATATTAGATCACAACTTAACTTGAGACTTAAATTCTTGCTCAAATCCAGAGTCAAAATTAGTTTCTTTTATTTCATTTCTCTCAGTGTATATACAAACACATATTTTTCTTTTATTATAAAGCTACTAGAAATGTATGCAGCTCAGATATGTAATTTTTGTCTGCCCGTCTAGCACAAGGGTGTGTACACACACACACACACACACACACAAAGTTCGTTGAAATGTATTTTTGTGTATGTGTGCATGTATGTGTGGTCCCCACTGGGATCGGTAGGCACTCTGACTATGTTATAGACCCATTCAGTTGAGTCGAGTTCGAGTCATCGTCAACGTGTCTATGTACTAATCATACATTATTCATCAACACAATTTTACTCGAAAAACGGCTGGAAGATAGAACACAAAACTAGGCCCCGGCCGCCCCACTCGGAGCCCCCCCACTCTCCTCTGGCCCAATGCCTCACTCGCTTGCCCTTTTTGTAATGAGTGCGAGCACTAAAAATCGATACTAAAGAAAAACACAAAAATTAAAAAACAAACTGACTTATAAATAATGTTCAGGCCATGAGAAATAAAGCCAACAACAATAGCAACGGCAGCGGCAACAGCAAACGAAATGAATGTAATAAAATTTTGATATAGGCGTGAACTTTATGAAACAATAAGAAAGAAATAACAACAACAACAACAGCAGCAACAATGGGCAATGGTCACTAAAAGACAAACACGCGCATGCAGTCAAACACTCAGACATACACACACACACACACACACATACACACGCAGCTATTAAATTGAAAACACCTTGAGGAACAACAACAAGAACAAAGGTAGGCAACAGCAGCCAGCCTAACCGAACTGCAGCCGCAGTTAAAAAGTCACAAAAGCCAAGCACTTAACTTATTACACGGCATTCCAATGTCCTTCCAAAACATTGACGTGCCACGCCTCCCCATCGCCGAGCCCCTGCCGTTTGACCACCTGCCTCACGCTACCTTAAACAAGCCGAGCCGCCTTCGTTGCGGCACGCCCCGCGGAGCGCGTCTCGCGTCTCGCGCCAACGGAAGTCCTTAGTTTGTAGTCGTTAGCAGAGAGTCCTTCCTGGCCGCCGTTCGACTTCTAGTCGAAATATGCAACGCCACTTGACTTGTTTTCTATTTTTTCCTCCTCCTCCTCCCCCGCCTCCTGCTCCATTTTTTTTCCTCTCTCTGCTACTGTCAAATCGCAGTCAAAGACGAAAGAGTGAGATGGGAATAGAGCGAAAGAGAGCGAGTGCAAGAGCACGATTACAAGCATGTTTTGTTCTTCCTGCTATTCCACCATCGCACTTTTTTCCTACTCGTCTGGCCTGCTGCTTCAATGCAGCAGTTTATATACGCTTGCTGGCATGCTTGCAGCGCATTGCACTGAGAGAAATACGGGGGAGCTAAATCAATTAATCATAATAACTCTGGCAAGTCGTACAATGCTGATAAAGTGTTTAGTTTTGTCTTTCCTCTCAACCTCGGGATGTATTTGTCATGTATTTGCTATCGATATCTCTTTTTCTTCCGAGAACTCTTTTCTCACATTTCATATTCCCTTCTCATTTCCCTTTCTCGTTTACTTTCTTTGTTTTTTTTTTCCCCCAAACTCTGTTTCCCTAACGTTCAATTTACCTCTCTTTCTCCCATCTTTTTCACCCACATCTTATTTTTTTAAGACTATTTATCTTTCTCTTCATCTCTATCTCTCCGCATCTCTCACTTCCTCTCTCTCTCTCCATCTTTTCCTCACCCTCCAAAGCTCAAAAATTCTAAACAATAATTCCATTAATTAGCCAAACTTATAATTAGATAAGACCCTTTGTGTGCACTTTTTCATTCTTTGAAAAAAAAAAGCTGTCTTCACATTGTTTTTGGATTTTCCCTCAGTGTAAGAGAACTTTGGTAACTTCAAGTACACGCGGCGGCGGCGGCTTCTTTTGTTTTTCTTTTTCGGGCTACGCCGTTATACGCGGTCATTTTGGCTTTAACTTTGTATTTGCTGTTGTGCGCTGCTAGCCCCCCACTTGCCTTAACTTGAATCGTTCTTTAGCTCAGGGCCATTACCCACACACACACACACACACACACACACACGCACACACACCGATACCCACAGCTGAGCCTTGTCAATTGCACAAAATATTGTAAAGTCAGCGACGCCTCTTTGCATAATTGCATCAACTTTGTGAACTACGTAAAGGAAGCAAAGTGCATATACGTGTGTGTGTGTGTGTGTGTGTGCGTGTGTGTGTGTGTGTGTGTGTAATGCCAGAGGTACCTACCTGTCATCTGTCGGCTTATACGTTACAATGTACTTCTCAATGGGATGCGCCTTTAGATCAATCTGCGTTTGCCACGAGACACGCACTGCCGTTGGCGTTAGAAATGTTACGGTTATATTTTCCGGCGTAGCTGGTATGGTGCCTGCATACAGACAGAGAAGGTAGATAAATAACAGTTCGACATGACTGCACAGATAAACAATGTATTTTTAGCTTAAAATTAACATATCCAGATTAAGAAGTCAATAAAAAACATTGTAGTTGCTATATATAAGCCTGGGACTGGATCACATTGATTAGAATCCGGAATTTACATTTCATATTTACTCTGAATCGATACACTTGAACAAAATGATGTGTCCTTAAAAATGAAAATTCTAATGATAGCATTTAAAGTAAAAAATAGTACATATTTCTGAACTTTAAATATATAACAATTAAGCAAATGTACATAAATGAATTTAATAATTTTAATTATAATAGTTTATGTAAATTTGTTTTTGTATTTTTTTGCAGTGCAAAGATATTCAAATATTGAATCAAATGTTAGCCTCTTTGAAGTTATGCCTATAAGTGTTTGTTTGTTTGTTTTTTTTTTTTTCAATTAAATGCACATCATTGAATCATATATCGACTTGATGTTCATTGACTTCTTGATTTCTCTCAGTGTACACACTCACCAGCTAGACAGGTATTGACAAACAGAACGACAATGAACACAAACATTGCGCTTCAATTGCTTCAGTAGTTTCAATTTCAGTTGCTGTTGATGATGGCTCTGATAATTCCTCTTCTTCGTGTTGTTGGTGTTAGTTCGTTGTGTGTTGTTGTTCGTTGTTTGTTGTTCTTGTTGTTGTTGTTGTTGTAGTATGTCCTAAAAAAAAAGCGGATTTCCTATGGTTTCCGCTTCATTTGCTGGCATTCGTCATTGCACCTTCTCTTGTAATTGTGGTAATTTCCTTTATTTTTTTTTTTTTTTGTTTTTTTGTTTTTTTTTGTTTTAGTATTTCTTTTTGTTTAGTACTTTATGTTAGTATTTAGTTTGTTGCCAGTTTGCATATGAATAGAAAGCTAACTAAAAACATAAAAATCAGTCTTGCTTTTTGTTCTCTGCGGTTGCTTCTGCTCCTTCTGCTGCTGCTTCTTCTACTTTTGCTGTTGCCTTTGCTCTATTATCCAGGCCAATTAGGCATTGTATATGTAATTGTTGTTGCTGTAGTTGTTGTTGCTGTTGCTATTGTTGTGATGGCTTAGTTTTTCTATTCGCTTTTGTTTTAACTTTAACTTGAACTTTAGTTGGCTTTTTTCTTTGTTTGTTTGAATTTATGCGTTTTTATTTTTTATAGCACATTTTTATGGGCCTCGCCATAGGCGTATGAGTGTGTGTGTGTGCGTTGTCTTGAATCATCAGACCGTTTTATTTTAGCTATATTTATCTATATATGTATGTATATATATATATATCCGTTTCGTTTTCTGCTTCTTCTTCGTCTTCTTCTTATTGTTCTTAATGTTTCGTGCCACAATTGAGTAAAAATTATTCACATTGCGTTTGCTTTTGTTTTTTGTTTATTTCTTTTGCTGCGGCTCAATGCCATTTGTTGTTGTTGTTGTTTTGGTTTCTTTTTTTTTCTATATATAAAATCAATAAAAAGCGACAAACGACAAACGCCAAACGCCAATCGTTCAGTTGACAGTCGTTGATTTCTGACTGGAAACAAAAAGTTGGGTTTTGTTTTCTATTCGAGTGTTTACTTATTCCTTTGTTTTGTTTTCTTCTTTTTTTTTTAGTTTTTCCGCTTTTCCGCTTTTCAATTTTCGTGCTTTTCAAACGGCCAATTTATGTGCTGTTGAAATTAATTCAATGAGACGGCGACGGCGCTGCATGGGGGCCGCACAGCTTTTCCACCTGTCGTCGCCGTCTTTTGATTTATTGTTGTTGCTGTTGCTGTTGTCTGTTTAATTTTATGCATTGCGCATTTGGTTAACAGTTTTTTGTTGTTGTTGTTGCTGTTGGCTTAATTGCTATAGAAGCATTAAGGCAGCTAATTTTTGCGCCTCTTGTTGCGCTTATTTCTTTGCCTTTCTTTGTTTGTTCTCTGTTTGTTTTTCGTGGCACGTTTTCGCCTTAATTACTATTGTTCTTGGTTGTTGCTGTTGCTGTTGTTGCTGCAATAAATCAAAGTTTTTGTGGAATATTAATGAGCATCTCGGCAAATGGTTTAGTCAAATTGGTTGTAAGAAGCTTAGGAAAACAAGGCAGCCGAACAATTACTTGAGCACAGTGAGCACTCTAGCAATAAACAGCAATTAGCTGGCCAATATTACTTATAAAGTTCTTAACTTTTATCAAGATTTAACGCTGAATAAACCACACAAATTTTCATTCATTCATTAAACACCTTAAAGCTGTTCTTTTTAGCTCAGTTTGACTGTAATAATATTTATGAATATATATAACTTCAACATATGTCTAAGGCTGTTCATTTTAGTGTAGTTTGACTGTATATAAATATATACATATATTAATACTCATATGTATTTATGTATATCTACTTCTGTATCCATTCATATATGAACACATACATATGTATATCTAAGAAGCCGGACTTTCGTTTTCATTACGGAAATTGAAACCAAACAAAGCGCTGCATACTTTCAGGCCCAAACACATTGCGCATACGCCACATATAACACGCAGTTGTATACACACATCTACAATCACACATACACCCACACACAGACACACTACATACACCTGTCTAATGTGCTTTTCTAATACATAATTCCATTTGATATTCACGTTCACGTTTCACGTTCAATTAGAAAGACTTGCATTAGCACGCAATCGCATTCGATCAAGCATGAATTTTTTGCTGTTATATATAGATATATATAGCACTAGAGTGATATATAGCATTGGTATGTACAGAGTTTTATGGTTTGTCTATAATTTGGCATTTTTAGGCGTACACATTTCATGCTGTTTTAATGCTTAAATAGTTTATTCTAGACATTTCTTTAGAGCTACTGAGGTCATTAAAACTTTTAAGTTAATAATTTATATAGAGCCAAAGAAATTTAGGAATTGTAATTTACACAGTTGAATTCTCAAAAATTTTCCAGCATACTCAAACAGCTTAAGGCAAACATGAAATGCATAAAAATAAATATAAAATAAATCAATTTTTCTAGTTTCTGAATAGTACAGACTTCATTAAGAATTCTCAAACAATTAAAGCCAGTTCAAATATTTTAATGCAGGCAATAAATGAGAAAGAAATCAATTTGTCTGCAATGAAAGCACAGTTTGATTTCTATTAGAATAGACTTCATTTGAAATTCTGAAGCACTTAAAGCAAACTAAACAACTTATTGCAGTTCTGGAAAAGTCGTCAAATGAATAGAAAACGAATTAATTTATCTGCAACAAAAAATACCTATAGACTCTCACTTCAGCACACTTCATTCATTGAATCCTACTCAACGAGTTGTTGCGCTCAGACAAAATTAATTTTGTTGGCAATTGTCTGCAAAGGCATTAAATGATAACAAATCAACACAGAGTTAGAGCTAAGCGCCAGTTAATTTATTTGCAGCTTAGCTCAACTTACAAAAAGTTTCCAAAGTTCGGAAAAAAAAGGAAACCCAAGTGAATACCTAACAGAATAATTCATGAATGGGTTTCAGTTAGGGATAAGTGGAGGGTGCTGGATAGTGAGGGGGATGGTGGGGCGGTTGTTGAGTGGCAACGGGCCGCATTGAATATTGATACATTTAAGTTGTTTAAGTAGCTTAAATGCGGTATATAACATTGGCCATTGATTGAATGTGCAGCCATGATGTCCAGGGATTTACGGCCGCACGTATGTAACGATGGCTACCTGGCGCTCCACCTGTGTGTGTGTCCGTCCATGTGACATACGTGGCATCATTAAACTGTCACACGGCATTTACTGGCTGCGGAACGTGCCTTCGAACCAAAGGGCAAACTTAATTGATTGTAAATGAGTTTACTTTGGTCAAGTATTGCCAAACTAAATGCTGTTTCATGAATAGAGTTACTATATATTAGTACATATATATATTTGTATATAATGTATGTATGTATATTGTAATGTATGTGATGTCATTATGCATGAAATTATGTAAACAAGTTGAAGGAATTTTTTATTAAATTTGAATCGCACGCGCGCCTTGGCACGCTGTAGAAAATGATTGCAGAGCATTTTGTAATTTAAGCGAGCGTACTCGTAATTTAAATGTTAATTTTCCAAGAAATTTTCATTTGACACTCTTAAAAACGAAAGGAAGTGAGCGAGAGTCAGCACAACTAACAGTTAGCCTCAACGAATAACTTGTGCTCTTTCTTTCTCTTTTTGTCTTTGGCTAAACAATGGAAAATTTTGTTCTGAATATTACTTTTGTGTTTATAATTCAAATCAACTTTTAATGCGTATATATGTACATACTTATAGCCTATATATCCATAATTACAAAAAAATGCTAGGGTATTTAATTTTCATATTTCCATACATAAAATACAAATATTTTGCTATGCAAAAACTTCGGCTCACTGCGACGCAAGCACTCTCAACTGCATTCTTCTGTCTTTTCAATACAATTGACAACTTGATAATACCCTTTACTTTCAAATATATTCAAATGGGGTACGTAGTACGTACATACATATAGAAAAGCATGTTGCTGACGTGCTGTGAAAATAATTTCAGCTCTGTGACACTGGTGACGCACTGCGAGAATATTTTCAACTGAAGCACTGAGGAAGTCTAAGTGTGTGTGAGTGTATTGTAGTTTGTAGTGTGTGTATGAGTGTGTTTGAGTGTGTGTGTGCTGCCACATGCACTCCGCTTACAATGAGAATGAGTGAAAACAAGTAGGTGAAAACAGTTATCGTAAAATTAAAATGGCGGCTAGTACGCGCTGTCGCCGCTGACGTCGTCGTCGTCGCAACTGTTAATTATGGCGACAATACATGCACGCATACAAGAGCACGCTTCATACACACATACATACATACGTAGCCATAAGGCAGCCCTTTCGCTTGCATGTCTACAGCTATTGTAAACGTTTAAGTGTATGTGTGTGTGTGTGTTTGTTATTTTTGTTTTTTATTGCACACGTTGCGACTCCGGCTTATTGAGGACTTTTGGCATTTTGCTGATCAACGTTGTGTTGTTTGTATGTAATTTTTTGTTTTTTTTTTTATTTTTTTATTTTTGTGTGCGTTTCTGTTGTTGTTGTCGTTGGGCTGGTGTTTGCGGTAGCCACTGAACAGACAATAAATCAATCAGCTGTGTTAACATCAAATTGCGTACCCCAGACAATTGCCGTTGTCTCTGTGTGCGTGTGCGTGTGCATGTGTGCGTGCTCTTAACAAAAAGGTCAGCTTAGTCGCTGACTAACCCCAAAAGGCTTGTATGTCCAGCGCTTAACTTAATTCAGCCATAACTTCAACTACAGCCATTCCCTGTAAGTGTATGTATGTGTGTGTGTGTGCATGTGTACGTGTGCTCACTCGCTCACTGAGAGAAACAGCTCAATTTGCGCTACACTTCAAACTCAATTAATGAGTGAGTGAGTTATTAAAGCGAACGACAGCTTAAGCTGCTTGCGCAAAATTTAAGAGCGCTCTTAAATGTAGTTTACCGTTTGAGTGATAAACGTAAGCTGCACGCTTTGTTGCACTCATTGCATTTGCATAATTAAATGAGAGTAAAATGTAATTTGTCAAGCGCATTGTACGCACTTGTCCTTTCCATTTTTATGTAGTATATGTGGCTTATCTTTTGCCATTTGGCCAGTTTCTCTTTTTCGCTCAGTGTATTGTTGTAAAGTGTAGAGAGCACACATAAAATGCTATTATTTGCTAGGCTGCTCGTAAAAACAAAAAAGCACTTGCTTCGAATTCAGCGCCCAAAAGCGCGCTCTGGCATATGCATGTGTGTGTGTGTGTGTGCGTGTGCGTGCCTTGGCCATGCACTTTAAGCTGAGCTGCTGCTGCTGCTGCTGAAAATTCGTTACTTCCCCCACCCTCAACAAATCCCTAACGGCAGCTATGCGCCATGTTGCTTTTGTTATAGGTCCCTTCGTTTTCTGGCAGTTGCTGCTAGCTCTGCACTTCTCTTTCTTCTCTCCTAGTCCTTCTCTTCGGCTTGCTATTCCCTTTGGAATTTCGAAAGTGTGTCGCTTGCCAGTGTGTACATACATACAGACATATGTACATACATACATGCTCACATTTGTGTTGTCATAGGTTCAGCGCAGCGAGTAGCTCGAGTATTTTTACATATTTGTAAGTATGTGCGTATGGCTGTGTATGTACGTGTGTAGCGTGCTTGAACTGATTTCGCTGCGTGCAATTTACTTCGCCGCTGCTTCAGGCCAAAAATAACATAAATTGTATAAATAAATTGCCACATTTCAACATTTCCACATGTGCAGCAGCAGCAGCAGCAACAGCGGCAACTCACGCAACAATGCGGCGATGGCTGCGGCGGCGATTGCGGCGTCAGTGGCGACAGCGGCGAATTTATTTGTAAATTGAGAAGAAAAAAAAAAAAATTCAAAAAAAACATTTGCCGCGTTTTGACTATTTGAAACTTAAATTCGAATTTGTACCGTTCTAGACGTCTCTTTCTGTGTGGGTGTGGGTGTGTGTGTATGTTTATATACTGGCAGCAACTTTGTTTATAAATACTGGAATCGTGTTATTTTGGCGCGTTACGTGCTACGTGCTAATGGCTAGAGATGAAAAAGATTTATAAGATTTATATAGTATATGTATGTACACACACACACACACACACCCACGCTTGCCCATTAACTTGAAATTCGCATTGAACATGTGCATAAAATGAGTTTTTAATTACGACAGCTGCCGTTCATCTCTTCTGGCAGTTTCACCTTGGCTTTCATTGTTTTGTTCTTATTGTTATTGTTGTTGTTATTGCAGCTGCTTCCTGCATGAAATATAAAATCGACAAAGTCCATTAGCGGCCGTTTGTTTCGTTCAATTTTGCTTTGCTTCGTTACAATTATCGCAGTTTTTTTTTTTTTTTTTTTTTTTAATTTTAATGCCAATTATTGGCTTAACATGCAGCTAAACAACAACAACAACAACAATAGCAGCAGCAGCAGCAGCAATGTGGCTCAAGTCTCGCGCTATGTCCGGGCCGTTAATTGAGAGGCGCGAACAGTCAAACACACTCACACCAACACCGAAGGTAGGTAGCTCAAGCACACACAGACACACACACTTGTAGTGTGTTGTATGTCATATAAGCATATGCTCACAATATTGTAGTGTATACAATATATGAAGTTGACATATGCCCAAAATATAAGTAAGAGTATCATGCTCACAACATAGCAACACTTTGTTGCTTTATATATTTTTATATTATAACAGCTATACATAAGCGCCGTAATATGATCGGTCACTTATGTATAGACTGAACTGCAGCGTGGGATCTGCAACGTAAGCATTGTTACGTCCACGCCGCAGCTTAAACGCTAAATGTATATGCCTTCTGCATATGCATACAAACATATATACACACACATACAGCATGCTATATACTCCCATTCTGTCGCTGCTATGAGCGACAGAATTCTTATGTAAAACTTATGTATTTTAGGCTAAGACTTTATTTCAATAAAATATGGAGAGGATTCGCTGTCCGCCAGCCAAGTAAATATGTTGGAACTTTCTGCGTTTACGACATGGCGACCGTGACAGTTGTTACTGTCTGGCGTCACTTTCATATTTCGTGTCAAAAACTTAAGACTTAAATAAGTGTTACGTGGCTGCCAAATTGTTATGCTGATCTGAAAAAAAAAATCCTCAGCCTTGTGGGTATAAAAGCCGACTCCAAGCGTCTGACCCATGCCATCAACAAAGACAACAACATCAACAACAGCAGCAACAGCAGCATAATAGTGACACCAAAAACAACAAAATGCTACAAAAACAACAACAGCAGCAACAGCAGCAACAGCAGCGTGACACCAAAAACAACAAAACTGCAACAAAAACAACAACAGCAACAACAGCAGCGCAACAGTGACACCAAAAACAACAAAACTGCAACAAAAACAACAACAGCAACAACAGCAGCGCAACAGTGACACCAAAAACAACAAAATTGCAACAAAAACAACAACAGCAACAACAGCAGCGCAACAGTGACACCAAAAACAACAAAACTGCAACAAAAACAACAACAGCAACAACAGCAGCGCAACAGTGACACCAAAAACAACAAAACTGCAACAAAAACAACAACAGCAACAACAGCAGCGCAACAGTGACAACAAAAACCACAAAACTGCAACAAAACAACAACAGCAACAACAGCAGCGCAGTAGTGCCAACAAAAACAACAATAGCCGCAGCAACAGCGGACATCAATCATCTATAAATATAGAAGCCTGTGCAGACCAGCACCGGCCACGCCCAGCGCGTCAAGCTGGGCCAATCAACATTAAGATGTGAGCCGACAGCGCTACTTAGAGCGCGCAACGTTATAGGCTATAATAATATATATTAAGATATAAAATTTAATTTTAATTATACACTGTAAACATTGTACTACTGAGCGACGATTGCGTTGCTCGGTATAGCGCATGGCCCGTAAAGCCATGCAAATTTTAGACAGGAAGACCACTGCGTTGGTCGAATAGGATATATACAAATTTTTTTTGTATAAACCATAAAAAAAAATATTTTAAACAATTGCAAGAGAGTAGCAAATATATGTTGCTTATAATCAATATTATATAAAATTAGATAAACAAAAATTTTCCTTTTTGACTTTGTTCAAGAAATGATAGTATAAAAACTAATTTTTGATTTCTCTATATACTAAAAAAAAAAAAAAAAAACAAACTTTTTATGTTTGTTCAGGAAATGAAAGGGTATACACTCTTTTTTGTTTTCTATACAAAAAAAAAAAAACCACAAATTTGATTTGATTTATACCTACACAACTTCGTCATGACCCTTTTTAACTTGAAATTTTATGTGCTTGCTGACTCGATGTTGTCGAAGTCAGCCTTGAACTTATTACCTGTTTTGTCTTGGCAACAAATAATGGATATAATAATATCCAAAATACAAATATTTAATGATTTAAAATGTAACTAAACCCTGCTTAGACTCACCCGTGTGGTCGCGGGACTTTAGAATACAGCCACAGTGAGAGACGCTTGTCGTAAGAGGCGACTAAGATGCTCAACTGGCAAAAACAAAAAAAAATTTTTTTTTATAAAAGTCCTGAAGTCACTACCAGGCAAGTAAACAGAAAAATCCTGCAGGACATGTTCAAGAAGATTTGCTTGTGCAATCTCTTAACAAACGCTTCTAAGCCCAACGTCATTTTAATGACGAAATATGAATAGTAGTGGCCTTGCATATAACAAATCGACATGTTTTTAGAAACATGAAGAAATTATAGCAAGAATTGATGTTAGCGATTTTGTACTCCAATGGAATCCTCGACTTAGGTCAGATTTTCCAAAGGCTTGCATGACAAGCCGGTGTATATATAATCAGCAACACAAGAGGCACCGTGCAAAAGATCTTTGAACTAGTTTCAACAGATTCTTTTAATATTATGGGCAATAATATATATTAGAGTAGCGCTACTCAAGCCGGTGACCCATATAATAATTAATAACGATCGAGAAGCGATACTGTTTACATTACATGACAATTTACTATCTGAAATTGCAAATAAAAGTGCAACAACAGTTGCCAAAGCAATATTCAAAAATTTATTCTAAAACATGGTCCAATGAAGACGTTCATTATGGACACAGAAACAGAATATAAAAATTCCATTATAAGTGACTTGTGCAAATATTTAAAAATAGACGATATAACGTCTACTGCACAAAACCACCAGACAGTTTCGAAAAATAAATTAAAACATAAAATTGGTCTGATCAACCAATTTAAGGTAATCAAAATGAGTAAAAAAAAAAATTCATAATAATTATCATTTTACTAATGCCATCATTTCTTGAACAATGGAGTCAATTTTTTTTAAATGCATTGAATTTTTTTATATATGTGGTTATACGTTATATAAAAAAAAAAAGAAAAAAAATTTTAATATATTGTATTTTTTTTTATAAAAAAAAAAATTATAAAAACAAAAAGAATTGGAAACAAAAATTCTTTTTAATATAAAAAAATATATATGTTAAAAGAAAAAATTTTTTTTTTAAAGAAAAAAAAAGGATGTTAAAAAAAAAAATTAAATTAAAAAAAATATATATATAATATTTAGTTTTAAGAATACAACATAACACATATAAAAAAAAAATCTACTTTAAATAACTACATTATATTACGTTATTTTTTTAAAGAGGGGAGGTGTAGTGTGTTGTATGTCATATAAGCATATGCTCACAATATTGTAGTGTATACAATATATGAAGTTGACATATGCCCAAAATATAAGTAAGAGTATCATGCTCACAACATAGCAACACTTTGTTGCTTTATATATTTTTATATTATAACAGCTATACATAAGCGCCGTAATATGATCGGTCACTTATGTATAGACTGAACTGCAGCGTGGGATCTGCAACGTAAGCATTGTTACGTCCACGCCGCAGCTTAAACGCTAAATGTATATGCCTTCTGCATATGCATACAAACATATATACACACACATACAGCATGCTATATACTCCCATTCTGTCGCTGCTATGAGCGACAGAATTCTTATGTAAAACTTATGTATTTTAGGCTAAGACTTTATTTCAATAAAATATGGAGAGGATTCGCTGTCCGCCAGCCAAGTAAATATGTTGGAACTTTCTGCGTTTACGACACACTAACAGACACTCCAAAATATTTACATATATGCGAATGTATGTGTGTGTGCATAGGATAAAAGTGCTTAGCAAAATATATATTTTTGCACACGTATTTGTATTTGTATTTATATTTATACATTATTTGTATTTGTATTTGTTGCTTTTAAGTGTATAATTTACTTGGGCTCTTTTGTGGCTTTTTTTTTTGCCGCCGGCTCAGCTGCTACCACCTGCTCTCCGACGATTTGGTATTTTGCTGCTGCCGAACTGATAACACAGACAGAAGACTATAGAACAAACGCTGGCAGAGCATATACAGTCTGGAGCTGCGCTTCGCCTATGTCGCCGCTGTCTCTGTTTCCGTTTTTGTCTTCGTTATTCGTATACCGTTTATCCGCTTTGCTCGTTAGCGTTGTGCTGCGGCCGACGCGTAAACTACAACTGAACAGCAGCGCGCCTTCGTTTTGTTGCGTTCCTCTTTACGCATGCAGGCCAAAGAGAGCACCCCAGGGCTGCATCGTTCGAGTTACAGCAAGTGGACAAAAATAGCTGCCAGACGACTGGTGTATTGTGTTTGCTGACTCCCAATTTCTCACGGTGTGAACTTTTGCTCTTACATGCGCGCTCTTTTCGATTAACTGCAAAGCTTTTGCGTTGTGTTAGGTCGCGGTTGTGGCCGAATATAATTGCTGGGTGTGAGGGAGAGCAATGTAGGCTTTATTAACTGACAGCGGGTTGACTCACAGTCTGATTGGGCGACTGATTGACTGAAGAGACGAACTTTGGGTTTTTAAGCGCATTATTTGACCCGCCAATGAGAAAGGTGAACGAGGGAGCGGGGTCTGGGCGGGGGCAGGGTGTCTTTTGCAGGCTACTCGAGTGCGTTCTAGGAAATTAAAAGCATACTTAGAGGCGTTTAATTACTTATTCATGACTCTTTGATTACAGCGAGCTTTGCGCGCCAAAAACCAAAAAAAAAAGGCCAAATACAAAAATAAACAAACCTGCCGTTGAATTTCCCAGGCCTCCCTCAGCTGGATGGATGCCATGGAATTTGCTGTCAGGGCTACTTTAACAATTTCTTCCTTCCGTTGTTTGATCGAAATTATTTGAGCTTAAGATACACGTACAACAAAAATTGCATTAACATTGCCACTGCCAATTGAATATATATTTTATACAAAATGGGAGACGAAAAGAGAACTTCTGCAGTTAGTTCAGTGTCCATCAGGCCCAAACAAATCTACGGCTTGCGCACCGATGTCCAGGGCAACATACAATTCAATTTGACCAAGGAGGTCATGTATCCGGTCGAGGGTGTTCTGGCCTTCCATGACTACGTGACCAACAAGCAGAGGTTCCTGCGCTTTCCCGAGGATACCAAGGCGGAAATCATTGTCTTAAGCTCGCATCGCAAACTGATGGCTGTCCTCGAGCTGCATGCAAAGAAGTGAGTGAGAGTGCTGCATGGTTAGCTAATCTGATTGCATAACCCCATCTCTTTCTAGCGGTCGCTATGTGTCCATCTATGAGCTGGCCACGCTGAAGAAGCGCCGCCATTTGGATTTGCCGGCAAATCATCGCAATGCCTTGATACAGCAAATGATTTTCACGAATGATTCGCGTGCCATTGCAATGATCACCAAGCCGCCGAATGAGATGGTCTTCATGCTTGTCCTCGACAAGACGAGCACCGTCATCGAGGGCAGAGCCACATTGCCCGGCTCCCATGGTAGCGCCGAGTGCATTGCGGGCAATCCCAATGACTGTGGATTCGTCGCTGTGGCGGGCGATAGGACTCTGCTGTTGCTGAGCAAGTCGGAGCGAGGATTCACCATTAGCAATAACATAAAGATCAATTTTCGAGTGACCTCAATGGCATTTTTAAGCATGGATCTGCTGATGATGGGCACCGATCGTGATATGTTGATATTGGTTGAAAATGGCGAAATAAAACTGAGCCAGAAGGCGAGTGTGGCGGAGACGGTGGACCTGATGCTGGATCAGGAGATGTTCGATAAGGAGCGCGAGGCCCAGGAGCTACGCTTCTCCACTGTGCAGCAAGTGATTCTGCCCGACTGGCGTGTCCTATGCATGTCAGCATTTACGCGCGGCTTCGCCTTCATCATTTTCAACAAGGTTTTCGTCTTCGAGCGCGTTTCCAAGTTCAAGTTTGAGCGCAAGACGGTGCTGACTGTGCCCATCACCATCTACTCAGAGCCTCAATATCAGATCACTAATATGGCCATCGATCACAAGCAGGAGACCGTCATTGTAACCTGCTCCCACGCTCAGATCTATGTGGGCATTCTCATCGTTCCGGAGACACTGAAGACGAAGCAGCTCAAATTCGAGCCACTCGGCGTGCTCATACATATTGCTGAAGTGGTCGATGTGTCGGTGTGCGCCTGGAAGCCCATCATAATGACGGCCTGTAAGTAGTCCTTGAATCCCACTTAAATATTATCATATATCTTTTTCCAGCAAGGGATCAAACAATACGCATTTGGAACTATGAGACTGGCAAGGTGGAGCTGGTGCGAAAGTTCCAAGTGGATGTGAATATAGTTGAGCTAAACTCTACGGGCCTAATGGCAGCCATTGGCTTCTCAGATCAACTGCGTATCACACAGATCTTTATGGATGAGCTGAATGTAAGTTTTAATATAGAGTTGGTTTATAATAGATCTTAAAAACTCCTTTTATTGACATTTCTCAATCAATGAACTCGATAAACTCCTTCCACTCTGCGGTTGAGTTAGTCTTCATGTTGCGTTACATTGCCAATTCGGCAATCGCCAATCAATAATCGCCATTTTTAAAGAGCGCTCTAAGTACGCTCGAGTAAATTACAAATTTAAACAGCTGTTCTTTTGAGTGGCTCTCTGCTTTTGTTTGCCATTTTAAAAAAATGTCTGTTCGGCTGCTCTCCACATTTGAAGTGAGCATCGTAAGCGCCTCTCCACATGTGAAATGAGCGACATAAGCTGTTTCCCATTTGAGTAAGGCTCTTTGACTGCTTTTCTCTTTTGAGTGAACTTCGCTTTGAGTGGGGGTCAGCTATAAAAGTGCAGCTGCTGCAGATCGTCGTTAGTGTAGTGTCAGAGCTCGAGCAAGACAGTCGCTGTGTGTGTCTAATCAGCAGAGGCTGTTTCCCATTTGAGTAAGGTTCTTTGACTGCTTCTCTCATTTGAGTGAACTTCACGTTGACTGGGGGTCAGCTATAAAAGTGCAGCTGCTGCAGAACGTCGTTAGTGTAGTGTCAGAGCTCGAGCAAGACAGTCGCTGTGTGTGTCTAATCAGCAGAGGCTGTTTCCCATTTGAGTAAGGCTCTTTGACTGCTTCTCTCATTTGAGTGAACTTCACGTTGACTGGGGGTCAGCTATAAAAGTGCAGCAGCTGCAGATCGTCGTTAGTGTAGTGTCAGAGCTCGAGCAAGACAGTCGCGGTGTGTGTCTATTCAGCATAAGCTGTTTGCTATTTTGAGTAAGGCTCTTTGACTGCTTCTCTCTTTTGAGTGAACTTCGCGTTGACTGGGGGTCAGCTATAAAAGTGCAGCTGCTGCAGAGCTCGAGCAAGACAGTCGCTGTGTGTGTCTAATCAGCAGAGGCTGTTTCCCATTTGAGTAAGGCTCTTTGACTGCTTCTCTCATTTGAGTGAACTTCACGTTGACTGGGGGTCAGCTATAAAAGTGCAGCAGCTGCAGATCGTCGTTAGTGTCGTGTCAGAGCTCGAGGAGGACAGTCGCAGTGTGACGTGGTGCAGTTGGCAAACTTTTTTGGACTATTGATATAATTAATACTTTGTTAAAAAGCATTTAAATATTTTGTATACAATTATTTTTATTTATATTTAAAATGGCGATAATAATTAAAACAATAAGTTAATGAGTATATATCTGATAAATAATATTCTCGATTATAACTGACTCTGTCAACTAATCTTTCGTTTTCTCTCTTTATCTTTCCCTTGTTTAGATCGTCAAAACGTACAACTTTCCGCACTGCAACGATGTGAAATACTCGAATTTTGGGCACTTGATGGCTGCTGCCTATGATAATAATATCAGTGTGACATCGGTATACAGCCTCGATGTGGTCATCCACTTGAAGGGACACAATGGCAATGTCTTATCTGTGGCCTGGACGAAGACTGATAAGTACTTGATTTCTGGTGGAGCCGAAGGCGCCATTTACCAGTGGGACATTGAGTCGGGCGCCCGACTGCAGGAGATCGTGCAGAAGGGCACGGAATACGTGACGATCTGCGTTAGCTTCAACGACCCAATGGTCATCTTTGCGGGCACAAATCATGGCACCATACGCGAGTTCCAGGACGCGACACTGCAACGTGAAATAACTGTGCCATCCCGCAATAAGGGATCCGTTTCCGACATGTGTCTGGCCCGCTCGGATCTGATCATGTTCATAGCGGATCATGAGGGCGGCTTGTTCAATATGCAGCTGCCATTCCTCGAGGCGGGCGGCGGCACCTTCACCAACTTCCGCTTTTTCGATGGCCCCATTAATAAATTGAGATTTACCTATGACGGATCGATGCTGGTGGCCATATCGAAGCGTGGTACCGTGTCCATTTGGAGCTTGGAAAACATTGAGGACAGGGTGGCTCCCATCGATCAAGATTTGCTGAAGAGCCAGGAGGTGTTGATACCACGCACCCAGCTCAGCGATAAAGTGGAGCAAATCACGAATCTGGAGCTGCGTCTTAAGCAGCAGGCGGAGGAGTTCCAATATCAGCTGAGTCAGAACGAGATCTTTGATGGGCAGCAGCTGCAGGAAGTGCATCGCAGCTATTGCAGCGCTCTCGAGGAGCTCAAGGAGCTGAACAATGAGATTGTATCGAAGCATACGGAGGAAATGAATCTGATAACATTCCAGATCAACGATATGAAGCAGGATCATCGCTCCCAGATGGACGTATTGGCCAGCCAGTATTCGGAGCGGATGCTCATCGAATACCAAAAGTTCACCAATCTGCGAGAGAATATGCTGGAGCTGCGCGAGAGCTACGAGGACAAGCTGAAGAACTCGACGGGCACGCTGCAGGATACGATCGAGGCCCTCGAGAACGATTACAAGAAGCAACTGGACGAGCGCAAGGATCTCATCCGCGAGCTGATGAAGGAGATGCAGGACAAGAAGGATGAATTCATCAAGTACTGCCAAGAGGTGGAGGCGGAGAACGATCGCAACATGGTCGCCACCCAAACGGAGTACGAGAATAAGCTGACCACGGAACGAAACGAGACGCAGATGTGGCGCGGCAAGGCGGGTGTTCTCCAAAAGAAATACGAAGCGCAGTGCCATGAGATTGAGACGCTGCTGGAGGAGGTGGAAACGTTGAAGGAGGAACACATCAAGTCACAAGTGAAGATGCAAAAGCAACTGCGCAATATTGAGGATCTGCAAAAGGATATATCGGATCGTGATTATGCCATTGGCGCCAAGGAGAAGCGCATCCAGGAGCTGCTGCACAAGAACCAAGAGCTGGACAAATACAAGCAGGTGCTCAATCACAAGATCGCCGAACTCAAGGCACAGATCGAGCCGCGCGAATTCCAGATCAACGACAAGCGAAAGCACATCATCGAAATGGAGCACGAACTGGAGGGCCTCAACCAGAACAACATTCAGCTGGAGCTGCAGCTCAAGGAGATGCGCGACAAATATCTGAGCAATGCGGCCGAGCTGCGCACGGAGCGACATCGTGCCAAGTCCGCCAGGGAATGCCTCAATTCCATCTGTACGGACATCTTCTATGTGGCCGGCGAGGTGAGCACGGCCGAGGGATTGAAGAAGGCCGTCAAGGAGCTGTTCCATAAACATGCCAGCGATGATGAACTGAAGCGTTTCGTTACGCTCGATGCTGAGGTTAAAGACGAGTTCCTCCGACAGCGCAAGCAAATCGAATCTGTTCTGGCGCGCTACAAATCTGTCGCCGAGGACAAGAGCGTGCAGAAGAAGTACGACAAACTGTTCAACGAGAACTGTTTGTTGCTCGAGGAGATTGAGAGTCTGCGCGTTGAGAACAAGAGCTTGCGTTCAAGGCTTAGGGAAGATGTGCGTCGCACGACAAAGCTCAACGCTGGAGTGTTGGAGGGTGCCCATTAAATGATCTTATTTACATATACATATATGTATACATGTATGTGTGTAAGTATATACATATTTACATACGCATATACGTCCATAAGTTATATATGCTCTATAAATAGGGCTTAATCTCAGATGAATAAAGAACATGGCTATCAGGCCTCCTTCATTGAATAGTTTGCTATTTGTCTGACTTCGAGTGCTCCTCCTTGTTCACCTTCAGCTAATCCTGATGTAGTCCCATGTAGCTTCTCCATCAATCCGTCAGCATTATTTGTAACATCTACTCCTACTCCACTCTGCCTCAATTCACCAGCTGCTTCACATCTCTCTGCTCTCTCTTCTCGCTTCTCCTATTAGCATGAGCAATAATATATAGACTAGTCTGTTAATGTTTACAAATTGCTTGGAATATTCTTATATCAAAATATATATCTTTCACATAGGACTCGCGACATACACAGATTATATGTACAAATACATATACAAAAAAAGTTTAAGCTTAGTTGAATAAAGTAAATGGCAGTTAACTTTTAGGCCTCCACTAGTATTTTCTTTGCTTTTGTTTTGCTCGCTTTGGTTGCAGCTCTCTCTGGCTCTTGCTCCTGGCCATCCTCCAGTTCCTCCACCTCCTCCTCAGCAGCCTTGGCTGGCAGCTCTTCACTGGGCACTTCGGGCAACTGAATGTTTTGCTCCTCAGCCTCCAGGGCATCGAGCTCGGCGAGAACATCTTCCTCATCTTGTGTGGTCAGCACATCCGTTAAGATAGCATCTATTTCCTCTTGCTTTTCGATGCCTTCCCGTGTTTCGTCCATTATACGTTCCACCTCGTCTATGCTCAGCATATCGTGCACCTTTTTCAGAGCAGCATTTCCCTGCTTCAAGCCATCCAACACCTTCATTTCCACCTGTGCGAATTCCAAATCGGAGGCTAACTTCTCCAAGTTTTCGAGCTGTTTGTCTGCATTTGTAAGCAAACTTTCCTGGTATTTCTTTTTGCGCAGCAGCAGTTTTGCGCGACTATTGTATATGATACAATAATTGTTGATTACAAAAAGGATGCTTGTGTACATTTTAAGCTACTTACTCTTTTCTGCCCTGCTGCAGGCACTTCTTGGCGAGCAATCTATCATTTTCCAGCTGTAACTCGATGCGTTTTTGGTACTGCTTCAGACGATCCCGTTGCTGCTTCAATTGCTACAGTTCATCAAGGGATTAATACATGTTACGATTAACAGATATCTTTAAAATATGTGCTATTTACCAGGACGGCCTTGTCATGCTCTGTAATTCGACTTGGAGCTGTCTTTTTATTGGATTTCCCAAACAATGCACCCATGACGAACTCACAATAACCAACCACTAACTATCGATATCCATTTATTTACATAGTCGATATATTTACTTATTTTATTTACCTATTGCACGACTTAACTACAGTATTTTTAACATCGATAGTACCACTGTTATTTGGTCAGTGCTATTATCTATCGGAGTTGCTAAATACTAAATGTAAAAAATACTACATACATATCGATACACAATTTAAAATAGCAATATCAGAGGTATATATAGTTGTAAATATCCGTTACAATTTAGCCCTTAATTCTGCATAGCATTTCGATCTATATCTTTTGTACATGCTGCGCCAAAAATCAATACGCTCCGCATCTGGATTTCGTTGCATTTTGATTTCCCGATCTATTTGCATATAGTCCAATTGGAAGGGTTCCAGCTCTCCATTGGCGCTCCTCTTTTGCCTTTGCACTGGTGTCCAGCTGTCTGAGGGCTTACCATGCTTGGCAAAGTTCGCCCACATGTGACACAAACGCTTCGACATTTCCGCATCCGCCGGCTCCAGCTTGGTATCGTCCTCCGCCATTTGAAATAGATAAAAGAGTTCATCGCCGTGCGAAGCTCCACGCAAATCATTTGCTTGGAAGAGGTTTTTGTATAGATTCCGTCCGCCCACATAGTCGAAGCGATAGAAGTAGAGTGGGGAACTCCTCTGGCAGTTAGCATGAATCTCAGCAGCATGCTGAGCATCGATGTTGAAGTAAAAATCCGTGAAGATATCGACCAAGTTCTCGACCGTCACATCCTGTCCATTAAAGTAGAATTGACGCATATCTTCTGCTGCCTGTATTGCCTCTGGTGCTTCTGCTTTTACAACTAGATTGCGAGGTACCATGCGCGCCAAATCCTCGTTGTAAAGCTCCAGCTTACGCTTGGCAGGCACAATCATTGCTATGCCCTCGCCCGAATTATAGCCCATTAGAAGAGGCATGCCACCCAGTCGCTCCTTTTCATGCATCAAGTCCAAAATCGGCGTAGTTATGAAGCTATCCGGACTGCTTGGATCTTCGATAACGGGCTTAAAAGCCAGCGGCAGCTGCCGGCGACGTTCGTCTGGAGTCAGCACATCCAAAGTTTTCGCCAGCATCGCCAACGGCGTCGCCGCCTCGGATTGCAGAAATTCCAGCAGTTTTCTATCGGTCTCAATATTCTTGCCCTGCAACAGTTCACCAAGGCGACGCGCCTTGAATGAAGCATTTTCCTGGAACACCCAATCCATGTTAGCTGTGCCACTCTGCATGATTGCCTTGTGAAACAGTTTGTTTGCATGCGCCGCATACGTGTGTAGATGCACCGAAGCACCACCCGCACTTTCACCAAAGAGGGTAACATTCTGTGGATCCCCATTGAAGTTGGCGATGTTATCGTGCACCCACTGCAGAGCCAAGCGTTGATCCTTCAGACCCGCATTGCCATAGATGCCTGCTTCCGGTAAGCTGAGAAATCCCAAGGCTCCAAGACGATAATTGAAGGTAACCACAATTACCTCCTCTTGCATGAGCTGCGCAGGAAAGTGACTGTAATTTGGAATAATGAAGGTAATGTTAGCTTCTTTAAATTTAATGTTGGCAATTTCACTCACTAATCCCTGTTGCCATTGCCAAACCAGAAACCTCCACCATGAATCCAGACCATGGCGGGCAGCGGCTTTTGTGACTTGCTCTTGGGCACATAGACATTGAGGAAGAGACAGTTCTCGGAGCCAACTACCTCGAGGGTAAATGGATCCCGCTGATGCGAGACATTGCCTTCTTTGCTGCAGTCCAACTCTGGCTGTGGGAAACGCTCCAGTGGCAGCGGACTCTAAGTAGGTCATGGTGTTACTCAATGCCAACAAGTTCCTCAACTGGCGCACTCACCCGAAAACGTAACTCACCCACAGGTGGTTGGGCGTAGGGCACACCGAGAAAGCTCTCATATTGCAAACCACTGGGTAGCTGGTGTCGTTGTCCAACTAGGACGCCCTGCTTTACAGACACTTTCACCTAGTTATGGCACACATACATAAATCAATTTGAATTACTTTTGTCAAAGACTTTTCCATTGCTCTTCCGCTTACCTGCATACTATTGCTGTATAATCTTAAGTGCCTGGCTGTGAAATGTCCACGTCGGACTGTTATAAGTCCCCACATCACAATTAGTGCAAATCACTTAACAGAAAAATGTTTAATCGCTATATTACCGGTCCAAACTACAAATCTTGTGTCGCAATGGACTTTAGCCAGTCAAACAAAATCAGCTGTTGATGCTTTAACCCGTCGATGACCGCAAGAGGCTAATTTTGCCCATCCAAA
Source organism: Drosophila aldrichi (assembly GCA_035045965.1). NCBI lineage: Eukaryota > Metazoa > Arthropoda > Insecta > Diptera > Drosophilidae > Drosophila > Drosophila aldrichi. The sequence goes on from JAWNOM010000084.1 coordinate 709,385, forward strand.
CAGAAATTTAGAAGAGATAAGCTAGACAAAAAATTATTTGTAATCAAATTGTTATTGTTAAATTGAATGTAAATTTTTAATGAATGCCATTGAACTATGTTAATTCATCATTTTATTTTAATATTCATATTTAATGGAAATGTCAGCAAAAGTTGTTTTGATATATAATTCAAAATAGAGAATTATAAGTAAATTAAGATTTTGAATGCATTATAGGTTCTATATTAGAAAATCATATTTACGAAGATTTTTTTGTTTTCCTTTTTTTTTTTTTTTTAACAAACTCTCCCTACCATAGACCTCTATAAGATAACTGAGGATCACATTAACAGCATTTGATCAAATTGATGAAACAAAGTCAATATATATAGAATGTAAGAGTATTTGCCATAAATCCCTTTTGGCATTAAGTTCTATAACAAACAGATTCTCAAGATTGTAGTCATTGAATGAAATAATATATACTAAATATACTAAAAAGTCCAGGATGCATACATAGATATGTATCTTAGTTAGATATACTAAATAACTTCAGCCCAATAAAAACCATTAAAACGCAATATTTTTTACACATTTATAATTACATTTAAAATGTTTCTATGTTTTATTTGACTAGTTCCATTGCATAAACATTAATACAAGTTTTCAAGTTTCAATTATTTTTGTTGTTTTTGTTTTCTATCTTCATATAATTTTGTTTTGTTTTTGTCATGAAAGAACTCTAGCTGTAACTGTGGATTCGGCCCTAAAAATAGCAAATAACAACAACAACAACGGTCGAGTTGACAGTTGGGGAAAATGCCGTGAAAATTGGTGTTTTAGTCAGTTAGAAACGAAGCGCGGAGCTTCGAGACAACTTGATAAAGGGGTTTGAGCTTTTCACGGTAAACCCCAACAAAAGAATATCAACTCACAGTTGTTGTTGTTGCTGTCTGTTGGTTGTTGTCTGTGTTGTGTGTTTCTTGCTTGTTAGGGTAAGGTAATTAATAAGTTGAATTAAATGTAGTTTGTAGTAGTAGTTGTTGTTGTTGTTGTTTTAAGCATAGGGTTTGTTTTGTTTTTCTTTTGTTTTGTTTGTTGCTCACACCGAAAAAAATGGAAAAAACATTTACACTTATGTACATACATTATACATGCACACCACATACATTCAAAAAACACTTAATAAACATTTATAATAATCATCATCATAATAATCATAATAATAATAATAATAATTCGTAATCATAATAATGTGTAGTAATAGATAATAAGTTCACATAGCACACGCATCGTGTGTCTGCTATATATAACTATATTCCGATTTGCATTATCTTGATTTATGTATATAAGTATATAATGTTCGAGACTCTTTTAGCCATGGTTATTCGCATTTGTTGTTGTTGGGTTTCTTCTTTTGTTTGTTTTTTTTTTCTAATTTTTTTTGACATTTTTTTTGTTTGCTTTTTTTTTTAAATAAGGTTCACAAAAAGGTTTCTTTTACAAATAGTAAATTGGTGTTTTGTTCTTCTTCAACTTCATCATCATCATCTACAACTATATCTTAATCATCATCGTCGTCGTCGTCGTCATCATCATCATTATGTTGTTAAACATTGTCATCAATTATGTGTATTCAATTTGTAACTAATCTAAAAACGTCGCAGCGCCAAAGTGCGCTTCAAATAGAGACAAATGGCTCGATGTATTAGCTCGTACTGTTCAGAGTTTTGAACCATGCCGCCGCGTTGCAGCCGTAAATTGCAAACAATGCCCAAGATATCCACAAAGATGTCTGGCATCTTGGGCAGCTGATCGAAGCTAACGGCATCCGGCTGCTCAACAATGTGCTGTATGTGCAAGAGAGTATTGCAGCTAAAGCTAGATTCGGTATCCTCGTCGCTTGCATATTGTGTGCACTGCATATCCTTGATGGTCAGCGTTTTGGTCAGCATCCCAGTCAGGGAGTAGGCCAACGATTGTCGCAGCTGACGCACCGCATTCAGTATGGCCGTGAAGCAACCGGTGCGTCCAATCCCCGCCGAGCAGTGTATCACGGGCAACGGCTGCACCGCATTAAAGATGTCCTGCTTGTAGATCTCCAAACGCTGAGCGCTCAAATGTGCATTCCGTGTGCTCCGCTTGTCATCGTAATTGTCGAATTCCGACTCGCACTTGCCCAGATTCAGCACATGCAAACAGGTGTCCAACAAGGTGTTGATATCCCGCGGCGAATGGTGATCGGGCCAATCGGGATACCAATAATGATAGCAGCAAATCTTTTGCAAATGATAGTCCAGCAGGCCCACACTGTTCGGTACATTGATGCAGTAGAGCAGGATGAGCTTGCGCACCGAATAGCCATTGCGTCGCACAATGCCCACGTTTTTGGCTAAAAAGAAACTTCCAGTGGCGGGCAGTGAGCGACGCAGCGACTCGCTCAGCGTCACTTTCTGCGAATCGATGGCTATGTGCCAGCGATTGTTGAGCTGTTCCCGTTCCGGCTGCAGTTCACTGCCAAGATTAGTTCCAGACTCGTCGTTCTCCTGCATGGACATCAGATGCGGCTCAAAATAGGCGCGTGCCTGCGCGCTCAACTCAAAGACCTCGCCCTTGGCGGCCACCGCAAAGATCTCGTTCAGCTCGATGGGAAAATAGACGGCACACTTCTGTCGATTGCACTCCGTGAAATTTGTCAGCATTACGATCTTTTGATAATACTGCTGCAAGATGTGCGTACGATCTACATGCGGACTGCTGCCTCCATCCATGCAGCGTCGTATATAACGCTGTGTATTCTGATAGATCATCAGCCAAAACTCAAAAATGGTGTTCGGCAGAGGTCCCTGCGTGGCCACGTAGCACTTGGACACATAGTCCGGGCCCTGAAAACGAATTCAAATTTATTAGATGGATATGCGAGTTCATATTTAGACTCCTACCTTGATGTAATTGGCATTGATGTAGGGCAACTCCTCGTTGGCCAGCAGCGTCGTTTTGCTCATCAGCTCCTCGCTTGCAGTTTGGGGCTGCAGCAGGGAGCAGCTCTGCAAATTCAGTAGCTCCGTCGCCTCACTCTCGAGTATAACGCGCGAATGTTCGTTGGGCAGAATCGTTTTGTATCGATTCTTTGTCTGCGAGCCTAATACCATGGGCTTCTCCTGATGATTCAACGGCAAGTCCCAAAATTCCTTATGCAAATCACGAAATATACGCTTCTGTTCATCATCGTCCAGATGTGGCAAAGGTGTTACGATTCGCTTGACCACCGTCTGGTACAAGTTCAGCAGTTCGCTGTCTTCGGATGTGGGCGGCACTTGATTTGTGGGCGTGCCGCCTTCACGTCCCAACACCAACACCGGCGGCTGCTCCAAGTTCGCTTTGTAGCTGTGATCGAACACGTGATTCAGCTTGATCAAATCATACTGATTCAGCGGATTCGAGGCACTCTGCAGCATCTGTATGCTGGCCAAATAGATTTTGAACTCCTCGCTCGTCGTCTGCGGTGAGAGCGGACGTGTCATGATATTCCGGATGCCGCCTCCGCCGCCACCACCAGCTCCACAGGTGCAGAGCACAACGCCCGTCTCGTCAGTTCCTATGGGCGATTTGCTCTTCGACTGCTCGCTGGGCTGCAGATCGGAGGCCGAGCCAAAGCAGAGCGGCTGCTTGAAGTCCAAATACTGCGAGCTATTGCCGCCACGATTACTATTCAAGTTCTCGGTGCTGAAGAACTTGCGCTGATGCGTCGCCTGAGCGGCATTCGCTGCACCACAGCTGCAGACAGTTAGTTTCGGCTGCGTTGGATCCAGAGTTCCTCCTCCACCGCCTGCTGTACTCAGCTGGCCGCCCATATTGAGCGTTAAGCTTTGATTGCTGCCCCGTCGTTCGAGCAGGCCGCGCTTGGGTGTCGTCTGACTGGCCATGGAGTTGAGCTCCCCGCACGAGTTTGTCGTGTGACTCTGCAAGGTGATGCTGTGATTGGATCCACGTCGTCGAAACAGACCCTGACGCACACCCTGGCCGCTGCCCGCAGCGACAGTTAATTGATTTAGCGGCTGTGGCTGCTGTTGATTGTGCGGTTGTTGCTGCTCCAGATTGCAGCTGGACTTCGAGTTGCTGACAGAGCCCAAGCTATAATTAGAGACACTTAAGCCGCTGTTCATTAGATTGCCACAAGAGCTGTGCAGATTCAAGGTGAGGCTGTGATTCGAGCCGCGACGCTGCAGAAGATTCATCGAGCCATGACCGACGCTCTTTCCGGGCAAATCCATGGACTTTTGCTTAAAGGGCGACTCCACAGCCGCTGTGCACGGCGTAAACTCAACCAAGGTCAAGCACTCGGGCAGCGTTTTCAAATTGGTGCTCGATGAGTGCAGCATGGGATTTAATTTGTGTGCGCTTCGTGGTGCCAGAGTGGCTCCCAGCGTAAATTTTCCGCTGTTGCTGCTGCTGTCGACACTCGATGCCGACTTTTGTTCATCGGCATCCAGTGAGGTCTGATATGGATTCTGTTTGCGATGATACATTTGCCAATCGCTGCTATTCAAGCCAGGCGATTTGCGACGAGTGGTGCGTCGACTATGCAGCGACTGTTGGGTATCCAGACGTGAGAGCGAGGTGGAGTGCAAACTGGAGGCCGTTGGCTGCATTAACATATTGCTTTGATTCATTGCCTGACCAGGACTATGGCCATATCCATATCCGTATCCATATCCACCGCTGCTGCCCGGCATGGGATGAGATTCATTGATCGGATGCACCACAATCGACAGCTCCGTCTCGTTGGCAGCGGAGTCCAGAGAGCGTGCCTTCTCCTTGGTGCTCTTGATCGTGGGCGTCTTTGGCTTGGAGGGCGATAACGGCTTGGCCAGCTGCACATCTGTGATGCGTATTGTGAGATTGTTCTTATTCTTGCGATTGCGTCGACCCGTTTCGGCTGTGACAGCTTGCTTTGCTTGCTGTTGTTGCTGTTGCTGATTGTCAGGCTCTTCGGCTGCCAGGGCAGCAATCGGTGGCGACTGCACCACCATATCCTGCACCACATGATCGATTTCGGGAAAGCGAAAGAAATTGCCATTTTTATAGCCAGCCGAATTAATGATGTTGAGCGGGGAGCCGCTCAACGAATGATTCAAATTCAAATTATTTATGGAGGCGAGCAGCTTGGGTGAGTAGCTGTGCCGACTCGAATCGTTAAGGAGATTTGGCGTTGTTGTTGCCGTTGACGTTGTTGTTGTTGTCGTCGTTGAGCTATCATCTCTAAAAAGGATTGTGGGTGAGTTGTGTTCGCTTTTCGATAAATACAAACTATCGTGATCGTTATCGGTGCCGCATTTTTTTGGTATCGTATTCTCCTTGTTGGCAAATATCCGACCTGCGTCCTGCGGCGAACATGAACGTCGATCGTATAAAGAAAATCGCTTAAATTTACGAGTTAGCGTCGTCGGCGATTGCGGCAATTGCGATGAGTGTTGCTGCTGCGGCTGCTGATGCTGCACCTGCGGCTGCTGCTTAGGATTACAAATTGTAAACTGTTTCGGTGTATAGAGTTGCTCCTCATCGCATGCATCAGATGTTGCTGCTGCAGATGGAGTTGTGGGCGATGGGAACTCAAAGGAGGTCTGTAGATATTCGAGGGGCGTAAAATATGGTGTGGGCGTGCTCTTATTGCTTTCCACATCGACATCGGTTTCAGCAGCATTGGTATAGGAGCACTCAATTGATGCAATAACTGCATGTTCTTTGTTGTTGTTTTTTAACTTGTCCATTATATACACACACAAAACACACAGAAAACGCGCTGCGCTCCGCTCCTCACTCCTCACTCCACATACACACCGCTCCGCTCTGCGCTGACACGCTCGCTCGCTTGCTTCGTTCACACGCCTTCAGTTTGTGCTGGGCTGCTGTTTGGCTAGACAGGCGCTGCCATGCAGTTGGTATAATGCCGTCAAACGGTTAACATTATTGGCATGCACATTAGCCACTAGCTGGTTGACAAACTATATAGGCATTGCAATAAAATTGCGCTTTTCACAACACAACATTTTTACACACGCAAAATAAGGAAAATAATCAACCTAAATACAATGTGACCAGGCCATCTTACACATAAATTAATACATATTCATCTGTATATAGAGATATACCAACAATATATCGATATATTATTATATATGGTATTTTTGAATGTGAGGTTTGCAAATAAAACGAAAAATACAATTTTATCGGCCATTGCATAGGCAGGCCAAGTTTATTGTTTGGCCGTTGCGTTTCAATTTAGTTTTTAGTCAACAGGCATAACTTAGAACACACAATATAACTAATATAACTTTAAAAATTTATCTGTCTGAAAAATGTTTACTAGCATATCAGTTGATCAGAGTTCAGCCATAAGCGTAGCATGGTGCGATTTTGTGCCAAAAGTGAAGCTTCCTCGAGATATTTAAAATGCTTGTCCTCAAATTGTGGTACCTTCATTGGTTCTGGCGATTGTAAGCAAATGACGCAAATGCTTTGATTTTTGACTATCCGCTGCAATCGCTCGTGATGGAAGCTTAAATAGCTGATGGAATCCGCAAATGTCGGTGATTTCACATTGTTATTGTTATTTTTGATGGTGTTGTGGTGATGCTGCTGCTGATTGATTGGTGTGCCCTGGCTGTCCTTCGATGCTGTTGATGAACTGCCTTGAATTGAATTCAAATTCCTAGCTGTCTGCATCACGTTTTCCGCAATGGCAGCGGTGTCAGCCGCATTACATGCCAGTCTTTTGAATTTCAATTCAAGCTCTTTAATCTCAGCGTCGTCCGATTCAGCTTTCGGCTTAGTTGGCAGCTCGCTTGTTTTCAATGTGAGGATTCTTGTGGTTGTTGTTGATGATGTTGTTGCTGCTGCTGCTGCTGCTGCCGATGGTTTCTTCGTTTTGGTTGTCTTCAATCGTGCAGTTGCTTTCATAGCCTCAGCATCAGCACGAAACACTTTTGGATCGATTCGGACAATGTGCGGCTTATGTGGTTGTTCATCAAATATTCGAAACTTTGTGTCAGCGGTTATCTTATTATTATTATTATGATGATTGTTGTTGTGGTTGTTGGCCTTTTGACCCTTGTTGCCAGGCTTATTAAATTTTTTGAGACGCGGCGATATCATTACTTTCACACCCAACCCAGTTTGTACGGCTGCCGCATAGCTCATTCGCATACCCTGCAATGCCGTCGATGGCAATGATGATGATGACGTTGCTGCTGGAGATGCTGCTACTGGTGCTGCTGTTGTGGTTGTTGGTGTAGTTGCGGTTGTTATTAATGATGCTCCTGTTGTTGCGCCTGCTGCTGCCGCCGCTGCCGTAGATGTAGCTGTTAGAGTTGGCCCCTCCAAATTCATATATTCACCGAGCGGCTTGCGACGCACGGGCACAAATTGACATGGCTCCTTGGATAGATCATCGTCATTATGTCCAACGCTGTTGTCATGCTCATCATTATCATCGTTGTTGTTTTGGTTGCTGCTACAGCTGCTGCTGTTGTTGCCGCTGCTGATGTTGCCGCTGCTGTTATTGCTATTATGATGATGCTGATAGTGGCTCTTTCTGCGTGCATTGCGGTTCTTGCGTTTCACGAGCGCAGCCGCTGACTTTGATTTGGGCGGCTCCAGTTTCGACTGACGTCTTCGTTTGATCACCACTGGTTGGATGTCTTTGGTGAATGGACGCATTTAAGAATTTTCGTACATATGTATAGGATATGATACATGTATGTATGTATGCAATATATATGCATATACATATACATATGCATACGCATAGATACATGTACATATAGATAGGTAGATATATATATATGTATATGTATATGTATGTATGCGCGTCTATTATATTACGTTTAATTCTTACTAATGGACGTAAGCAACAGCTATAATAATCGATTCAATTGTAGAAAGGACTTACCGATATCGGGATGTAGTTTTCGCGGAGTTCTGTGATGTTGTTTTTTTTTATTGCTACTTTCATTTTACAAAATTTTTTATTTTGATCTACTTGCTCTGACAGTAAATTTAGATGCCTTTAGCATTTGTTAGCAACCCAGAAAGTTTTTATAATCGCATCAAACATCAAATATATATATATATGTTTAAAATATATATATATACACGTACATTTATATATATATAAAATATACATAAATATAAATCTAAAGACGCAAAAATGTTTCCCGCTGGTTTGTTTCTACGCACACAAGCCTCAATTCCAAATTACGCGTAAGTCCCAACCCGCATATCCGGATAATGGTAACTCAATTGTAATCCCTCCACATAGACGTTACTCAGAGTCGAAGAGCAGTTTACCTTCAAATGTATTTCTGCTGGGCGGCGGTCTTGGTAAGTTGCAAGGTGGCATCAAGGAAGAAGAATACTTTAGCTCGATCAATCATGGATTAATGTCCAATATACGCAAACATATTGAGTCCTCGAAGACCGCAGACTATATGCGCAAATACGAGGAGTATCAACGTACATTAGATCATGCTGCTCTCTATAATACAACTTGTATAAACAAATACAAGGATATACATGAAGAGGCATTCTTCATGAATGAGGTAAATATTGAATATGATGAACCAACATTCAAAGGAATGTAGATATTTCATCTCCCTCTCTCTCTCTCTCTCTCTCTCTCTCTCTATTTCTTGCCTTTTCCCTCTCTAGAGCACCGAATGCTTAAAGGTTTTGCATAATCGTGGAAAGGACGTTCCAATCGATGACGAAGAACCATAGGCAAAGTACTTGGCAAATCCAAATGAATGTTCAAAAATACAAAGGAAAATTAGAAAAATCAAATTAATATCAAAAAACATTCTTGTCATTTTCAACTGATCTGGACGCCATTTCTTGTTGTTTCTCGTTTCGTATGCACATTGTGTTGGAATGCTCTGAACTAGGCAGCAGAGCAGTATTTTCAATTCACAATTCAAATTTTACCCTCGTTTAAATTCACAAGTCTTACAACAAGTTGGCAGAGCCCGCACAAATAATACCAATCCGAATGGACAATGCAAAAGCAGCTGAGATTTTCATAATACCATGAAATAAAGAGCAACGATCACTCATCGTATATTACTACTTAAAACCTATATATATACATAAAAACATATATATATATATACTTGAGTAATATACTATATTAGCTGCCGGTATATAAATCAATATGTTTACACTGCGCCGCATCAGTCAACATCTGTATCCAAAACAAATTCAGTAAGTTCCATAACAGCAGCGAGATTGCATAAGCTCTCTCGCTGTCGTTCTCGATCTCACTCTCTCTCTCATTCACCCTCTGTCTACCTGTTTGCGAATATATATAGTAATAATTATATTTATTTGTTTATTAGATACTTGAGAATGTCGCATGTGGGCGAGCTGGGCAGTGGTGCGGGCAAAGGTGGTGGCGCAGGCGGCTCCATACGCGAAGCTGGTGGATCGTTTGGCAAAATGGAAGCTGCGCGCGAGGAGGAGTTCTTCTATAAGCAGGTCGGTACTTAAAAATAAAATCTATATATAGTTTATATAGAAATGTCTCTGTTAAGGAAAGAAGTTGTAATCGCAGGAAATATTATATGCACAAAGCAACGCTCTTCTCTTATTTATAACTTCACTTATCAAAATTTTTGGTCTATTTCAGCAAAAGGAACAACTTAAGAACCTGAAGACGAAGACCGATACCAAGACGCCCGAAGCAACGAAGAAATGAAATACATAAACATACATAAATGCTCAATTTTATAGTTTTTAGTTCTGTTTGATAGTTTTTTATGGATCACATTTCGAAATAAATTGAAATATTTTGTGTGAATGAAAATTTCGTGTAATACCTGAAGTGAGTGCATTTAGCTATAGATAGCACTTGAAGAGTCTGATGCAATTAGCAATAGTTCAGCTTGTGAATGTACTATATGTATTATAAACGAGGTTGGTACGAACAATTTATTAATTAATTCATGTTATTAATGTAATATATTAATGCATATGTATTTCAATTGCAATAATTTCTTCGTCTTCTAAAATTTCTTTTAAAATAATTCAATTATAATTTTATTTTTACTATTTTTTATCAGCTTTACAAATAGCACAGGACTTTTCGTTTTTCATTCGAAATACATTAATGACTTCCAATAGTAAATTCGTATAAACTTATTCTAATTCTCATATTGGTATAAAAAGGCTTCTTTTAATAAATAATAATAACGATTGCTTATTGCGTTGAAGTTTCGACCTTCTTGGCGTTATCCTCCTTGGAGGAGGGTCCAGTCTGTGTGATTTGCACTAGGCGCTCCGTGGTGGGCGGGGGCAATTTCTTCATGGGCGCCGTAATGGTCAGCAGACCATCCGAGGACAGGGATGAGGTGACTGTGTCTGGATTGACATCAGCTGCAATAGGTAACAGAAAATGGATATAATATATAAAGTAAAGGAGACAAACTCATTCCAATCAAACCCACCTGGCAGCTGATAACGTCTGGAGAACTGTCTGGCTACGAAGCCATGCTCGTCCTGTTTCTCCTCGTGCTTGCCCTCGACTATGACAAATTTATCGGACACTTTCACTGTAATCTCATTGGGCGAGAACTGCTGCACGTCAAGAATCACTTCGAACTTCTCGTTGTCGATGTTCAGAGTGGAGCCCGATTCCTGTCGCTGCAAACTGTTCACAGAACGCTGCCACGGACGCAGATAGCCCGAGCGCAGCACTGTGGGGCGAGAGTTCCAGACGGAGGACAAAAGATCATCCCGCTTCAGACCCTGGCCAAAGTGTTGATCCAACAGGCGCGATGTGCGCATTGGAAAATCAAGCTCATCCCACCAGTCACGGAACATTAGAGGAACAACGGACATCTATTTGAAGAAGGTAAGAGAGATAACAAGCTAATGGCAGTTATCTATTTTCCGAAACGGTTGAATTTTTATGTATTTTCTTTTTATATAGATTTTTTCTTTTTATAATTTGGCTACCTTTCGTACCTTTGCTAATTAATCCAATTAATCACAGAAAGTAGAATTTATCGTGTTTTCCGTTTCGCTTCTGCAACGTTTTTGTGGAACATTTCGAAGAATCTGCTCAGTTTTATAGCATCGCATTCGACTGTTTACATTCGCTTCTCTATGCGCTAAAAATATGAAAATGTATTTGCCTTCTAAATTTAGCCTAGCGTCATCGACATGAATTTATATCTATATATATAGATGTATATATATTTATGACTATGTGCCATATATATCTCGTGTTTGGCCAAATATATTGCTTGTACAAATACAAACTACACAGTATACCCTGCAAATGACTTAAGAAAAAGTGAAGAAATTTAATCATTTTCTTAATGAAATAATATACAAAATATTTGTGAATTATTTCCGAATGATATCAATATATATTTGATCTCTTAATAATCATTTACAAATATTCTTTTTTATTACAATTTTTTTTATTTGTACGAATTTATCTAAACTTCTTTTGTAGGATATGTTTGATGAGCATCTTTGATGTTTTTGTTAGGTCTTTGGTTGTTTGTCTGTTTGTTTTGGTTCTTTTTTTTTTTGCGGAAAGACGTGTGCATTGACGCCTCTGCATGGAAAATTCTATATGGATCTTAAATGTTCCACAGACCATTGAGAAAATGCTGTTCAAACAAGCCAAGACGCGTGCAATTATTTTGTATAATCTTTTAATAACATATATATATAGAAGCAAATTTACTAGAAGATTTGCACAAATGTTTCCAAATGTTTTGCATTTTCATTTTTTATGGAATAAAGTCTTAGAAGTTGCCAGAATCTGATTATATTTACGTTAATTTCTTATTGATCGCAAAGAAATAAACACCTACGTTGAGCTACTTATATATGGCCTTACAACCGCTCGATGGGAAATATTTTCCCAATTCAACCTGTTGAAATTCATTTGATGCCACCCATTAAAATATTTTGGCAAATAAATGAGTTTTTAGATTATTTTAGGCATCTGCTGCTGAGTCACTATGCGTCTGTTAGACAAGCGCTGTGACGTCTCCAAAATGTCGTTGATTTCTAATTTTAGGCGTAAACATTAAATTAATAATCAGTGTTTTCATTGATCATATATACTATATCAATTGGTTTTTCTTTCTTTGTAGAAACACCCTGTTTTTATATGCACCACCACCAGCAGCCCCCATATTGGTCCACGATTCACGTTTTATGTATGTGTGTGTATTTGTGCGTGTGCGTGAAATAAGGGGAAACCGACTTGCAGCCGAGCGACGCCCAAAAGTAGGCCAAAGCCAAAACTGCGGGCAACTCGCTGTCTGTGCGTGTGTGTGACTGTGTGTTATCTGTGTATGCGTGTCTGCAGGTCTGTGTGTCTGCTCCTGCGTCATGTGATACGCGAACAGGAGGCGAAAAGAGCATAACAAAAACATCAATTACGAAACGCAACGCAATGCAAAAGGTGCGTCACAATAAAAGGTTGCAAGTTTTATGTTCATTTTATTTTAATATTTCGCTCACATTTCAGGCGCTGCCGGTGACGTTTAGCCTGCCCAGACATGGTGGAAATGGAGGACATGGAGGATATGGAGGCTGGCTGCTGGTCATGCTGATGCTGCTCGTGGCGCTGACTCCACTGCACGCCAGCGAGGACGGGCGCAACTCAAACAAACGCTACTCGGACCAGAGCGTACATGGTTATATGACTGAGGTATCAATTTCAACAAATTAAAGGTCCACTTGGATTTACCAATGCATTTGTAGCGCACCTGCTGGTGGAACGAGGTGTGCAAGGAGGAGTTCCAAAATCTGTTTCGGTGCAAGTGTCCCCAGTATTCCTATTGCCGGTATGTATTATAGAACTATCTTATCAGTGTGAATTACTTGTAATCGTACAATCTCTATTTTCAGCTCGCCAGGACGCTATTATAATGCGTATTGTTCTATGACAGATACCGGTTATATTTGGACGCAACTGGCGTTGGGCACCGTCGAGCGTTGATTGCGTGACGTCAAACATATCATAACAGTTAAATTACAAACAAAAACTAAAACAACAAGAACAAGAACACCAATAACAATAACATAGACCAGCACCAACGGCAGCTACACTGACTGCTGATAGTATGCAACCATTTCCCAAGTGGCCTACAACAAGTATTTTAAAATGGCAACCAAGCCGTCACATGTTCATTTACTAAAACTATTAGCAACAAATTATATAAGTTCTTGAGGCTCATGTATTTATCGGCATTTGAGTATAGCCAATTCTTTAAAGTGAATTGCGCAGTATTAAGTATCGATAAATGCTAAGCGCTCGCATGCACTTAGGATACTTACACGCACTTGCACGCCTATCTGTGTGAGTTAGTTCATTATTGGATATTGTGTTATCGATTTGTGTGCATAAATAAAACTATCGACCATTTGCATTAAAAGGCCTTATTTTTGTTGCCTAACTTTTGGCGCTCAATTGTTTGGCCAATTGGAAAATCAATATAACGTTTTTCAATCAGCGTTTTTCAAGCTGTGTTCGTGCCACCGTGTCACAAGCTATTAACGGAACTGGCCGTCATATAAATCTCAAATATTTTAAGCCTATACGAACCACTGTACAGGAGAGGCGCATGCGTTTGCAATGAAAGCGAAAAGCGTAGGTGCTGTGCGTATGTCGGCCCCGAGTGATTTTAGTTATTGCCAGCTCAACATATAGACAACTCCAACAGATGTTAGGGCAGTCAAATCCTTAGAAAATTGTGTGCAAATAAACGAGCATCAGTGTGGGTTGCAGTTTTATTATAAGAATTGTGCAAAGATAGTAAATATAATTCGAAATTACACACAATGCGAGGTTATTTTTTCGTAGCGCTGCTGGCGCTGGCTTTAGCCGAAATATCTGCGATTGGGGGCAACCACCTGCCAGAGGCTGCCTTAAACCTCAACGAGCGTTTCTTCGATGAGGTCAGGGAGCTAATCAAGCGACGCATGGAGGTAAGCTGCAGCTATACTATTGTGGCATTTCTTCTTTCACTCTTGCCCTCCCGCTATTTATCGGCCTTCCTCTTACGCTCTTTGTAGAGCAAGCCGCTGCCTTTGGCGGGCGATGAAGTTGCGCTGCAGAATCAACGTAGCTATGACAATGTGCCCATACCTGCAGCTAATGTGCCCGTTCCAGTGCTGGTCGAGAATTGGCCCACAGATCAGCATAGTTTTGGCCAAGTCACAGCTGTTTCTGTCGATCCAGAGGGCAACCCAGTGATTTTTCATCGCGCTGACCGCTACTGGGATGTTAAGTAGGTCAACAGCTGTCCGCTAACAAGTGTTTGTTTCGCACATACTCACATACTTTTTTTTCTATTGCAGCACCTTCAATGAGAGCAACATCTACTATCTGATTGAGTATGGACCCATTAAGGAGAAAACCATTTATGTGCTGGATCCAAAGACGGGCGCCATTAAAACAGGTTGGGGCTCGGAAATGTTTTATATGCCACATGGCATGACTATAGATGGGCATGGAAACTACTGGATAACTGATGTGGCTATGCATCAGGCATTTAAGGTGAACTCAACTGTTTTACTGTATATTCATGTGCTATATAATATATTGCATAAATTACAGTTCCGACCCTTTGAGAACAAACCACAACTGGTTATAGGCAAACGCTTCCGACCCGGCTCCTCGGTCAAGCATCTGTGCAAACCCACTTCAATAGCTGTAGCCACAACAGGCGAGGTGAGTACTATTTATATTTAATGCAAGCCTTTACTAATGTTATCTATTTATTGCAGTTCTTCATAGCTGATGGCTACTGTAACAGTCGCATACTCAAGTTCAATGCAGCTGGTAAATTGCTGCGCAGCATTCCACAGCCACCGGGTGCGTATACGTAATATTTGTTTGTAAATTTTTATATAATATTCCAATTGATTGCAGAATTCCTCTCCTTACAAGTGCCACATGCCATCACCCTATTGGAACACTTGGATTTACTGTGCATTGCGGATCGGGAGAACATGCGTGTTGTGTGTCCCAAGTAAGAGAATACAGAAGTGATAAGAGAAATGATAAATGAAGAGAATAGACAAAGATAAGAGAGAATAATACCATAAAAGAGTAAAGTAAAAAGCGAGAAATTACAAGTCAGAACTCTGAAAGAGAAGAGTAAGAGAGTAAGAGTAAATAATAATATGCTCTTTCCAACAATTACAGAGCTGGCCTGAAGTCATCGCACGGCGAGGGTCAACCGGCTGCCACCATCCAGGAACCGGATCTGGGTCGCGTCTTTGGTGTCAGTGGCTATGGCGACATTGTCTTTGCTGTGAACGGGCCCACTTCGATGCTGCCTGTGCGTGGCTTCACTATAGATCCGCGCTCCGAGACAATTATTGGACATTGGGGCGAGTTCAAAAATCCCCACTCGATAGCCGTCAGTGTGAATGGATCGGCTCTCTATGTGACGGAGACGGGCACCAATCACCAGACGAATCGCGTGTGGAAATATGTTTTGGCTTGAGATATTGTTCGATTGCCAAAAACCCGGAAAAGCTCTCCACTAGCAGCAGCAACATATATCTGAGAGGCGTATCGGCATATCCAAAAGAAATAAATACAAAATAGTGAATAAATATATAGAACCAAGACCCTATAACCTATAGAGCAACAGTGAAACAGAATACCAAAAACAAATCCAGAACAATAGACAGTTTTTTTTTATAAAGAAACCAAGTTGAATTGAAAGAAAAAACCAATAGTAGTAATTTATTAATTATACAATTTAAGTATGTAAATTGCTGGACAAAACAAATTACCACAACAAAGATAACCTCAACACTTATGTTTTGCGCCGTAATCGAGCAAATGGATTTACAAAGCATATATATGTACTATATATATACCTATAACTAACAATATATCTAATGCGTCAGCCGTGAGAGTTATCTGAACTATAAATTATATACAAATTATCTAACACTATGTATCATATTGTAATCCGCACAAATATAACATATAATATATATATCTCTCTCTCTTTATATACTATTATTGTACTCCATGTAAATTATGTATGTAATAAACTGTTGTTGTTGTGCACATATATATATTTGTATATATTTACTTAAATGTATTATACTAATGCACAAGAATGTTGATAAATATGATGATATTTGAATGGAATCCAACCCGTTTCAGTCAAGGAATGTTTACTTGGCAAGTTGTCGCTGACTACGATTTGTTTGCAGATGACTGTAGCTTAGACTAGACAAAGTCTGCAATATATATGTAAGTCTTCTATACAACAATTATAAAAACTTGATAAATATATAAAAATATAATAATAGCTGACTTATAACAACTAATTGCTAAGAGGCACATAATAGTTGTAATAACATATAAATTTTATAAACTAAATGTTAAGAGGCACTTAACCACCGCTTGGTGAAGGCCAAGACCTCATTTAGCCTACGCAGCCATTCGACCAGCTCCGCTTGGGTATCCGCTGCAAAGAATGCCTCGCCATTGGGACACTGCAGCCAGAAGCTCCGAGCACGTGCGCACAGCTCTCGTGGCGCTACATCCAATTGCGATTGCCTGCACTCTCCTAGCTGCAGCGACAGCAGCGGCGGCTGCTCGCTGAGATTGTGTTCGTACTGCCAAACCGCCAGATGCAGTCCGTCCAGCGTGCACCAGCGACGATTCCAATTGTGCTTGTTCCTCGGATCCGTGTCCTGCACATTCAGATAGCCTGCATATTGCGATTTGGGCAAACGCAGTTCCACGCGTCCACTCAACTGGACTTGTGGCATCAGATTCGAGGATTTGGTGTGTGGCGTCAACGGCAGTTGCCAGGTGCGAGAGGTGCGCAGCCACAATTTATCACTAGGTTGCACATCGCTGGAGACCAGCTCGTAGGGCACCAGATCAGAGGCTTTCAACGTAAAGGAGGCGTGCAGACGGAAGCGTGAGACAATCTGCGAGCAGCTGCTGGAGGAACTGCTAGAACCAAGGCTGCCACTGCCTCGTTTCTATAAATAATAATAAGACATAAGTAACGATTGGGGGGAGAAACAAGGAATTGGTCTACCAGCTTGTTGGGTGGCTCCAGCGACAGCGTCGACACCTTACGCAGACGCAGCATGAAAATTTGACAACGCAGCTCCAGCGCCTCCGCTTCACCAGCGCTATAAAACTCCAATCCACAATCGCGAAAGATGGCAGCTCCATTCTGGCACTCAATGGATTGGGTGGAGCGTATGCGACCCTCGCATTCGATGGTGCAGATATAATAGTAGTTGAAGAATATATCCTGGTTGGCATCCGATTTGACAGGCAAATACAAACCATCCAGGAGCAGGCACTGCGATTGCTGACGCACAGCTAGAGTTGCCTCTCTGGCGAGGATTGATGGCTCCGTCTTTTGCCTCAACGAGCTGAAGAGCAGCAGACGCTCCGCCTCCACCATTTCCGGCGAGATTTCCAGTTCGGGCATTTGGCGGCAAATGCTGACAGCTTGCGCCAGCTGCTCCTTCGTCGTCAGTGATTCATTGAGCAGCGAGTCTAGATTGAAGCTGGCATAGTAGCTGCTGCTGTCCAGCTCAGTTTCCGTTTGATTGGACTGATCGCGGGACATGCTCAGATTCTGAGCGAGTCGCTGCTTCTCTGCCAGCAAGAAGTCTTTGCCCTTGCGATACGAACGACGCACTGCATCCTTCAACAGACGATAACGCGCCATGGTGCTCATGGATAACAGCTGACTCTCATTGCCCGGCAGCTCAGTTAGGCTTCTATGCGACGGCTTCAACGGCGGCAGCTGCTCTTGTTGCTGTGGTGTTGTTGGGCAGCTGTGGCTTACAGTCTGCCCTGCCACTGACGGACCATCATTGATATCAATGCTGGGCTAAAATAAATTGGGCGCAAGGCAATGGTTAGCATATACTAAACTTAGTTGAAGTGTGTGTTGGCAAAGCAAAGAAGAAGCAAGCAGAAAGTGTTTTTGTCGTTTTGTTTATAACTAATTTATAATGTGTGATATAACTGTACAGGGATTTCTTGATAAATGTATGTATACAGCGAAAGTGTGTGTTGGCTAATGAGTATCAACGAAAATCTCTACCTTAGTCGTAAAGCGCTGCTGCTGCTGCTGCTGCGGTTGTTTCTTTGGCGTGCTTTGATTGTCGGAGGATGGAGGCGGCGGCTCTAGCTGCAAAGATCCATATTTGGTGGCAAAGGAGCTGCCACTGGCGTTGCGATCATCGAGCATATAGTCTTCATACAGTTCCACAGGCATATCATACGACACATCATCTCTAGCTGGATTTGCTCTCAGGCAGGTCTATCGAGAGATAGTGTTTATTTATAGTGAAAAATTTGATATATGTACAATTAATTGAATACTTACATTTTGCACCTTTTCCAGTCGCACATTATCATCCGGGTCCAGCACAATCTCGCTGCGACAGAGATTCTCTAGGAATATCTCGCTGCGCTGCAGCGATAGCTCCGATTTGCTTAAATTACGATTCTTTTTGGGCGGCGAGTGTTGTTCGTTGATGTTGTTTAGCGATTGATGCATTGGCAAGGTGGCCTGATTCGAGATGCTATTCGAGTTGGATATGATGTATGAGCTGTCGCTGGTGGGCTCATCGGGCAGCGGCATAAACTGAAAGAAGCTGCCATTCTGCAAGGACTCCTGCAGAAATTGTCCCAGTGCTCTGGGTTGAGGCGCAGCCTTAGCGGGTGTTGCCTTCGATGGCGTCTTGTTGGTCTTTTGCACTTGGGCATAGAGTGCACTGATATCTACGGGTGGCACGGGTGAGGATAAGGGTGTTGTCTCACTAATTGTTCCAGGCACGTTTACGGTTGTAGTGGGCGTGGGCGTGGCCGTAGGTGTTGGTGTTTCAGTATGTGTCGCTGCAGGTGTTGGCGTTGGTGTTGGTGCCACTTTAAGATGCGCTTCAGTGCGCACATCAAATTGTGGACTGCCGCTAACCAGCATGCAATCTTCTTCAATTTCAGAGTAAATTGGTTCTCGCTCCAGAGTACAATGCTGCCGTTGCATAGATGTTGTTGAGCGCTGTAAACGCCTGCTGGGAGCATCTACGCAATCGAAACTATCCGATGGCAGATCCACATTGTGTAATTGTTCCTCAGGCGTCAGACGTGAGCTCGCCTGTAATATGTATAAATTATATTGCTAGTTATGTTCCTCAAAATTACAATCAAGTAGATACATGAACAAATTGTCCATTTTAAAAATACTTGTGACTCCGACAAACAAATTTAAATATTTAACCTTTTTACGCGCGCTGTCTGAATGTTCCGATAAAAATCATGGTTATCGATGTGTGAATGGCAAATAACTGTGCACTGCAATGCGAATGTCAAAACAACATTAGTGTGTAAAACAGGCATTGGCTGGCGTTGTTTATATTTTCTGGTCGGAATAGGGATTACAATTGCTTTACATCTCTAACACCTGTGTAATTATATCCAATGTATAAATCCCGACTCCGACCACTAAGCATGAGAATACAATTCATACGCAACAGCTTGTATAGTAGGCGCCAGCCAAGCCGGAGAATGGAGCAACGCTACGATTTCAATCGCGACTGGAAGCTAATATCAAACTATGAGGCTAATTCACTAGCGAAAATAAAGTTGCTATCGTACAACATACTCGCTCAGGACCTGCTAATGGAGCACTTATTTCTATATGTGAACATCAAGCAAGAGTGGCTAACGTGGCGACATCGTTTGCAGAATATCCACCGCGAGATTCACAAATTGGATCCGGACATACTCTGCCTGCAGGAGATGCAATTTGATCACTTACCTATGATGGTGCAGCGTTTAAGAGCCAGCAGTGGCAAGCGCTTGGAATATGTGTACAAAAAGAAGACAGGCAGCCGCACTGATGGCTGTGCCATAATATACGATTCCTGCAAGTTGCAGTTGCTAAAGGAGCAAGCTGTAGAGCTCTACGATCCAAATGTCCCACTGCTAAATCGTGAGAATGTGGCTATATTAGCCAAATTTCGATTAAAACAACCAACCAACAGCGAGGACTCTACTAAGGATAACAATGAAGTCATTGTGGCCACAACGCATCTGCTCTATAATCCACGACGTGCTGATGTGCGCTGTGCCCAGGTGAGCAAGTTGCTCACAGAACTGCGCTGTTTCGCCACAGACTCGACTCAAAATCCAACGCCCGTCATTTTAACTGGCGATTTTAATTCGGAATTACACACGGCACCCATGCAGCTGCTTTTAAGCCAAGATGAGGATCCGGCTGCGATTAACTTTGAGGCATTAAATTGTGGTGACTACACTGCCTCCACGCTACAAAACGAATGGATCACTGTCGACTATATTCTGCGCTCTGTATGCCAGCAGAGCCGCCAGAAACTAGAGATATTAAGCGTTTATCAATTGCCAACAATCAATTGCTGCGCCAATGTGGGTTTGATACCCAATCACTATCTCGGTTCGGATCATTATGCGCTCGGAGCTGTCTTTGCTCTGGCCTAGCATTTAAATGTCTCCCTAAGCTAATAATAAATGCCACCTAAATTGGTTGTAAATAAGTAAATTGATAAAAGCAGTCTAATTTACAAAAGGTGTATGTTCGAAAAGTTATCGATGAAGCACTCAAGCTCGATCACCAGCATGTAAGGATATTCGTATCGAATGTTGTCTCTAACTTTCTTCCATCGGACAGACTTGTTCAAGTTATGATTCTGATTATCAATACATTTAATGCTTGTTATATTAATGACGCCTCCATCAGCAAATGTTAGTTGCGTTAATTTAAAATGAACTTTCAACTCACCCCAAATGTGCGCATGGCGCGCTCATCACTAGCCTCTAATTTGGCTCGTATGTTGCCCAGCAAGTAGCCCATTTTAGTGATGGTAACATCTTGATCTAGATCCTTGTGAAATGAGCGATAGGTAGCAGCGGGTGCCGAACTAGTGTTTCCTTGAAAGTTCAACTTGCGTGGACGCTGTGCACGCGGCTGCTTTGGCGGCTTTACCTTGCGTTCGAAATCGAAATAGGGCTGCTCGGTGCTATCCTTGTATTGAGGTTGTCGGACGGAGCTTGTGGTGGCCGTTGGCGTTGATTGAACTGGGGAATGATAGCTGCCCGGCGGTGACTGTGACTGCAAATCCAATTGCGATATAGAGCTGGTCTGCACGCCCACTGTACAGAGGCGGGGAGTGGGTCGACGACGTTCGTTATGCTCGCGCTCCAACTGCTCTTGGTTGCTCTTCTTGGGCGAGACAAATCGCAAGATTTTCTTTTTAGAATTATTTAAAAAGTTTTTGGATTTCTTGCGTAATCCTGTGCGCTGCTTGTGGCCACTCCAAGGCGTCAGACTTCGTAACTGTTCGCTCCAAATGAATTTCTGGCTGCTCTGCTTGGGCAGACGTGGATATTTAATAGGCGTCTGTTTCTGCTCCATGTTGACGGCTAGATTATCACTCAAGCCATCTACTGTGTCCAATGAGACCTTGGGCACCACCGGCCCCTGCCAACCTATGTTGGCCACCTGTGGCGCTGGCTCTGGTGCATTTGTCTTGAACTGCGTCCGCTTAGCTACATCGTAGTTTAGCATATCATTGATTTTGGGCTCCGTCCAGCCGAGAGTAAAATCCTTTATGGGCTTATCAGCTACAACGCTCTTCTTGCTGGCCATGTGTATATTCTTAGCATAATGTGCGCCACGTTTGGACTCCACCACGCGCTCAATGTCGCTCAGCGAGGGGCAGCTGGGCAATGGATGCACACGCATTGGTTTCTCAACTTCAGCTGCAAATGTGAAGCATAGATATCAAGATCGTCGAAATTTTCTTTTGTTTCATACATTTTATTTCTACAATTTTAGTACTATATTAATTTGGTATCAATGAAAATTATTTAAACTAACTACCGTATTAGTTATGATAGATATTGTGGAGCTAATGTAGCCTAACACCTTTCCATTAAAATTCTAACTCCTACTTACCCAATGGATAGGATTTGCGTTTGCTCTTGGCCTTGGGCAAGTTCTCTTTTTCGGTTGTCGGCAGCTGCACACCATGCTTGCGCAGAAATTCATCTAGGACGCGTTCGGCATCCCGCACCGATGGTGTTGTCGAGGTCAAAGATGATAACGAGAATTTATCATCGAGACTCTGTGTGCTGCGGCGCGGAGGCTTAGGCGGCGGTTGCTCCATGTCGTGAGTCTTGAAGTTAACTTGGCCATGGGAGAGACGCTTCTGCAGCAGTCGTCCTCCACTGGAGCTGCGACGTGAACTGCGGCGAGTGGAATGCAAACTGCCGCCCGCTAGGCTAGTTTGCTCTGTTAGTAGAGCCTGTTCGCTTTCCTCTAGTGGCGTCTCGTGTTCGCTTATGTTGGACAGCGCCGGCGCTGTGGGCTGATAGGTTACAGCCTCGCATTGACGCATTTTGGGAGTAGTTTTCTTTAGCTTGGAGGATGTAGCTGATGAGTTTGACGTCGTCGTGGTCGTTGTTTTTGTCGATTGGTTGATGCCTGATAGCTTCTCGCGATTGACGCGCACCTCGGATATAACACAATTATCTCGCAGCTCCTGTATAATGTGTATGAGTGGTGCATTGTCGCCCACAGCATGCAAGCTGCTGACCGCCGTCAAAGGGTTAGTAGCAATGGAGTTGTGTCCTGCAGCAATAACAGCTGGCTGCTTTTGTAGACTCCGTTTCGGCTGCTGAGCATTTAGATTATTCAGCGGCGGCTGTGCGACGCCCAGCTGTATGAAGAAACGCATGGATTAGTATAATGTATGTATATGTATATAAAATCAAATCTATGTTAATTTGACAGCGTTCATTACGGTTCACACCTTATTGCTTTCGGAGCGCCTGCTGCGTTTTTGCTGTCGCACGTGCCAGTCACGTGGCGGCGCCGTCGTCGAAGCGCAATCGCCACTGTCGCTGGTGAAACAATAACAGAAGCCATTTTTGCATGGTTTACCCTTGCGCTCTTGCGCCTTGTTACACAAATTCTGGTTGATTAGATGTGCATCGGTTGTGTTAGCGGATGCCACTGTAGCACCTTTTTGGTCTTCGCCGCCAGCTGCTGACATATCGCGATCTCGGCTTTGCGTGGAGACGCGTCTAATTCGACGTGCACGAAACTCGTTAATGCATTCCTGTAAGCTAAACGAGCTGGTCGAACCAGATTCATCTTCCTCCTCCTCCTCCTCATCATCTTCATCATCATCATCATCGGCATTGGATGCTGCGGCCATGCGAAGCTTTGGGTACTTTGAACCTGCAATAGTCTGGCGACGCACTTTGTTTACATGAATGCAATTCAATGAATATATTATAATTTTTACTCACTGTGGCCATTATCTTTCTGTTGTGCTAAATAATTCGCTGATAAGGCACCACAAACTGTTGGAAACGAGGCCACGCTAACACGTTGCACGTTTTCTATTTTTTCTTTTCCTCCACAGTTCGAAGAAAAGCGACGCGACGCTGCTGCATTTGAATTGACGCCGTCTCTCTTTCGTGCCGCTTTTCGCCGTTATCAGACGCAAATAATACAGGGCTGTTAAGTGCTAGACGCACAGTGTCCCATAAGTAACAATAATCGGTTTTCTTTTTCGAATCGAAAGAAAGAAAGTTTTATGTTGAGAAAATAAATAAAAATATTATCTTATATAATTAATCACTTGCCTCCAATATATTATAAAATAAGATTACTTCTTTAATATACTTCTGCTTATTGTATTACTGTGCTCACTTCTCTTCGTTATGTTAGGCAACCCTGTCTAGCAGCAGCAACAGAAACAGCTGACATAATGTGTGCGGCGTGAGGTTACGTAGTTTTCGGTTACGAAAATTGAGAAACTGAATATTTCAACACCAACTGCAGCTACATTACAATTGGAAATCGATTTAAAATGTCAAATAGCCATCTGTTTCTCAAATCCGGTTTTCCGCGCGCACCCCTACAAAATGGGCTCGGACGGTACGTTTGCCAGCTGCAGCGCATCACATTGAAGTTTTGCAAGAACAACGGCTCCAGCCGTGGCATGCGGTAAGCGTAAATAAACAAATACTTATACATACTATAGCTAACTGTGCATTTCATGATAAGGGATTTCATTGAAAACCATTTGGTGGACTTTGCGAAGGAGAATCCCGGAATTGTAGTCTACGTGAAGCCGCGCCGTCACCGCACGCCTGTGTTGGTGGGTGAATACTGTAAGTAGTCATGGTACCCTAATAGTAGATTAAATTTATTTATGGAATATGCATTTTAAACCCTTAGTAAATGGTGATCGCGAGTGGTTGAGCTGTCGCAACAGCACACAGGAGGAGATCAGCAAATGGATAGATCTGCTAAAGACACAAAATGGCAGCTCCAGTTCGATGCGTCTACGTAAAATGTGGCATACGGACGTGCCCTCCATACAAGGTCCCTGGACACCTTTCCTACTACGCTCACCTGACGCAAACAATCAAACCCTGCCCAGCAAGGAGGCATCACAACCCTTTGACATACCACAAACGGCTACCGAGAAGCTTATCGAGCTCTTCAAGCAACAGAAATTGGAGGAAGGCAAAGCAGGTGACGATATACTGGAACAAAAACGCGCTGAGTAAAATATTTATGTAATTAAAGTCTTTAGTTGAGTTGTTTTATAATTATTATCGTTGCTTTTTATTGGGAGTCAACAAAAGATTTGTTTTCTAAACAAATAAATACACGATGTTTTAAAAACCTAAATAATTAATTAACTTTAATCCCATCAAATTTAATATCCAAAATATGTGCAACAATATCTTTTCTTCTTCTTTGTTAAGCGAACAGTTTATTGTCCCATTAACCTAACCTATATATATATATATATATATATATATATATATATATATATATATATATATATATATATATATATATATATATATATAACTGCATATATATATATTGATATTTTGTTGCCAGCCATTTTCTGATATGTTCTGGGTATTTATACTAAATATCTTCTTCAAACAATTGGGAATATCATAAATAATGCTTAAGGATATTGAACCCCGGGCCTTTGGCGCTGAGGTCGGAATACATAATTAGAAATAAATATATATGTAAAAAAAAGGTATTATCAAACTGTGGCATATAGGACCAATCTTTTTTAACAATTTAATATGCGTGTGGTTTGGAAAATTAACTTTTTGTTGTGGAGATCAGCAAAAATAAATGTCATTTCGAAACGTGTTTAAGTACTTGGATATATGTTGATATATGTCTCTGATAAGTTCTTAGATAGCGAGTATATAATTGCATTTCAAAAGGCGAGTTTTGGAGTATATCAAAACAGACGAATAAACACAAAAGTATCAAATATTTAACTACACATAGACAATATTTAGACAGACTTTCACATACGACTTAGATATACGTATTACAAATTACAAATACAATCAACGATAAATACATTGATGATAAAAAGCATTTTGCTTGCGCTTACATTTCTGAGTTTTTTCTTTTGTTTGTTTGCTTGTGAATTCCTTTGGCAAAATGCATATCTACTTAAATCTAAACAAATTGTTTTAACATTGCCTTAAAATAAATCAATCTGGACGTATTTTCTTCTAGTTTTCGATAGCTACTTAAATAATGATAATTGTTTAAATTGTGAATATCACACCAATTCAATTTAAAAAACTTGTTTGTTGTTGTTTGCTTTTCGATGCGTGTTTGTCTTTCTTTTCTTGTGTGTTTTACTTGCTATTTGGTGGACTTAGAAGGCTCTTTTAAACTAAGTAATAGTATCTGGTTGTTGTTTTCTTTTCTTTTCTTTTTGGTTTGATAATAGCCCCTTCTTTCTAAAGCAAATGCAGCTCGACATCTGCACATCCAACTCAAATATCACCCGTTTCCATGGCTGTGTTAATATCTGCTACAATTTTGCCCATCACCTCGCGATATGGTGAATCCGCTTTGAATGCCAGCTCCAATAGAGCCGCGTCGGCAAAGAAATCAAATACCTCGTCAATGCGGCCAATTGATTTCTCTGTTAAATGTAACTGAACTATGGACTTAAGCGCCACTCGCGATTCCTTTATAGACTTTTGCAAATATGCCAAATCGAAGGTGAAGTCCACCTCATAGAACGATATAATCGAGAGTTGTGTGTTCTAAAAAGGAATTATATAAATTAGTATACATGTTAAACTTAATATCCATTACGACTTCACCTGAAATTTTCGCTTAAAGTTCTCGGCATTTTGCAGCTCCTCCTGATTAAATTGATTATTTCGATGCAGGACACCAATTTTGATAACTATTTTGATTATGTTTTTAACAAGCTTTTCGGCGCGCGCTTTATTGCCCGTATGCAGCTTGCAAAGCTTATAGAGATTATCCAACAATGAAGCCGTTGTGCCGTCAATAAAAGTCTTCGCTATATTTTTTGTTGCCATGCGTGAGAGTATTTTCTTTTGAGCGCGTAACCCAATATCGTGTGACTTGAACACATTGTCCGCCATAACAGCTGCAATAGAGTTTGATACTGATTATCTTATTTGAATTGTAAATGTGTTGAGCAGAAAAGTGAAACTTAATAACAAACTGAAGATCAAACCGAAGACGCAATGTTAACTCTCCATAAATTACCTTCCAGATTCCAGTAGTCAACACTCCAGAGCAAAAGGCTCTGTCTGAAGCTTGCCACAGACATTTTGGGGCAGCTCTTTTTATATCATCCAAATGCAAGCGTTAAAGATTGATAAAGATGTATAAATTTATATATATATATAAACATGAGTAATTTCGACTGATATACCAAATATTGGACACGGCTATCTTTAATGATAAAGGGCTGTCACAAAGATAATGTTTTGGGGCTGTAGACGTTTACAGCTACAACGAATTGTGACTGAATTTCAATTTCTTCTTTCGCTTTTCCATTAGCTTATTCTAACGGCTTCTGCTGCATACGTGCTGTTGGCCATAAATGGAGCTGCCAGCCCAAAATGGGGCTCAGACTCGCTCGACCATTCGACCAATTTAATTAAGTAAGCACCCTAGACTCTAGGTTATATACATACAGACATACTATATACACACATATATATATTTGTATAGTATGTATGCATATTTGAAATAGCTAAAGGTCACGCAATATGCAATGATATGGCCAACAAGGCGAGGAAGGCGGGCTGCGCCTACGTCCAAGTAACGCCGACTGAAGGACAAATGTGGCGAGCGGATGTGCTTATAGTGCATACAAAGGGAAATGCGGAAACGACGCGGCAGTTGACAACACCAGCAACAATAACAACCACAACAACCAGAGTTTACACATATATATGTTTGTATGTGGTACAACTTTATCGAGTACATCCATATGTACATATATGTTTTATATGGCACTTGGTTTTGTTGAAGTTATTATTATTACGCATCATGGGGAAGAGGGAGACGGAGTCAGCGGGAGTGATGGGAAAGGGGTGGCTTTTGTTGTATTATTGATTGCAAGACGCAAGCAAACAAATATACACAAATACTCACACAGTCATACAAACACGCACACACACAGACAGATAAGCCTAGTAGAACTTTGGCGCTCAATTAACAGTGAACTCACTCACTCACTCACCTGTTAGTCGTCGTTGTTGTTGTCCTAGAAATCCTTGAGAAATACTTGAAGGTATCTATGCGCGTGTGCAGCAGTAGCAGGAGTAGTAGGCTAATGCTATAAATATTTAATAAACCAACGTACTGAATGTGTGGAAATAAGTGGCAGCGTTACATTTATCAAGGACAATTAAAAAACAACACGAGGAAAACAAAAATACGAAAGCGCTGTGTGCAGCAAAAACGACGCAAAATAAAACTTAGTGATGACTAAAGACAACGATAACAAGATTCAAATAAATGTCTATCGATAGCTAATATAAATTTAAGTTACAGTGTTACACTACTGGAATGGATATATTAATTAAGCACATTCTTTAAATAGTTCAAAATGAAAAACTAGTTTAATTATCAATACAGATTTTAATTTACTATAGAAATGATTTAAGCACTTAAATTGATCATTGATTTTTAAACACTCACATCGATTTCAGTGTTGCCCCACTGAGATTTTGTTTTTATATCAATACATCGATAGATTTATAGTATACCGGCGCCCTCTTCAAAATTTTTATAAACCATAGCATGATTGGGTTTATTTTATATCTCGCAACCAAATTTATACAATAACTTCATCAAAATGCTTACAACTAGAACATTAAGAAGCAGCATTGGCTACTCCTTCGGCTTGTAGGGTATCATAAGGTTCTCTGAAAACGATTTAATGCTTTCCGGTCCGCGAACCTCTTTCTCAAGCAACGGCAGCTTAGTAACATGGAAGTCCTCATATAAATCTGCAATCTGGTCAAGGTATTTTTCCTGGATCTTGAAACGTGATGCGCACATGCTACAACTATTATGTGATTTGTCCAAAAATAACAATTGATTCACAATTATATTGTGCACATCGATGCCACATTTGGTTAGCTCCTGCACCAGACGCTCCGTTTCGTAGAGCGAGAAGAACTCGGCAATGCAAACGCAAACGAAGGTCGTTTGATCCTACGCTCAGAAAGTTAAAAGGGTAAGATATATGGGTGTGAGGTTAGTTATCCTAATCCTTACCGGATTCTTGAACTGTTCGTTGACTTGTGTTATGACACGCAGCATGTCGTCCAATTTTTGTGACAGCGTGTCCGCATTCACATCGGCCATGCCCAGCATGGAGACGAATTGTGAGAGTAGTGGTGCCAGCTTCATCTTAAGGCGAAGCAGCTTGCCTAAACCCTTCTCCACGACCTGTGGGAATGCAATGAGTCGCAGTGTGTGACCCGTGGGTGCCGTATCGAAGACGACCACAGAGAAGTTCATGCCTTTCACCAACTTCATGACCTCGGCATAGCTCATTGCCTCATCAATGCCGGGAAGCGCGTTGATCATCTCCTGCATAACACCCTTGCTGACTCGCAACGCCTCGTTCTCACCTTCGAAATACTCGTCGGGCAGTTCGCCCAGTCCTGCATTTGGATCGATTTCCATGGCAAACAGATTGTCAAATCCATTTACCTTGGTCGGCACCTTGGTAAACTTTTGATCGAATGCATCGGATATGTTGTGAGCAGGATCTGTGGAGATAATTAACACAGATTCGCGTACTTTTGACAATTGCACGGCCAAGCTGGAGCTGCGAATGGTTTAATTATATTTGCAGAGCATTAAAATTGTTGTTGTTGCCATTAGTAATTGTCTCTGTCACTCACCTGCAAGTAGTTTTCCCCACGCCGCCTTTACCGCCTACAAATATCCATTTCAGAGATTCTTGCTCGACCAAGTTTTGTAGACTGGGCTCCAGGGGTGGTAGATTGTCAACCATATTGCTAATTGACAAACGAGACACGTAATTTTGCGTAAAAATTTAAGCAAGTTTTTGGCTGCTGCCCAGGGATGAAGAAATAAACTTAATTTATCGACTTTATAGCATGTTATCGAAAATTTTGCGATAGCAACTATCAATGACTGAAATTGGTTTAATTATTTCATTATTGTTTGAAAAATATTTCAATGAAAACCTTTAATTCTTGCATACAATTTTTTTTTTAACTGCATATATATGTATAATGATATCGTTGATAGTTTTTAAAATAATTTTAAACAAGGTGCACTTTTAACTATTTGGTATTTATGTTAAGTGTTCAGTATTTCTGTTAAGTAAAGTGAAAGTTGCTCGATATATTTTTAGTGCTCTTAAGTTGCATTACTCAGTGTTCAGCAACGACACGATTTACCGTTTTTAGCACTGGACCTCTGTGGAGCATTGATTTGCGTGTTTGCTCTGTGCTTTTGACTGTTAAAATGTGTTTGTTTTGTAATTAAACTATATTAGTTTCGTGTTTGAATAAAAAATATTAATACTCGCATCCATTTGAGAACTATCAAAGAAACCGCAAATAATCAGCTCGTGTGAAAGAAGTGAAAAGTGGTGAATCGAAAGGCGTGGGTTCTACCAATACTAGAAAATAGAAGCAAAGCAAGAGATTAAGCGTGTCCTCCTGTATGTACATATGTGTGCGTGTGCGCCTTTAAGATTTTGGCTCATATGTCCAATTTTGTTTTTGATTCGATTGCCGCACGATAAATATTAAGTAAACAGAAAACGAGATTAATTGCAAATCGGATTCAAAAATGTGTGTTTAATGTGAATAAATATGATAACGGTACACACACACGTACACAAACACTGCCAACAGCAAATCTTCGCCGACATAGCAGCCGCACCTACGTACATACATATATTGAGATAGTGTGTGTGTATATATTATAGTGGGTGTTTATAGAGGTGTACGTAGGCAGCAAATGAAATCAAATAAAATACATACATACATGTAATGAGTGGCAGCGTTCCAAGCGATAATTAAATAAAGAATTGTTTAAATAAATAATCAATTTGTACAAGGCAAATACTAATACACACGAAGAATCAACCAACCAGCCAACCAACATATGTACGTATGTACTCTCACACCTACATACACACACACACCACAAAAAAGGCATAGAGAGCCAGAGTGAGAGCGAGAGAGAAAGAGAGAGAGAAAGCACGGTGCCAAAAAGGAACGTCAAAAGGAAGAAGCAGCAGCAGCAGCACACAGCATCGGCGCGTTGCGGGAAGATTGAAAATAAACGTGTAGTAGAGAATTTTTGAAGCACACTCCACGCACACACACATACACAGCCAACCGACCAACCGCCCACTGCCGCCGTTCTCCCCAGCGAACATACATACAGACAAACACTCACACACACGCAGACATACATACAAACACAGAGACTCGTATGCGCGAAAAGAAGTGTAAGCCGTGCACAGTTGCTGGTGTTGTTGTTGCTGCTGTTCCTGTTAGCCGCTGCTACTACTACTGCCGCTGCCGCTGCCGCCAAAGGACGACAGACGCGACGGCGACGACAACGACCACGACCACGTCGACAACGGCGCAGCAGAGGACGTGTTGTTGCTGCTGCTGTTGAACCCAACGCAAATGGCAGACCCTCTGAGCGGGCCCTGCTTTTGAGACATGTCGTAATGGCCAGAGAGGTAAGTGAGATTTCTTGCGGGCTAAGCGAAATGCGAAATGCCAAATGTGGGTAGATGCCGGCCCACACACATAGTTATGCATTGCTTGCGAATTAAAATATTATACACGCATACATACATACATACACACTGTTGTTGGCATTACTTCTAACATAACACTGGACTGTAACAGTAACATTTCTCTCCACTAAGAACCAATCGTGTCGATTTACAGTTGTTTCCCAATTCCGGCCTGTCTTTACTCTCCGCTCATTTGTTTTCAACTTAGTCGCTGAGCTGCGTTAGCTTTGGGGCTAAGCCCCCGTTAAGCATTTTATGTGTATGTATGCGTGTGTGTGTGTGTGTGTGTGTGTGTGTGTGTGTGTGTGTGTGCGTGTGCGTATATCAATGTGCGTCTGTTTGTATGTGTGTGTATGCATGCTTTATGCAGTTTCTTCATTTCGTTTCGTTTTGCTT
The DNA here is from genome assembly GCA_035045965.1 of Drosophila aldrichi. Classification (NCBI taxonomy): domain Eukaryota; kingdom Metazoa; phylum Arthropoda; class Insecta; order Diptera; family Drosophilidae; genus Drosophila; species Drosophila aldrichi. Next base: position 740,984 of record JAWNOM010000084.1, read on the forward strand.
TGCTTTGCGGCTGAGTGAATAGCTTTGACCCAAATAACTGTAATACACCCTACTAGATGAGCACATGTAGCTTTTGTTAATGTACATAGTTTTTACGTTTACGTTACATATCTATGTATATTGTTATTGTTGATACTTATGCTCAATGTGATCTATGTGTTTAGTTATGCAGCCTTTTAGTGGCCAAATTTGCAGTAACCGTACATGGGTTAGTAAACAATGTAGCTGCGCTGTGGGCATGACCTACATGTTAATTACATGGCTTTATAATATAAATATGATTAGCATGGGTAGCCGTCGAGTTGTTCATTTAAGACATTTCCATATTTGTGTATAAATTTGCCAATTAATTGGCATCTTGCATTTAGTAAATAGTACCTTGTTGTTTGCTCCATTCATTTAATAAACACGCAGCTGTTAACATTTTGGGGTAAAATGTAAATGTGAGCTTTTCTTACAGCTGGCAATGCTGTGATGGAAGTATAAAAGAGAGTATGAGAGAGAGAGAGAGTTGCTGCTGCATATAGAATTGCAATACCACTACTCTCGGAACAGCAACATTGGTGTTATTCTTTTTTATTTGTATTTTTTTTTAATGTATATATATATATGTATATAAGAATAATAATAGAACGTTATATTACATTTTTTATAAAAGCAGGATTTTTTGGAGATTCTTGTTGAGAAAAATATGCTGTTATGTTTATAGCATACTTTTTAGCGCAAACTAGGAAAACTTTCTAATTTTGAACTGTTTGCTGCAGTTTGACAAATAACACAGATTAATTGAAAGGATTGATTCAAAATAAATGTTTACCCACTGCGCTGCTTTTCTTTAATCAACTGCTGCAAAGCGGAGCGAACCAAATGAAAATGAAAGTGAGCCAATTGCAAATCCTTGTGCAAGTTTTCAGCATGCTCTCTCGGTCGTTCTCCCTCTCTATCTGACTATGCACCTTTATGTGTGCTTGTGTTTGTATGTTGGTATGTGTGCTTGTGCCTAATTGACAGAGCTTCTGGCATTTATGTTTAGATATGAGCCTCTGAATCCTAAATACTTGTGGAGCGTTCGTGTGTGCGCGCCCGTTTTGTTGGCTGTTAGCTGTGTTAGCTTTAGCGCGCCCTGATTATATCACATTGCGAATGTAGGCCAAAGCACAGATGTTACTACCAAAGTTTGTAGGAGACAGACGGAGACAGAGAGAGAGAGAGCGAAATGCAAAGCAATGCACAGTGCAGTTGAGCAGCTTCCGCTTTAACATTACAATTACTACAAAATACGCATTAACAGAGCGTACACACATATATATACAAATAGACTTATATGCGCTCACGAGCTTTACGCTCTCATTCTCCATTTATGCGCACAACCTACGCGCTCTCTCACTGCATGCTGCAGCAGCAGTAGAAGCTTAACAGTAACAGCTGCTGTTAATAACAGAGGCAAGGAGTCAGCCAGCAAGCAGGCAAGCATGCATGCATGCAGTCAGGCAGGTTCAGCAGTGTGTGCCAGGCAGCCAGCCACAGCCAGCAATGATGCTACTTTCGTTAACGAGCGCTTTACACAGGCTACGCGATTCCGCTGGCACATTGTTGAAATATTAAATTTTGAGCTGGGTGTGACAACTGCAACAGTAGCACCACCACCAGCCGCAGCAGCAGCAAAAATAATATTCAAATAAGAATTCCAATAAGAAACGAAACAAAAAGTTTGTGTTAAATCGAAAGAATGAAAAACTAAAAAGTGTGCCACAAAACTGCAATCAAATCGAAGGCTCAGCGCATCTGGCCCCAGCCTCAGGCTCAGCCTAAGCCCCTTTGGCCTCCCCTTCTACGACCCCCCACCAAATGAAAAGTCGGCGGTTTCAGGCTCACGCAAGTGTAGTAAAGTGAAAGTGCGAAGGTCAACTCAACTCTACGACAGATTTGCCCAGCTGCTGCTGCTGTGGCCCATAAAAGAAAAGAAGGAGACACAGAAAAAACTAAAACCTAAAGCTAAAACTCGATTTCTTATTGAAGATAACAATAATTCATAATTTAGTGTATTTTCTATTACAAACTAAATAACAATTTTGATATTGGTTTTTGTTTTTTGTAAGTGCTCAGTAATTTGTTAAAAAAAATTTTTGTAGCCTTACGCGACGAATTTTTCCCCAAATGGCATTTAAAGAACAACTACAATAAAACGCGTTCAACTTAGAAATAAGCTTTTAAGCATTTATAACGTTTTATAAACATAATTTTCTATCAAACACAAGCAAAATAATAATGTGTGTGTGCATTTTATATAACAGTTTTTAAAGCAACAAGAAAAAAAAGGAAAGGGAAAATCCAAAGCTATATATTTAACATAACCAAAGCCAAAACTGAAAAGCGAAATGTTAATGTGTGTTAATGTTATTCTTGTCACTTAATCGGATTGTATCCAATTGGACAGAGGACTAATCAGAATCAGCATTAAAGTGGCTGGCAAAGGTGAAGCGAGCATTTGCAACGCCACCATGTGGTCCAATGCTCTGTGCACACTGGGCGTGACAAAGCCTTTGTGCAACTGTTTGAGCATCAGGCAAGTGGCGGCAGCAGCAGCCGCGGCGGCGGCTGCCAATCAGAATGCTGGCGCAGCCATTACAACGGGACCGACGGCGGCGACAAATGCTGCAGCAGCAGCAACAGCAGGGGTAAACCAAAGATAATAACTAATTACCGTTTAAAGCATATCCATCAATCAGCAGCAGCACCCACCCCCAAAGCGCCCCCTCTGCAATAGTGGCAGCAGCAGCAGCAGCAGCTGATGGCCATATGGCAGCAGACTTGACCTATCCCAATGCAGCACACATACAACTCTATCTCTCGCTCTCCCGCTCTCGCAGCTTTTGTGTGTGTGCAACGTTGATTACAGTTTCCCTACAAACTGCAATTTCAATTGCAATTCCAACTCGACTGCCAACTCCAATTTGACAAAAGCAAACTTTTCGCGCAAATGTCCAATAAGCAAACGTCAAAAAGTATTCCAAGTAATTTTTCATACTTTTTTTTAACACTGCTGGCTACTAGCTAAAGCTATAGCTTTTAAATGTATGTGTGTGTATATGTTGAATCGACAAAGTGTGTGTGTGTGTGTGTATTTCTGTGTCTCTTCATTTTTTTCTTGTTATTCAGCTCGTGTGCTGCACTCGTTACTGGGTCACTGGAGCGCCACACTCATGTCCTTGCAATATATTAAACATGCCTTCTGCTGCTGCTTCTTCTTCTCGTTGTTGTTGTTATTGTTCTTATTTGATTTTGCTTTCAGTGAAAGCTCTGTTATAGATAACAGTGCACTGTTAATGCACAACAGCTGTGCTCGCTGTTAATGCTCAATGGAAATAACTTAAAATTTCATTTGTTGATGTTAATTGTAAATTGTTACGTTTACCTTTGCTGATATATAAATATGGGCATATATATTCGTATGTATGTATATATATAAATGTGTGTGTGTGTGTGGCATAATGCTGTGCAGATCAGCTGCAGCAGCTGCTGCTGCTACTGTTTGAACTGTAGCTGGCAGCGGCCTTGACATTTGCGCCCTTTTTTTAGCGACTGCAAACCTCAATTAGTAGCGTAACTTATGACGGTGCTCGGGCCTGCCACACCCACTTGTCACACACGCACCCACACACATACACACACACAGGTGTCACACCCACGCCCAAAAAACAACATACATACGTGTGTGCGTGTGTGAATATCCCTATATATACATATAAATATATAATATTTCAAATGTTATCTAAACGATGTATTTTATGACAGTAAAAATTGCCTATATTGAAAATTGAGGTGCGACTTCTAGCGTTTGGTCTACTTTTCTTGATTAAAATATATGTATATTTATGTTTTATTGCGTTCATTAAGGCAAGCCCATATTTGATTTATGCAGCTTTTCCTAATTTATCACAATTCCGCAATGTGATTGAATTTGATTAATTTGTGTCATTTTGGTTTGTTTAGTTTTGACAACTTAAGTTGAGATACCGCTTGGCCAAATGAAGATTTATTGACTTTGCCTGTCCTTTATGCGTATTGTTGGACTAGGTCAGGCATTGCTTATCAATGAATCTTTTTCAAAGAAAAAGAAAAGAAAACTATTTCAATTACTTAATTTTAGTTAGACACATATGAATCATTTACCCGAGTGGCTGAGCTGTTTACATACAAAAACTGTCTTATTTTCCTAATTCCTATCGAGCCTAATATGAGCATATTATATGATATCCAATCAGAATTAACAATAGAACTCTCTTAACTAATTCAACCCCCAATTATTTTGTTTCATATACCCAATATTCCGAAACTGTTTTACATCAGCTCCATAAATTGTAATCATGTTGCATTTACCAACACTGATTTCTAACCTTCCATCCATTGTGTTTTGCAGGAGTCTCGCAGCAAGCGACCACTAAAGATTTGGGATAGTTGGCGAAATGTGCGCAAAGGCGTCGTAGTTGGTACATTCGAGGAGCTATTGGTGCGTGGGAAGGATAAATTGGGGGTTCCTGCCTCAGAACCCGTGCGCGTTGTTCTGGAGTGTGATGGAACCCAAATTGAGGATGGCGAATACTTTCGCACCCTGGCCAACAATACGGTACTCTTGCTGTTGAGGCAGGGCGAACGATGGTATCCAACGGGCGTGGATGTCATAAAGGCTGGTAAGTGCATATCCTCTATATAATGTATATAATAGTATTCACATATTCCATCATTTTTCAGCTATATCAGCTATACCGAAAATCGTCTGTGAGACGATTCATGCACTGGAACTGCACGATGAGACACCATCTTGGAAGATTATGGATAATAAAGGGCGTGTCACGGTCGTACTGCACTGGGATCAGCGCCAGGGTGGTGGAGGAGGTGGAGGAGGAGGTGGTGGTGGCGGAGGAGGAGGAGGTGGTGGAGGCATGTGCATGGGCGCCGGCCTGGGCAGCAGCAACGGGTTGCTGTCGTCCGACAAGTACTCGCCCTCGAAGAAGGGCCTCTCTGCGCAAAGTTCGCTGGACAACAAATCCGTGTCGTCGCAATCCTCACAACAACGCTATGCCAGCCCACAAATAACGGTGATCAGCGACGAGGGACCGGCTAGCATTTACCATCCGGGCGGCGTTGTCCTGCCGCCAGGCGTTGTGATACCTGGCAGCGGCAGCAGTCGTCGGCTATCCAAGCAGGGCGGCTCCTTCGATAGCGCCGTCGGTGCTGTCCATGTGCATACGCCAGAGTGTGCACATCATGCCCATACGCCCAGCCGGGCGGGCAGCCCGAGCACCACGGAATGTGATTTCCACTGCTGTGCACTGCACGAGGAGGGACGAAAGATAGCCGTGCACAAGAGCGTGGCCACGTCGCCCATACAGGATGGCAGCAGCAGTCCGCAGCCGCAGCTGCAGGCGGGGCATCAGGCGACGCTGGCGATGTCGTCATCGGTTATGGATCCTATGCTGGGCGGTAGCGGCAGCATGCAGCGACGCTCGTCGGGCGCCAAGGGTCATGTACGATTCCTGGATATTGCACCTGAACGCGACAGTTCGGAGAGTGAGACGGAGAACACGGTGATGGAGGATGATAAGACGACGACAGAGAAATTTCTGCTGTTGATCGATCAGCTGTCTGTTGACCAGAAGCGACATCTTAGCATCAAGGACATCGGCATCATACTGGAGCGCCTCAACTCCAAGATACTCGACGTGGAGCGCTTGGATCGTGAATCGGAATCAGATGATTGCTACAACTGGACGATAAAGGCGACAATACGCGGCGATGCGCTGCGCGAACTGGGCGTCATCTACAATGGCAACTACTATGCCATATCCGAGCATCCTGGCTACAAGGAGGAGCTCGAGGAGAACGGCGAGGAGGTCGAGGAGGAGGACGAAGAGGATAGAATTTAAATGCAACAAAAGAACAAAACCAAAAACCAAAACCAAAAAACTTACATAAATTAACATTAAATTGCAAATGGCAACATGAAACAAAGAATGGTATCAGTAATAAGCGCATTTTAGACAGGACACGCGCCACGCCCCCCGCAACCCGTAACCCACACACACAACCCACACACTTTCACACTCATATAAAAGAAACCTTAATATGAATTATGAAAAAGAGAAAATTAAGAGTAAATGAAAAAGTCAGCAGCACATTGTACAATAGTGAAGTAAGCAACAAAGTGAATAACAAAACCAAACAACACACAAACAACATTAACATAAAGCATATATATATGAAACAAAAATGAGAAATAAGGATAACAAATTCCAGCAGCCAATAGGAACGAAAATGTTTTTTCGTAGCATTTAGCGGATTTGTCATTTTGGCCGGGAAACAACTCCCAAAAACGTTGTAAGCGATAAGCGATATAAAGCACACATATATGTATATGTATGTATATATATATGAACTAAAAAGGTATTTCTGTTATTTATTTTGTATCATTATCATTGACATGAACATTGCCATTATGATTATTATAATTATTGTTGTTATTGGTTGATTTGTGTGCCAAACAGCCTAGCGCATGCCTTATTTAGTTGTAAAAAGAAGAACAAATGTCCCCTTAAATGCAAACTAATTTTTACCAATTGCTAAACAATGAAACAATGGCTAGTGGGTACAGTGAAAGCTCTATAGACGAACGGCAAAAAAGATAACTTTTTATATAAGTTAAATTTTTAAAATTTTCATGATATTCTGTGGTACAAAATATCCCAGAAGCTAAACATTTATTTATTCAAATTAACATCTATCATGTTTATTTACGGATAAATTTTTAAATTGTCTTCGTAATTTATGTTAAAAACTTTTATGATTAATACAATGTAATAAAAAGAAAAGAAGAATTTGATAAATCATTTTAGCCTATATATTATTATTACATTTTGTTGATAAATATTGTACTTTATCCGCAACATATCTTATCTGTGCCGTTCTAGAGAGTTTTCTGTCTTAACTATATATATATACATAGGTCTATCTATATAAATCTCTAACAAAGGCCAACTACAATCAGCTCTTAGCGTGTCAAACTACATGCCGATGTATGTATATATATATTACTATATATACCACTCGATATACGTATATATATACATATATATGTATATGTGTCTGTGTATACTTTGTGTAGTTCCTCAGTTGTATTCCTTATAGAGCACATTGGTATATTCCTATAGAAGTGAACCCGATATTTAATTGCAGTTGCTTTCCATGGCTTCCATATATGTTGTTTCTATTCATCTATTAGGCTATTGTAAGTGAAGAAAGTGAATGAGATAAATGATAAATAAGATTAAACTTTCCCTCTCGAATCAGCATTTCAAAACTGCCGTTATTTGTAGTGTTGTAAAACGTTAAATGAAAATCGCGCACAACCAGCCAAAAGAAAAACACAAAAAAAAACATTTGGCATTAAAAACACTTAGGTCTATATATGAAAAGTGGAAAATGAAAATTAAAATTACAACTGAAAATGTAACGAAAATGCATGAAATGATCATCAGGCTAAATGATGATGACGTAATTAACTGTAGTTAAACTAAACATTGTAGCAACTAAATAAGAAAGAGATGAAACAAGTTAAGAAAGAAATCACCCAAAAAAAAAAAAAGAAAAACATTTTATATAGCAATGAACACACACATTCTCACTCACACACACACGCACACACATACATACACATACCTACACCTACCTTTTATGTTGCTCTTTTTAAATATCAGCGTGTGATTAGAGTTTACAAAGGTATGTCTAAATGAAGTATAACATATTACATACAAATGAAACACTGCCAACAACAACAACATTACGAAGAAGAAACGAAAACAATTGTTAAACAATAATGAGAACTTGCCCCTCAATTCATTTAGATCATCATTCACATTGTTCCTGAAATTTTGTTAGAGTGTTCAAAGCAGAAATCATGAAAACACGTACAGCTGGAGAGCTTAGTATATATGCATGAGTATACATATATATTAGGTGCTCCGATAAGCGTTCGTAATATCTGTGCTAAACCTCATAAACACATAAAAAAAAAAAAAATAATAATAATAATAAAAAAACATTTTCAATCAACTATAGCCCCGTGCTATAGCTAGAGTAATTCCGTTAAGCTGTCATAGCTAATCAGCTATCGCGTAACGCTCGTCGTCTGATTGTGATGAATTATGCCCCGACTACGGCACTACATTTGGCACACATATAGTCGTTCTCTGCTCTATATAGATAAACACACGACCAGAACAGAACAGAATAGAAGTGTGTGTGCATCAAATCGAATTGATAATTGATTACAAAAAATTGATAATAAATACAACCACAAAGAAAGTTAGCAGAGAAATAAAACAAACAAAAAACAAAAACAAATATAAAACCATTCACAATTAGTAAAGAAAACAAGAAAGAAACGAATTCATTAGCGTTGTTTTAATTTATTAGTAAGTCAACAAGAAAAAGAAGAAGATGAAAAACGTGCAAAGAATGATATATGATATAAGATGATGATTAAACAGATGAGCGGTAGCAGAAGAAGAAGAAGTATAAATATACATATAAACAAATTAAAATAAACAAAGAAAAAAAGAAAAACAAATAACTATACATACTCAAAAAACAAAAACAAAAAAAACATTTGCATTACATTTATAATAAGAAAACTCTCGCATTAAATGAAAAAAAAAAAAAAAAACAAATTTCAAAGAACTTTCCATACCAAAAAAAATACTGAAAATACCGACTTCTTCATATAAACTGACTTCCATAATCATAAAAAAAAACAAGAAAAAACAAAAACATTGTTAACACTTAACTATAAAGAATTGCGCTTAAAACAGAAGTTTCTCATTTGAACCATTTCTTTTATATAGAAGATACTATATCTTAAGATAGATATATCTAACAGTTTTGTTGTAGTTTAACACACACACACTCACACAATCCTCGACTTATCTTTTAGCCAATCCATAAGTGAAGAAAAGAAACGTAAATCCGACTTAACTTTAACACGTAACACACTCTGTATAAATGCAATCAGTTAGATTTATAAGAAAACAAATCATATAAGAGGAAAACCCCAAAAAGGAAAAGCGAAGAAATATATATATACATATATATAAACACTAAAGCAGAAGGGAAAATCGAAAAAGAGTTGTGGAAAAACGTGGCCAAGGCACAAAAAAAAAAAAAAAAAATAAAATAAAAAAAAAAAATAAAAAATAAAAGATTATACGTTACATTGTTTTAATATTACAAATTACGAATAAATTGATCAATTAACATATATACAAAATAAATAAAAAACTAAAAAAAAAAACACTAAACAAAAAGTAAGTGACAAAAAAAAATGGAAATTGTTTTTATTAATTTTGTTAAAAATGCGAATAAAAAATTAATAAATAAACGAAAAAGAAAAACCAAAAAACAAATAAAATAAATATACATATACACAAAATGAAGAAGCAGAGTAAAGTAAATAAATAACAAACAAAAAAAAAAAAAAACAATTCAATTAAAAAACAAAAACCAAGTTTAATATGCAGAACAAACAAACAACAAAAAACATTTGTTCAAAACGTAAATGTAAAGCAAACATAAACACAAATTAAGGAAAAAGGAGTAAAAGGTTATTATAATTATAAAACACACACACACATACACGTACTGCATGCATAAAACATTTAAAAGAAAAGAAAAAAAAACATGCAAAAGTCTAAATAACAAATACTAACAACAAAACAAAACAACATAAACATTCATAACAAATTGGACTAAAAATAAACATTCACAAAAAATAAAATAAAAAACCAAAAAAAAAAAACAACAATAACAAAATTCGATTACAAGAACATGAAAAAAAAAACAAAAAAAAAGGTTATTTATGAAGCGATTTAAACAATAAAATGAAAAATAAAAAAACAAAAAAAAATTTAAACAAATTTGAGTCAAATTTATTCTTGAGCAAAAACGGAAACGAGCTCAGGGTATTCACATCTGAGAAAACAATTTATAAACTTAATTATTGCACACAGAGAAACAACAAACTTTGTTTTAACGGGAAAACCCATAAGAACTTGACTTTTAACTATACTGCTGTATATAGTATATATATATCTATGTATGTATTTATACAGTACATATGTTAATAATATTTAAAATTTTATTGGCACATTTCGAGCTCATTCAAGATACGTTTAAGTACAAAGCACGCGACTTATTATGAATATACATATGTGTATGTTTGTATGTTTGTATGCATATGATCGTAGAACACTTGACAGTTATATTAGAACCGCGTGACTTAACCATATGTACATACATACATACATATACACATATATAAATATTTTAGCTGTGTGTGGCATAAAACGTTGCTCGAGCTGCACTTTGCGACAATTACTTAAACAAAAAATGTGACGAAAGCTTTATCGCTCACAGACAGAGAGACACACACACACATACACACTCAGCTGTTATACGGTACATATAAACATTATTCAGTAATTACACCTACACATACACACGCATATATAAATATCTAATGTTATTCAGCATTTGCTTAGTCTGTTTCGGTTTCTTGCCTGACAGACGTCCAATTGATATTTGTTAGGGCTACATTATATAGGGTATACATATCTCTCTTTCGCGCTCTCTCTCTCTCTCTTTCTCTATCTATATGTATGTATACATTCTGTTGGTTAATTGAATTAAGTAAGTCACTTATCAGACGCGTGACTAATAGCTAATTGTGTGCGAGTGTGTGTGTGTGTGTGTGCGTGCCTCGATTAACCTTACAATTTGCCAATACATTTGCTTTTGTTATTGTTTACTGTTTTGGTATACATATATATAGTGTTTTTCTTTTTTATAAATTTACATCTGTGTTTAGGAGTTGTGGTGAGTCTGCTTGTGTGTGTGTGTGTGTATATGTATATATATTGTCTTTATTCGTTGTTTGACTTACATAGTTTAACAAGTGCGTCTAAATACATTAAGTTAATTGGCTTGATTAGGTTTTAGGTTTTAGGCTATAAGGGCTAAGTATATAATCACTATCAAATGAAGGATGGTTTGTGTTTGTTTGACTGATTGATTGATTGATGATGGCCCAGAAACTGGGCGCAACTTAAGGAAATTCACATGTTGCACAGCATCCCCGCCTTTGCTTCTCTCTCTATCGCTCTCAACAAGGCGTTTGCAGCTTTGTGCTGCTGCGCGTAAACTTCTTCAGCAGTTTGCTGCTCCATTTGTTGGAGCGCTTCTTGTTCTCCGAATAGGTTGACAGATTGGAGTTGCTAGCGTTCAGTGTGCTCTCCTGTTCCTGCATATGGATGGCACTAACCGACTGCGCATGCCGTAGCGGCTTGCCGGGGCTGCCGAAGTTCAGCGTTAATTTTTGCAAAATTTTATCTTTGCGTTTGATCTTCAGTTCGGGCAACGGCGCCGTTGTATTGCCCGACATGGATTTGAGCTTGGTATCGTTTAAATTCCAGTCGGGTAGATCTGTTACGTCCGCATCGTTGATCAAAATGCGCGGCGTTTCCGGCTGAGGCAGCGCTTCCGTTACCGGCGGTCTGTATTCAGATTAAGATGAGATTTATTTCATTAACACCAGATTGCGATATTATTAAGTTCCAGCTGTGCTTACGTAAGTAACTGCTGATTGGCACTGTATATGGATCCCGTATCCACATCTTGCAGCGAACGCGCCAGCTTATCCCAGAAGTTGAACAAGCTCGACGTCTCCGAATAGTTAACGTGCGTATAAATAGCCAGCGTCTGGGGTATAGTCATGTTGTGTTTGTACAATATGGGTATTATCTTGCGTGTGTTGTTCTCTAGAATGTATTCACTTAGCACTTGAGTTAACTGATTATCTAAGAGGTGCTTACCGATTTGCAGCTTTTGCGTAAAGTTCACCAGATACGTGTTCTCGCGACTCTTGAGAAATTCCTCGGTGAGCACAACGATCAGATGGTTGCAGCGCGTGGCCATAAACTGCGACAGCTCGACATGCTCGAAGGGCACGCCCAGCAGCAGATCCCGATGCCTCAAGAAGAGCTACAATACAATAATAGATTAGATATAGTCTAGTATATGATGTCTATATAAATATATGCATATAGATTGGCTTGCCTTGAGATTGTAGGGCGGAGACTCTAGATTGTTCATAATGTCTGTTGCATGCTCGATGTCCGCCTCGGCGTACAGCACACAGGCATTGTAGCGCGGCAGCGGCTGTCCGTTTTGCAGGCATTTCTCATCATCGATGCTCAGCAAGTTGACATCGCGTGCCAGACTATTGTTGTTACGCTCCACACACTGAACAGTGGGCGTGGGCGTCAACTGTTCCAGCTGCTGTTGCTTTTTGTTGTAACGATTTGTGTCTTTGACTGCAAAGATGGAAAAGAAATAGAAATAGATTTACTGTCTCTCTCTCTCACTCTCACACTTTCTCTTCCTGCTTACTTAAATTCTCTTGTATATCATCGCGCACATCCCAACGATCGATGATGCCCAGGTATTCCTCTAGATGCCCCACCTCAGCCGTTTGCGGATTATGCTTGATCCAGCTGTTGAGCACCAGGTCCATGGGCATGTTGGCAAACTCGTCCACATAGCCACGCTGGCCCGACAGCGAGGCAATGCCACGCCAGTCCCGTTCGTAGCCCTCCTCGGAGCGCAGCACCTTCTTGCGATTGAGCATGCATGCCAGCTGGCGGCGCGTCTCGGAGCTCAGCTCCGTCAGGGGCGTGCGATTGAACCCGGCTGTGGCAATGGCGGCCGCGTTGGGCCCCTCTGGCCCCGGCAGCACCATATTCGGATAACGATAACGATCCACCCGACTGACGTCAGCGGGTGTTCGGCAATAACTGAGTGGACGGTTATGTGTGTGCGTGTGTGTGCCGCATACAAATTGAGGGCGCATTCGCATTCGCACTTAGCTTTTGGCGCTTGGACAATTGCAATAATTTGTCACAGCCTTTTGTTGTTGCTGTAGTTATTATTGTTGTTGTCGTTCTCGTTTTTGTCGCTTTGATATTTATCAGCCCGTTCGGGTTATCAGTTAAACAATAAAACTAAAACGAGTTGCGCGTGAGTCTGTTAACTGTTTTCGGTGTTTACTGATGCTTTATTGTTGTTGCTAGAATTGCGGGTGGCCGCCGGACGGTCCAGGAGCGGAGTGAGCGATGAGAGGGGGGGTGCGATCGAACGCACAAAACGGCCGTGCGCGAAATGTGCTGAACTGACCTCGACGAGCACCTCGCGCCGCGTCACCGAGCACAGATACAGCTACGGCTGCTGTTGTTGTTATTATTATTGTAGCTGTTGTTGTTTATCTGTCTGTTGCTGCTGCTGCTGCTGTCGCTGGTTTTTGATTGTTTCGCCCCTTGCGTTCAGCCCTGTGCTTCTGTCTGTCTGCGCAGAAGATTTTGTTTTTAAATATTTTTACACTAACTCACACACACAGGCGCGCGCACACATACGATCACGCGACATTTACCTAAAAACACAAAAATAAACTCTATTTTATATTGATATTTCTATTTTATATATTTATATATATTTTTTTTATATTGTGCCGTGCGCGACTTGCTGCTTGTTTTACTGCTGTTTTGCTTCTGTTTTTCTGTTTCGTTTTGCTGCGGCTAGTGACTGCGCGTTGTCGTTACTCGAATCGTGTTTGTTTATTTAGTTTGTTTGAATTTTTCCTATACGTTTTCCGAATGCTTTTGTTTAGCTCGCGTATTGCAGTTTATTTACTGCACGTTAATTGCTAATTAATTTGTGTTGCGTTTCCCCCATTTTCTGCGCAACAGGCTATTTGTTAGCGTTGTGTCGACTCGTTCCGAATAGCTCCGAATAAGTTCGATCGAACGAACGATATACTAAACCTGTGTGAGCTAAAAAAGGCCGTGACCGTTGCTCATCTGGTTCTCTCTTATGTTAAACAAACATTTTACGCTATCTTGTCAATCTGCAGTGTTGTGATAATGTCCATACAGACAAGCTGTTATTAACAGCGCTCGTTGCCGCTATGCACTGATAACTATGTTAAAATACGATTATAGTCCATGTACTTTTGCTCATCACTAATTTTGCAGTTTTGCTTACCAACGAAACCCGTTTTTTCAAATATCGATTTTGAATACGCGCGCAAACAGTAAATGAATTTGGAATTGGTTCCATGTGGAGCAAAACTGTTAAGTTGCTGGTTCTCTGTTAAATATTTACTGATGTGGCAGCACCGAATAATGGCGCTTAATTCGAAATTCAAATTTAAAAACTGAAGTGCCTCAAGTGTAGCTCGAATTTAATATCTAATTTGAGCAAATAATAATCAGCTGATTATAAACCATTTTATACCCATCTCTCCCAGCAATAAAGAAAACAAATTGATATTCCATTTAAAAATTCCGTTTATTTTTCCATTGTTTTTCATGTTTGTTCAAGTGGATTCGTCGCATTTTCAAGAGTTCTTTTTTTTTTGTTGGTTTGTTTTGTTTTTGTTTCAGTTACAAATACTGATATACTAAACAGGTGACACAATTTAGCTGTTTGTTTATTATTAAAATTTAATATTATTTTGACTGCTTTGTTAGTTCAGAATTCAACATTGTTTGATGAATAAAACGCTGAATGCGTTCAAATGTTTGATTTGGTATTTTGTTCATTTTGTTTGTTTGATTTGTTTGTTTTTGATTTTGAGCAACAATTAACAGTTAAGTTTGAATCCTTGCACAAATTTAGTTATAAATTGTTTGTTGTTATTTATCAGATATACATACATACATGTATTCAACTAATTTTGTGGCAAACTTTCCCATTTACACTTACGCATTTTCATTATTGTTTTTAATTTTTCTCATTAGTTTTTGTTTTTCTTTTAAATTACACCTAAAATTTGGTTTGTTACGCTATTTACATTTTCGCTCAGTGTACTTTGTAAATAATTGCTTAAATAGACTTCGTTTTACACTTTTAATTTACTTTAGTTATTTTTGCTTTTAACAAATTTTGTGGCCTCAAATCTTTAGAGTTTTTTTTTTTTATTAATGCTTATTAATTAGTTTCCTTCTTTTAATGCAAACTTTTTGTTTTTGTTTTGTATAATAATTCAGCTTAGATTTTTACACACTTAGCTAAATATTTTTGTTGTTTATTTTTTGTATTTTTTTTATTTTTTATTTTGTTTATGTTTAGCAAAAATTGTAATTAATTGTTTGCTCTTACATAGATTTATATATTATTTTCAATTTACTTATGTTAAATGCAATTACAAAGTACTTTTTTGTTGTTGCGAAATTCCATTTCATTTTCCAAAAACATTTTCTCGTTTTACTCAGATTTGTAGTTAAGCCTTGAAGCTTTTTGTTCTATTGTTTACAAAGATCTTGTTTGTGTATGTGCGTGTGTGTAAGTGTATGCACGTGTGTTTGTGTGTGTGTGTGTGCATATTTATTAGTTGCTTTAGAATTTGTAGGTTTTAGTTCTTGTTCTGTCGTCAGTTAAATTGATTTACGAATGCAAATTTGAACATATGACAGATGCAAGGGCTTTCCCTGTGTGTGTGTGTGTGCGTGTCTGTCCTCTGTCTTTGTCTTTGTCTTTGTCTTTGTGCCTGTTGACATGTTTATTCATTAAGCAGTTGGCTCTACTACTCTCATTTCGCTTCGCATTTAACTAAAAAAAACTTTGCTTTGCTAATTTAGTTATTCGATATTCAGAATTTGTATTGAAATTTAAAGCTTTCCATTTACTATTATGTTTTAATTGTTTCTATATATGAACTTTGGTTTGTTTTGTTTTGTTTTAAATAGTCGCTAGCAGTTAACATTATTGACATCGATTTTTTAGTTGAATTCATAATTTAACAGCAGCTCTAGCAGCTGCCCCCCTCGCCAGTTATACACAATTTCATTTAATTTTATTTATTGGTAATTAATTTAATTTGTTGTTTCTTTTATTATTATTTTGTTATATTTCTCACTTTCGATTAGGCACAATCTTACACAAAAATTCGAGCTGGTTTTTCTTTTATTTTTCTCAACAATTTACTTTCCCTTGTTTCAATTCTTTTTTATTATTTTTAATAAAAGAGGCAGAAAGTTTGGAGCAAAAAAATTATAATAATTTCTTAGACTGCGCCTGAAATTCTGCTTTTTGTTTTTGTTTTTTTGTGTTAGCTTTTTTGCGGCTGAAACCGATAGAATGTGCATATACATACATACATATATATATATGTTTATACTATATATGGTATATATGCTTAAAGCAAAATTTTATGGAAATTGGCAACAGCATGGCTAAGTACACACACACACACACACACATACAAACACACAGACACATACAGGCATTCGTATTTAAATACACAAAGAAAGAAAAAACAAATTTAATACGCTCTATTGAGGCTGTTTGTAGAGAATTTACATAGCTAACAGCTGGCTGTAAAAACAAACTATATATATATACCTATATAAATGTAGATGTATATATACATATATATTTGTATAATATAAATGTATATACATATATACAAATATTTATCTCTCACACATACACACATACTTTTCTTTTGCATTTGCATTAAACAGGTTTTTATTTTCTTTTCTTTAATTTGTAACTTATTATTTTGTTAAGCTAAATTTAAAATTAATTTGACAACAAGCTCGTTTTGCACTTAAGTAACTTTTTGTTTTTTTTATGTTTTTGTTCTTTCTTTGTAGTAACTAATTTATTAGACTATACAACAATTATTTAGGCGCCTTCTCTTCTACCAAGCTCTATTTCTCTCTCTCTCTTTTGGCACACGCAAATTAAATTGTATTTAAAACTAGTTTACTTTTTTGCTCTCCTCTTCTTATTCCCCTTTTTAATACTTATTACGCTTTCAGTTTTTTATTATTATTATTTTGAAAATTGTTATCAATTTTTTTTCCTAGTTGGTTTTCTCTTCCTTTTTTTACTTAAGACTTACAAAAACTAGTTTGTTGCTGCTTTTAACGCTTGGTTTTTTTATTTTTTATTTTATTTTGTATTTATTTTTTGTTTACTTATAAATACTTTCAGTTAACAACTTTGTTTCAGATATACATAACTATTGAGCAACTATTTTTTATTTTACTTTACTTTTATTTTCTTTTCTGATTTTTGCCATTTTTCTGTTTCTGTTTTTTGTTTTTGTTTTGATTCTCCCATCTATGCCAAAAGCGCTACGCAAAAGTTTCTTTATGGAGGGCAGAAAGTAGAGTTTATGCTGTTGGCTGAAGTTAGTTAATAAAGTAAATTAGGTTGGAAGTGAAACCAATGAGCAAACTAACTAAACTAGCGAAACCTTTTGTTTACCATTAGTTTATATATAGCTGTACATATGTATATACGGTCTATACACAGCGAGAAAAACAACAGCAAATTGTGTGTGTATTAAATCAAGTCAAAGTACTTGGCTATTTAAATTGTTGCAATTAATAAAATAAAACAATAAACTAGCCATAATATTAAATAATAAATAATAACAGATATTAAAAAAAAAAAAAACAATTTTTAATACTGTAAAAATATTATTTTGTATTTTATAATATAAATATATTATGAATAATATATTTATTAAAATATTTTATTTTTATAATTTTATAAAAAAAAAAATTGTACAAAATATTATTTTATTTTTAGTATTTTATATTTTACTTTTTGTTAATTTAAAAAATAAATACATTAATGAAACTTCATAATTAAACTTTATGCTTTTTTTAGTCTGCCCTCGTATATAATACTAAATTAATAACAATATCTTATAACAGCGTAACACAACTTTTACTTATGCAGGTATTTTATTTGTAGTTCTTAAACTTTTCACTTCATATATTGGAGCTTAAAAACCTTTTTCAGACTACGCTCGCATATTGTAATAAACTTATATAAAAAATAAAACGTAATTCTAATTGAATTCATTGCACTCGCTTAGCTCCAACCTAAATTTCTTGCATATTTAAATTACTAAATTAATATTAAAATTCATATAAAAAAAAAATTGTTTCTATTGCAAACTTGTTTCTAGTTGAAGCGCTTTGGCATTTGGTGCGACATTGATAACAGATCGTAACACGTAAAAATTACAGTTGTGTGTGTGTTTCTTTTTTTTTAGCATACATGATAATAAATACATTTACAATGCAATCGAACCAACTTTTTGTATTTATAAATAACATTTTTTTATTTATTTACTTTTTAACTGGATCACTTTTCATTAATTTATTTTATGTTTTCTTTGACTAACAATCTGCTAAGTACACGTATTGTTTTTTAGTTTGCTCATTTATCAAACAAATTGTATTATTATTATTTTTCTGTTTTTGGGGTTTTGTCAATTGTGTTTTGTTTTTAAGAGCTAAATAGTTGTTTTTATCCATTGTAGCTTCGCTTCGTCTCCTCTAATTGTAGTTAACAAAGAGATTTGTTTGTATTGTGCGCATAACTTGTTGAGTTGAGTGTGGGGAATTTCAGTGTTGAACAACGCCAGTGTTGGTAAGTAGTAAGCAGCAGTTGCTGTTGCTGTTGCTGTTGCCTAAGGAAATGCTGAAAAGCGTTTGTTATGGAAGCTGCAGCGGCTTGTGATGCTGTTGCTGCTGCTGGTGTTGCTGCTGCTGCTGCTGCGCCTGCATCAGCAACTGTTGCTGTCGCTGCAGATTCAGCTCCGTCATATTCTTCATCATCAGCGTGCGCTCCAGGTTCTCCCGCATGCTGCGCTCGTTCTCCTGGCGAACTGCTCGAAGGGAATAGAGAAAACTCGTTAAAGCATATGTCAAATAGTTGGAAAATAAACTAAATCTAGATATATACATATATTATCACATAGTGCATTATCTAATGGAACAAGTTTCTTTGGACACATTTCACAGTTTTTTTTTTTTTTGCTTCTGTTGCATTTCGTTTAAACTGCAGTTGAAGTAAATGCCTGTTGATGAATTCTTATTTATAAACTTTCATCAATCCAGACTATTTACTTTAAGCACAGTTCAACAGTTTATTCGCGATATCCGTTATCCGTCATTTGTTGACCGCTTCCGGTTCCGTTTCCGTTTCCGTTTCCGGTTTATCGATAGATAACATTTTCATATTTGGTTAATCAAGCCCCGCTGGCGTCCCCCATCCCCCTTTGCTTTTGCTTTTGTGCATTTTACAGCACTTTTAATTAACGGCAAACAGCAAAATTGACATGCGCATGTGGGCGTGGTCGCGCGTCAAGAGTGTCAAAAATTTGTTTGCCAATCAATCATACACAGCAGCTGGTGGGACCATCTGGGACAGTGGGCGTGGCTGGTGTATGGTCTGTTGGTTTTTTTTTTTTGGATAGTTTGTTCTATTTGTGTCTGTCGCCCCGCCCCTCGTGTTTGCTTTTAACTTTGTTCTGCATATTGTTTTTGTCTTTGTTTGCTGTTGTTGTTGATTTTTTTTCTCTTATTTTTTTTTGACAAAGATTCGAGTTGATGTTGCAACACAGTTTGCTGCAACTGTGGCACGTTGTGTGCTGTGTGCATCTGCCTGCAGTACGTAACGCTTAACTCTGGCCCGAGTGCCGAAAAATTTAATTAAAAAATACTTGCCCTAAATGGCAGACAAACACATACACACACACACACATGTAAATTTGTACATGCATACATGTACACACACACACACTCATACCAAAAAGGCCAAACAAATATTCAAGTAATTTACGAACGCTTTTATTTAATTGCAAAATTAGTTACTCGCTTATCGAGAAAGGCAGCAAAAAAAAAAATTAATTAAATGCAAATGAGTCGGCAACGCATATACCCAGTAAAGTATAAATTATGCAATATTAAAGAGAAAATATATATTTAAAATTAGTTGCATAAAAGAAGTCGAAGTTAAGATAAATGCTAAATAATATATAGAAAAAATAATAATAATGCAAGTAAAAGCAATAAATAATATACTTGTGCAGTCAAAGTATGAGCAGCAGTAATTGTAGTATTTACAGTACTAATAGTAGAAATAGTAGTAGAAGTAATAGTTATGGCAGTAGTAATATTAGTTATAGTAGTAGTACTTTAGTTATAGTAGTAGAAGTAATAGTTATAGCATTAGTTATAGTAGTAGCAGTAGTTTTAGTTATAGTAGTAGTAGTAGGTTTAGTTATAGTAGTAGTATTTTAGTTATAGTAGTAGTAGTATTAGTTATAGCAGTAGTTATAGTAGTAGCAGTAGTATTAGTTGTAGTAGTAGTAGTAGGTTTAGTTATAGTAGTAGTATTTTAGTTATAGTAGTAGTATTTTAGTTATAGTAGTAGAAGTATTAGTTATAGCAGTAGCTATAGTAGTAGCAGTAGTATTAGTTGTAGTAGTAGTAGTAGTAGGTTTAGTTATAGTAGTAGTATTTTAGTTATAGCAGTAGTAGTATTAGTTATAGCAGTAGTTATAGTAGTAGCAGTAGTATTAGTTGTAGTAGTAGTAGTAGGTTTAGTTATAGTAGTAGTTTTAGTTATAGTAGTATTACTAGTATTAGTTATAGTAGTAGTAGTTTTAGTTATAGTAGTAGTAATAGTTGTAGTTATAGTAGTAGTAGTTTCATTTATAGTAGTAGTAGTTTCAGTTATAGTAGCAGTAGTTATAGTAGTAGTAGTTTTAGTTATAGTAGCAGTAGTTATAGTAGTAGTTGTTTTAGTTATAGTAGCAGTAGTTATAGTAGTAGTTGTTTTAGTTATAGTAGTATTACTAGTATTAGTTATAGTAATAGCAGTAGTTTTAGTTATAGTAGTAATAGTTTTAGTTATAGTAGTCGTAGTAGTAGTTTTAATTATAGTAGTAGCTGCAACTCATCAACTATAAATCCATACAACTCTTCTCATATGTCCAGAGCTTACAGGGTATTAAATTTAATAGAAATCCCATTATACCCACTGTAAACAGCCCTTCATAATTTTAGCAACCCTTATAGATTACTGAACCTCATTGAATTCACACTCAGTTCACAGTGCAGCCAATTGACTTAAATTATAACGATTGAAGCTAAGAATTTAAGGAATGTTTAATTTGCAGCTCATATAATTGTCATTTACAGTTATTAAATTACAGATATTCAAATGTTAATCAATAACAGTTCTGAGCATATCTCTTCCCAATTGACAACTATTCACAGGATATTTACATAAGATATTAAATATTATTTAAGAACCAGAGAGAGCTGCGACAACTTTATAATCTAGTAAATGTTTCAGGAATATATAGGGTATTATTTTAATTATAAATCACGTTCATTTTCTTTAATCTAACAACTCAATAGAACTCATTTCGATTGCACAGCATTTACAGGGTATTAAAATAACAAATTAAATTTAATATGTGCACACGCCACGAGAATGTGGCACTTAAAAAAAAAAAAAAAATTGTCGCTGGGCCAAATGGACTCGAATGTGTCGTTGGCCGAGGCGGAGGCGGAGGGGAGGAGCAAGCTCAAACAGAACTCAAACACGAGTTTGTAAGGGATCACGTGGTCTGTGGTCGTAATCCTTGTCCTGTTGCACGCAGGCGTAGGCGCAACGTGTTAATGATGACAGAGGCGCAGAGGGAGCGGGGGACGGGGGCAGGTCCAAAGGTGGGTCAGGCACAGGTGACGCTGCGGCTGGTTGGCTGCCATTATTCACTTGGCAAGTGCCGCCACAGCTGCCGAGTACAATGGGGCGCACAGTTCACATGTGTGTAGGAGTGTGTGTGAGTGTGTGTGTGAGTGTGTGTGTGAGGCTATTTGAGACCAATTAACATAGAACTTTCCCACTGGTAAACAAGTTAAATTGTTAACAGCCATTATGGGCGCTCATAAATGCCGTCGTGTAACTTTCAGAGACTCACTTTGTCTCTGTGTGTGTGTGTGTGTGTGTGTGTGACCAGGTGTGCGTGTGTGTGTGTGTTGCTTCTTTGTGTCTTTCATGTTGTTTAATTATAAATGCGGCGTTGAAAGCAACAGCACAGCCTGTGGCACGCTCTGCCTCTGACTGGGGCCATGGCAGTGGCTCCTCCCTGGAGCTGCCTGCTGTGCAGTCACATGACGGATGAAGACCGAAGACCATGTAACTACAATGTAACTAATTAGTTTCCTGCCGCCCCGTGGGTGGCTGCTGGCCAGGTTGATGAAAATTGAAGCAGAGCCAGCCAGCCAGCCAGCCAGTGGGATGGATGGGTTGGAGTTCAGTTGAGTTGCTTTACTCGCAAATTGAAATTATTGAGGTAGCTGTGTGGTTTCCCCCCTTTTTTTGGGAGGGGGGGGGGGTCTCTCTGCTGCGTTTGCCCGCATCGAAGGGGTCATTAAGTTATTCAAATTGAAAATAGAATACTTGACAGCATAATTAATTGGCAATATTCTTTCAAATTCTATTGTTGAGGCGAATAGGAGCTTATAAAATGTTTGGCAGGCGCCTAAAAGAGAATGAAATACTCCAAAATAGTGAGGGGGAAAATCTTTTATTGGGCTCATAAATTGCTTTCCTTTATACTCACTTAACACTGTATGAACTCAATAGCTGCAAGCTCTTCTATGTCTTCATTAAGTCAAATACAGTTTCTTGATTACATTTTCTCCACCTTCTTCTCTTTGTTTAACTAAACTTTGTGCAATTTATTAAAGCATTATCTATTTTTTTTTTTTTTTTTGGCTCACTGCTTCTACTTTTTTCTCTGTGCATATTCATATTTATAAGTTTTATTAATGTAAATTTTATTAATTTAAATCTGCCTCATCTATATCATATTCAACAATATTTACATACATATACATATTTTATACATAAATACCGTATAAAAAAACAATTTTCGCATTAATTTACATTTTCGTTTAATAAATTGTCCATCATCTGGACAATTCGATTGGGGCGAGAGCTTTAATCAAACATTTATTATTATTATTATTCATTTATTTATTCAAAGCCCACGCTTGCTGTTGCTGTCTCTCTCTCTCTCTCTCTGAAATGGAAATTTTAATTTTCTGCACACATTTCCCACTCGACATTTGATGCCATCAAATGAAAAGTCCGAGTTTGGGTCAATGCGAATGATTGCACTGATAGTCATCATTATAATGATAATACTAATTATAATTACTTATTATATTTATCATAATTGCAAACAATTTTAATTGCGTGTAAATGAGCTTTACGTAGCGCTTTAACAGTTGATATTTATTGAAAAAAAAAAAAGTTTTTTGTTTGCACTTATTAAATATGCATTTTATTAATTATTATTATTTTTGCAAATATTTTTTATTTATTGAAAATTCTGTGAGCCTCTGTACTGTCATCGTTTGTTTTGAAATGCTTTGATCGTATCTTAATAACTTCAAGCTGATTTCATTAAACTATAACCTATTGACTCTTATACTCAACTAGTAAAAACTAAGTTCACTCCAGTTCTCAGAAAATTTCAACTCTCAACCTAACCTAAGTCGAACGTAACCTAAAAGATGATTTGTTTTTCAAGTTTATTTCGATTATGTTTAGCTAACCCCATATAAGTTCTAGAAGCTCTTAGCTTGCCGTTCTTACTTAACCTCTACCGGTATAAAAGCAACTTAACCTCACTTTGTCTATAAAATCCGTTTCTTAAGAGTATTTTCTCGATGCTTTCAACCCGAGTTCAGCTAACCCCACTCAAGCAATTAGAAAAGCTGCTAAGGCGGCGTTCTTTATCGCATCTTTTAACTTAACCTCATTTAACGGGACTTAAGCACACTTAAACTAAAAGCGACTAACTAAACTTTGCATAGTTAGCTTGGAATTTTACTTGATTGTGATTATAGAGAATTTTATTTTAGCCTAAACTTAGCACGACCTGACTTCTATATAAATATAACGATTCTGGGCTGACTTATTTACTATCATATATTTTTTTTATATATAGTTTTATTTTCTTATCAATTTTCTCTAGTGTATTGCAAAATTCGTCTTTCAGCTGCTTCTGTTTGCCTTTTATGTTTTTCGTTTTCCTTTTTTAGTCATTCGCTCTGATTACGTTTTCATTAATTTTGATGGCCATTATTTGTGTATAAAAATGAAGGCAACAGAAAGAGAGAGGCAGAGCGAGACAGAGAGAGAGAGAGAGAGGGACAGACATATATCTTTGACATTGCTGTCAGAGTTATTCTACTGTGTGACTGTCAATTTATGTGTTTGATGCGTTTTGTGGGCGTGGCTGATAGGGGCTGTTGCTAGTTGTGGTCGTTGTTGTTGTTGCTGTTGTTGTTGTTGTTGTTGTTGGTATTCGACTTGGTCGCGTGGGCTTTTTCGCAGGACATTTTGACAAGGACGTGAAGCCAACTGAGCGGGCAATGTCACCAGCAGCAACAGCAGCCAAACAATCGTAGCCAGTTGTTGTTGTTGCCAGTTGTTGTTGTTGTTGTTGTTGCTGTTGCACTCACTCACGCGCACATGAAAAAGTAACCTAGTTTCGTGTCGTAAACGTAAAATTACGACTGTGTGTGTGTGTGTATCTGTGTGTGTAAATAAGCGTGCAAGCCTGTAGGCGCACATACATACATATATGTATGTATGTATAAAAAGGATGGCAGCCGTTGCCACGGCTCGTAATGATGCACACACGCACACAAACAAACAACACACACACAACTATTAAGTGAAAGTATAAAAAGTGAGCATGATAACAAAAAGGTCCTTGCAGACGCAGCATACACAGCCGCACGCTTGGCCAGTAAGTCAGTGAGTCAGTCAGGCAGTCAGGCAGACAGACAGACAGACAGAGCACATTGTCATTGTCTGTGCTTGGCTAAACACACACAACAAAATACAACACAACACACACACACACACGCAGTGCTGATTAGTTTGGCTGTTGCAGTCAGAGCCACAGAGAGAGCTACAGCCACACAGTCATTAAAGTCGAGGTAAGCATCATTTTTTATGGCCAACGCATGTGTGTCTGCGTGTGTGTGTGTGTGTGTGTGTGTGTGCTGCTGCTGGTGTTTGCAAGTCAGTTAGTCGCTTAGTCATTGACTCAGTTATGTAATGCACGAGATTTGCTCAGGCTTTTACCAAGCTCAATTTTCATAAGTCAGCATCTGGCAGCTGTTCATTGGGGAATATACGTAAAGGTATTTTGCTTGGCTTTATCTTTCCATATGGGAACTGGGAACTTTAACTGACCCACAAAACAAACAGCCAGCCTAACTGCCTGCCAGTTTGTCTGTCTGTCTGTCTGACAATGGGAATTCACATTGTGTTAGCCAAATCAAAGGGAATTGCAAAATGGGAAACCAATTGCAGCCAATTGGACTCTATTACAGTTAAGTTTAGCAGGAAATGTGTCATAATTGAATTTGATGTTTTTCCTAGATGTTACGATAAGTATTATTTGAGTTTTATAACAAATGCAAGCAATATAACAACAAATTGAAAAAGCTAATAATATTATTTACATACTTATTCAATAGTATTACATATCTATATCATATAGTATCAATGGAAACATTCTCAGTACATGCAGATCAAAAGGCTATCAAGGCCTTGTCTGTTCTATGGTTTCTAGTAGACCCTTATATTCTTGGTTATATCACAAAATCCACCAGAAATCAGTCGATTGCATTGATTTTGTATAAATCTCAATTTAAAGATATGTTTAACTAAGATCCTTAACAACAAATTAAGAAGTATTGCAGTCAATGTTTAGTCTTGATTAAATTAAGTTCGCTCTGGAGCCCATCTCTAGGCATGTTTCAGAATTGAAAGTAAAATCTCATATTTATAAGTGAGTTGCATAATTTTGTTGACAATCAAAATGAATATAACAGAGGAATGCGAAGAACATAAATGACTTACACGTTTCACTCTAAAATCTGAGTTATTTAATAATCATGCCATGAGTCAGAGAGTTTTATGTAGAAAATTTCAAAATGAACAAGTGAAAATTATGATTGATTTCTGTTGTTTGGCCTCTGACAGCAGCGACAAAAATTTGCGACATAATTTATATAAATTTCATATGGAATTTGATTAACCGTTTATGTATTTAAATTGATAGACTAGAGCTGAGCGCGTGTCGTGTTTGCGGCAGTGACACGAGCACGGTCAACTCTCTAAAATTATCGATATTTGGATTGTTGTTCATGTTAATTAAATTGCACTTTTTGATCACTTTAACTAGTTCACTGAATGAATCACTGAATAGTTCACACAATTGTAGGGAAATTTGCAATGAATCGAAAAGAGAAATCAAAAGTTGAGTTTACTTGAAAAGGCTTTGCCTACTTACAGACGCGTGTTGGTATGTGTGTTAACTTTTCAATGGCAATTCGCAGGAATTGTAGCCAATTGTTGTTGTTGTTGCTGCTCCTGGACATCGTTGGGCAATTTGTCAACAGTTTTGTTGCGCTGGCACTGGAGTGGAAGTGGACAATCGAACTGGCTCACAATTACACGCACGCACACACAGAGAGCGGGGCACAGGAGACATGAAGTAGTAGTAGTAGTAGCAGTAGTAGTGGTGGTAGCAGAAGTGGAAGAAGAAGAAGTAGAATTGGTAGCAGGCGCAGCGGAAACGGAAGTGAAGGCCAAAAATATCAAACAGGAAACGGCATTGGGGCAAAGGCGTCTACCGATTGTTGCTATCGCAGTTATCGCTGTCGCTGTCGTAGTTCATGACGGCCGCATGCCCGTATAGTGTACGGGCGTATCCCTGCTGAACGAGTGCGGCTTCTTGCCGGACTGACTCTGGCCGGAGGTGAGGGTGACAATGACCACGAAGACGCTGGCGCAAACCAGGCACAGCAGCACCGTGGCCAGCACAATGCAGACGATTCGCTTCCGTTTGCGATCCGCCTCTTCATCCTCGTCCGTCTCATCGCTCAGCGATTTCTTTTTGAGCTTGTGCGAGCCCCCACTTAGCGAGGCCTTGCGGCCCGCCGCCAGCTTATGATGGAAGGGACGCAGCACCTGAGCCGCAAAGGCGGCATCCGTCAGCTCCTGCTCGTAGGTCAGCGAAGATTTGCGCTCGAACGAGGGCCGCTTCTCCTCGATGAAGGCGGCGGCCACTTGCGCCGCCGAAATGGGGCGTGGACTGCGCTTGATCTCGTCCACATTGACCACGCCGGCGGCACTGACGCTGGGCACCGCCGTCGACAGCGGACGGCTGTTGCGCCGGTGGGGTGAACTCAGCTCGAAGTCGTCGTCCGCAGCACCGCTGGCATCGCCGCCAATGAAGCTCTTGGACTTCTTGGTCGCACTCAGCGCTTCGCGGTAGCTGCGCAGTCGGACGCTGGCGCTGTGCAGCGCCTTGGCCTGCTTGACACTGGCGCTGGCGTTGGTGCCCTGGAAGGCGGCGGCTGCCGCCAGGACGCCGGGCCGGTGCACGGTCAGCTCCTCCAGGTTGCTGGGCGACAGGTACAGTGAGCGTCCGTGTTGGGCGCCGCGCTTGAAATGGTACGCGGCGCTGGCAGCGGCGGCAGCGCTGTGCAGCTTACTGGTGGACGGACGGCCGTCCAGCTCCAGGCTGTGGGTGCTCTGCTGACGGGAGTGGGGCACATGGTGTGGTTTCTGCTTGATGCTGTTCGAGGCGGAGGCGGCGGGCGGATGGGTGGCGCTGTGACCGGCGGCGACAATCAGACCAGGCGCCGTCTCATCAAACGAACCGGAACTCTTGCGCTGTATCCGCTGCACGGCCACAGCGGCGGCTGCCAGCTCTGCCACGCCCAGCTCGTCCATTTTGGTATGGCTATTGCTGCGGGAGCGCGACTCCACAAAGAGCTCATTCTCCAGCGACAGATTCGACTGTGGGAACAGGGAACGGCCGTCGAGTGGTTCGATCAGATCATCGTTCAGCGATGGATGCCGTATCTGTGACTCCACCACCGAGTCGGGCTTGCTGCTCGGCCGTCGCCCAGGATCGTTGAAGGAGCGATGCGATCGACAGCCCCGGCGACTGGGCGAGGGCGAACGTGAGATCTCCTTGCCGCCAGCCGGCGGGCCGGGCATCAGAAAGTTGGCACGCACCGAGCTGGTGCGACGACTGGAGCTGGCCGATCCAGCGGCGACGGCCAATTGTATTTGCTCCATGGCGGCGGGATCCTGTTGGGCGTGGAAGGAATGCGTTTTCTTCATCTGAAAATTGGTAGACGGATGAACGTCAATTGTGTCTGAGCGCCGAAAGAGATTCTTTTTCAGCTGCAGCTGCTGCTGCTGCTGCTGTTGCTGTTGTTGATGCGTGTGGTGCGGGTGGTGCGGCAGCATATCATCGACATCAATGAATTGAATTGGTGATGTGCTGCCGCTGCCGCCCAGCGTGGAGCGGCCCAGGCCAAGCGACATGCCCAGACCCACATTGTCGCCCAGGCTGCTGCTGCTGACCAAATAAATATCTGGCTGTGGTTGCTGTTGTCGGTGGTGCTGCTGCTGCTGCTGCTGCTGTTGATGTTGCTGCTGCTGCTGCTGCTGCTGGCCAAGCACTGGGCTGACCGCATGCGAGGTGGGTGAGCTGGTGGAGCTCGAGTGCGTGTGCTGACGGTGGTGCTGATGTGGCGCATGCGTATGTGTTGGCAATTGGTGGTGTCGTGCAGCGGCTGCCTGTGCGGCTAGCTGCTGAAATGTGTGCATATGCAGTTGTTGCTGCTGTTGTTGTTGTTGTTGTTGGTGGTGCTGTTGTTGTTGTTGTTGTTGTTGTTGTAGGTGGTGGTGCTGGCGTGCAGATAGTGCCGGCGATACGGAACCGCTGCCACCAGCTACATGCGTATGTTGTTGTTGTTGTTGTTGTTGGGGTATATGTTGTTGTTGTGGTGGGAGTGCTAGGGTCTGCGGCGGTGCAGACGATCGCACGGGCAGCGGCGACGCCGAGCGGTGGATCAGCGGCTGCTCATGCACAATAAAGCCATCGTCTAAATCTAAATCATGTTCACTAGCTATCGGCGCATAATTATCAATGGCCATCGACAAGGAGCGGTGGATGGGCTTCAGCTTGGGTGGTTTCTTTTTGGTGGCGGGATTATCAAAGGAGGATGTGCCCGAGGTATGCTCCTCATCCGCATCGCCGGCAATCAAATATGGATCATAACTATGGACAGATACCACATGTTGATGCCGTGACTGCTGCTGCTGCTGCTGTTGTTGGTGGTGGTGCGACTGCTGATGGTGGTGCTGGTGCTGCTGCTGCTGCTGTTGGTGGTGGTGCGACTGCGACTGTTGCTGCTGACCACCGCTGGTGCCGCGCTCCATGCGGTAGTAATACTGCCGTGGGTATCTATGGTAGTAATGTGCAATTGTGGTGCTGGTATGTGGGTGGTGTGGCGAGCAGGAGTGGGGTAATCACACAGACACTGACCTGGTCGTTGGCTAACTGTAACGGTGGTGGTAGTGGTGGTGCTACTTGTTAATCGAGTTCGAGATTTAGTTCGAGTTCGAGTTCGAGTGGTGCGAGTGGTTCTTGATTGTTGGCCCGTTGCTTTGGCTGCGCTGTTGATTGCTAGTGGTGCGGTGGTGCTAGTGCTTAGTAGTGCTAGACACCCAATAAACAGGGCTGCCCACGTGAGATAAAGAGACACAGAGAGAGACAGAGAAAGAGAAAGACAGAGAGAAAGAAAGAGAGAGAGAGAGAGAGAGAGCAAGAAAGCTAGTAGGTGTGTGTAGTCGGAGTTTTGTGGGGGGGGCGGGGCTGTTGGGCGGAACTTTGGATTGCAGTCTAAGGACAAACACACACACACACACAAGGACTTTGACAGAGACGCTAAACAACGAGATGTTAAATGTGCAGGATATTCAGGATATATGCAGCATTAAAGGCAGCTAAGTTGTTGTTGTTGTTGTTATGTGGTTGTTTGTTGTTGTTTTCAATGCGCTTCCTTTCTTGTGATGGCTGTTGTTGTTGTTGTTGTTGTTGTTGTGGTGCAACTCGCTTGTTTAATTGTTAACGATTTGGTTTTCTACTACTTAATTTTGATTTTTATTGTCACATTGTGTATTGATGATTGTTGTTGTTGTTGTTGTTGTTATTGTTTTTGATGTAAGAATGCTTTAGTTTTAATTGTTGTTGTTGTTGTTGTTGTTGTATTTAGCTACACTCATTAAAATGGGCAAATATAAAAGCACAACTAGAAGTAGACAAGAGAAATACATAAAGAAATAACATATTAGCAAGCTGGACGGGTTGTGTCAAGGAAGTGGGATGTGGTGGTGGTGGTGGTGGTGGTGGTTGGTTTTAGGTGGGCGGTGCAGCTTGCCGTGCTGTACTCATGTGTAGATTTTGAGTGTGGCCTCTAGTTAAATTAAAATCAAAAAAAGTGTTCTTAGCAAAACTAATACAAAATACATGAAAAATAAAAAAAATACAATTTTCTGTTGCAAATTGAGTCGAAAGTCATTTAAGTAGGCCTACTTCAATTATAATTATCATTACAATTACTTTCAAAGTCATTTACAGTGTTGTAAAACTCATTAAAAAGCGCTCAACTTGCGCTTGTTTCATATCTCTGCCTATTTCAATTTTCCCACTCTTTCTTCAATTGCCATTTCCATGGTAATCCCCGATGGGTTTAATCAATTTGTACTCAGCTTAAGCAATGACACGCCCCATTGCCGCGACAACATTTTAAAGGCAAACGATGCCAGAACGTAACATTTCCATTGCCCAAGTGCCAGAGTAGCTAAATTCCCGCTTTATCCTGGACTTATCTATTTAAAGTACTTGCTCTGCAGCTGTGTGTGTCTGTCTGTGTGTGTGAAAAAATTTGCATTACAATCCTTGAATTTGCGCCGCACCCCCCGCATTCGGTCACGTTGTCCTTTTGGGATGCCGATGCGCAATGCGAGTTAATCGAATTGAATCTATTTGGACAGTTCGTAAACCGAGCCAATGCAAGTCGGGGCGGGTCAGTGTTCAGGGTGTGGGCGTGGCCGTTGAGTATCGCGCAACTCGTTTGTTGGCAGCACACACAAACACACACACACATAGACACACAATTCATCATTTTGGGGGCATGTACCTTTTGCAAGCCTAGGCGAGAGGCGGTTGGGCGTTTGGGCGGGGCGCGGCGAACGTTTTGCATAATTTAAAACGACAGGCCACAGTCGGTGGCTCCAGTTGGGCTTGGGCTTGGGCTATGTCGGTATGTCCTTTGCCACTGTCACTGTCACAGCGTTAATTTTTCAAAGCTCATTGATGGATGAGTGCGCCAGTTGACATTTATGTGCCTAGCCACACACACTGGCACACACACACACACACACACACTCATGCACAGTGAAGCTGTTCAAAAATTAACGCTCTGCGACTGAAAAACTTGTTCGTGCTTGTTCGCTACGAAACGAGTTAAACATATTAAAATTTGCTTATGCAAAAGGTAAAGACTGAAACACACACACAATTTGGCTAAGAGGCCGCTTGGTGAGTGTGTGTGTGTGTGTGTGTGGCAAATGCTCTGAAGACATTTAACATCACGTACTTTAAATATGTTTAAAAGAGCTTAAGTGAAATGAAATGTGGCGGTTAGACAGACAGACAGACATACATACATATATACACACGCATATACATATATTGTACATATGTATATATATTTAAATATGTAAAAATAAAAGAAGTGTGCGCACACATTACATGCATATACGCGCATTTACCAACACTGAAACACACACACACACACACACACACACTCGCCGTATAAGTAATCAGACATGTGTGCGTATGACAGCGTCTGACGTTGGCAACAATGCCAGCTGCGAGGTGTCAGTGTGTGTGTGTGTGTGTGTGTGTGTGAGACACACATCCTTGGATACCCCATAGCCTTTTGTCTTAGAGCAGACTGTGAAAGCAGCAGCAACAACAACAACAACGGCAGCAACAACAACAACGGCAGCAGCTTAGCTCCCGCTTCGAGTAGCGTGCGCGCATTTGAGAATTCTGTTTCAGTGGCTGTTTGTGCTCCACGAGCACTTGTCAAATTCCGTCTCATATCAAATCTGAGACGAATTAGATGTAAGTCTGCGCTGTGTAGGTATCCCCTCATGCAAACGAATATTACTCGAGTGGGCAACAAGCAAATCGGATTTGTTTTTTGATATGCTTGAGCCATTGTAGACGTATCCCAAAAATACACGAACACACACACACACGCACACACACACACATGCATATACATTTATTATGCCGTCTGCTATGATTTAGGTTGCTGCAGCAGCAGGAGCAGCAGGAGTAGCAACAACAGCAACAATTTACTGTTATTCTTGTCCATTAGCAGAGAACATTATGAATTTCTTGCGTATTATTGCGGATATTTCACATAATTCAAAGGCATTATATCAGTTTTTGCACACAAATTGGAATTCCGTTCACATATTGGCTCAACTGAATGAAAAATTCGTGAGTTCTGGCTGTATTTAATGGTCTCTTGCGAATATATCATATAGCTCTGATAGAGATAGATATAGATATATAAATTATATAGATCATATAGATCACTATAGATCATATGGATGAAATAGATTCTAAAAAATCATATAGATTAAATAGATCATATGGATGAAATAGATTCTACACATCATATAGATGACATAGATCATATAGATTAATGTAGATTATATAGCGCACACATATCATTTATGAGATCGTATATACCATTTACATATATCATAACGAACAACAAATCATTAAGTTATATATAAACATTTTTTATAATTAAAAAAAGATAAATAAAATTTCGTCTATAGTAAATATATCAATTTAAAATTTAGTATATCAGGCACCTTTACTCGTATACACACATATACATATATACTCGTATATTTGAGCCAGATTCACTTCACTAAATTCTACGCCCACTGTCGTGGCGGCAGCACAGCTTTCTGCTGGCCCCGCCCATTAGTCGGGCGCATTTAAATACAATAGATTGTTCCATAAAGATAAGCTATAATTAAAATATTCTAGCAAACATCAGCTGCAAATGATTAGCAAGTTGTGCAGAAGCATAAGCAATGCTCTTTATACGCACCACCCAACCACCCAACCACTATACAGTCCTCTGTCTTTTGCTGAGTCGTGCGGCTCTTTGAGTACTTGCGGCATATCAGAAACTCAAAGCAGATGCCTTAATTGGCATAAACAATGGTTAATTAACATAAAACTAACATTTCGAAGCCAATTTAAATAGCCATACGTGCGTAATTAGCTGTCTCGCATTGCCCTATCCAGTGTTGCCCAACGGCAGCGGCCGCACAGTGTTGCATAATGACTGACGGCTGACTGCTGACTGCTGACTGTTGTATTGTGTTGACTGTTGACGGCAGTTGCTGAAATTTCCGGTCTGACTGCTTTGGCCTGTGCCAAGTGTGAGCAATTAATTGCGTTTAATGGCGACCCACAAGCACACCGCACCACAGCAAACCACCCGAATCGCACACACACACAAAACCATCACCCACAGCCATCATATTTCGTTAAGTGGTAAACGAAGGTTGTGCCAGACGCTATCAACATCATCATCGTCAGCGTCGTCGTCGTCGTCGTTTTAATATTATTAAATCCGGCGTGGTTTCCGTTGCGTTTTACGCATATTAATGAAGCCCAAAGCGTTTCCAGTGGTCGCAGCCAGCCAAAAGGATTCGAAATTCGACTCTGAGACTCTGCAGCTTCTTCTGCCTTGCACACGGTCCGCAATCCGATTAAATGCCAAACGAATTATGCATTAAAATGCATTCTTGTCTTTTGGCTGCAAAGCAAGCTGCTCTCGCCTGACACTCAATTTGCTGTACGTATGCTAGTGCGATTAAAATGTTTGCACAGAAACACACACACAGACACACACATACATAAATACGCTCAAACCAAGTTGCACTCACACAAAACAAACTCAAATAAACGCTGAGTTATTTCTTGCATTTGCACTGGCATGCGCACAGTGGGTCAAATATTTTCTTCATAGGACAGAAATGATGGAATTATTGTTTGAAATAATATGATTCAGCCATGTCATGTAAAACTACCTCATTCTGTTATGTACATAGTTAAACTTTGTAACATAACAGACGACTGTTATTTACATAGTTTGGCTTTATGCAATTACATCGCTCTGTTATACTTGCAGATTAACATATTTATGTTATTGCATTGCTCAGCGTAGAGCATTAACAGACTTCTGTTATCAATATAATTAAGCTTTCTGCAATAACACACTACTGTTACAGATCTCTTGATTAACATGCTTTTGTTGTTTACATAGCTCAACTTCGTGGAATAACATTCTTATATTAATGGATTATGCAGCTTCCTTATCAAATGAACTTTGCAGCTAATATAAAAATTCTTTAGAATTGTGTACTACATTTGTCTATCTCGAATATGATATGAATCCTGTCCATGGTGCACACGGTGTGACTGTGACGGCTGTGCCTGACAGTTATGCAATATTATTTTAAAAACACATTCCAGCTCGCTGTCGCTGCTGCAATGTCAGTAGCAAACGGGGCAACAGGGCTGAGTTCAAAGGCAAAGTCTAAGGCATTTCTGAGTTTCTATTTAATTTGAATTGTTCTGTAAATTGAATGGGCAAACATTTGTGCTGCCCAGCACTGGGCGGAGTGGTGGGTCACGCGCCAATGCTTCACACTGGGGCCATGGCCGTACATAAGCTTATTAAGTGTGCTTAGCTCTTTAATAAACAGCCATGGAAACATTGCTGCAAATGCAGCAGCAACAACGGCAGCAGCAGCAGCAGTTCAGATGGCCTCAAAAGCTTTTTGGCCACATCATTTTCGTTTGCGGCTGGTTGCTGGGGGAGGGGATAGCGGTGGGTGGCTATAGAAGGACAAATCTAAGCGCGAAAATAACAAAATAAATACAATATATAGAGGAAAACAGGGGAGGGAGATAGATAGAGAGCGGGGCAGAAAGAGTAGGAGGAGAGGGCAAGTTCGCAACGCCTTCGGGTGCTAAATTCAATTAAATAACTGGACAAAACTTTTCACAACAGAAATGTTCAGCGTCTTGAAATGTTTTGGCTACAATTTGACAACAATTTATACACACACACACACACACACACAAACAGTTGCACACACATAGACACACACACACACGTTGAATGCGACTGGCTCAAAAGTTTTCTACAATTTTTTGTTTTTTTTTTTGTTGTAGCATTCACAAGACCCTTGGCCCAGAGTGAAAGTGCACGTAATATGCCACGCCTACCCCACCAGCATGCTGTGGACCCCTCGCCCCCCTCCCACTTCTCTAGCACACATTTTGATGAATTGTGAAGTAGCTGAGCCAACGTGGAGAGCCATAGACTTGAACTAAATCTCAAAAACTTTTCGCCTAGCGCAAAATGGTCGCAAGCATTCTTTAGCCAGTTTGCTAAATGAATTTACAAGACCACAAGCTGCTTAACTGGCCTCAAATGGGCGTGGCCAAGACGTGAACGGGATCAGAGGTCAGAGGGCGAAGGTGAAGCAAACATAACTTAAGCCGCAAGCTCATTTTATATCACTTATCGCCCGTCCGTTGGCCACACCAGAAACAAATGGGTAATGAAAGGCCTGGCATAAAGTTTCATTTTAACAGTTACATATTGGGACAACAGACGAGCAAAGAGATGTTAGCCAATGATCGACTCGATGATGCTCTATAATTGTGAAAAGATTGTACTACATTATGTAGAGGAAAAATGTATTAAACTTATAAGACTTGTTTGAATACCCTTTCTTCTTTAATTGAATGAATGGAATATATGAAGGCAATTCTTGCAAAGATGTGCAATAAATTTTTATCCCTAGACAAAAGTTAAACAACAAGCAAAGTAGATTTCCTTTTTGCATGCACATCTATACCGAAAAAAATAATACCTCTTTTTCAAATAACCTAAGGCTAGTTTGCACTTCATTTCCTCAATTGTA
The DNA here is from genome assembly GCA_035045965.1 of Drosophila aldrichi. Lineage (NCBI taxonomy): Eukaryota > Metazoa > Arthropoda > Insecta > Diptera > Drosophilidae > Drosophila > Drosophila aldrichi. The sequence goes on from JAWNOM010000084.1 coordinate 776,909, forward strand.
GTCAATGCTTTCTTTCTCAGTTCCTTCCGAGCTGCAGGGTATTACAAACTACAACTTGGGTCAACAGCTGCTTTATCAGCTGGCTTCCTTATGTCCTTTCGTTCTTTCCCTTGCATACATATATTGACTGTATTCATTTTTATAGCTCTTTTATATACATATCCACACAAACACACACACGCACAAACATATCTCTGTGAGTTTTGCGTAATTATTTTTGTTGCTGTCTTCGCTTTATCGTCGTCGTCGTCGTCGTCTTCTTCAACTTCTCAGTTCTCATTTACTTCCGGCCAAGTTTCTGGTCGTGTTGTTGTTGTTGTTTGTGTGGCACGTATATAAATTCGTATGGATTATACCAAATTGTTGTTTAATACCGTTTTCAATTAGACTTGATAGCATTATGAGCACACGCTGACAGCGTTTTAAGCTGAATTCCACATCCTTGTAAATAAAACATGTCGAGCAGCTCGAAATCTTGAAATCTTGAGTTCTCGCAAAATACAAACATCGATTTGTTCTGTACGCTTTAAACTTTGCACAATTTATGTCAAAATTTAGATAACCTTGAAGAAATTTACGCTACATTTAACAGCTACTTTAAAGGCTGTTAACAGCTACATTATCATAACGTTTATCTGGCACGCAGTGTTGTAAAATGCCAGCCATAAACGTTTTATGCGGCATCTCAAGTTATTATGTAAATTGTAGATAGACCATAAATTGAAAATCACAAAAAAAAGTTGCCGCTTTAAAGAGCGTAACAGAGTAAGCATTTGGTTGCTAAAATTTTTGATAGTTTTCCAGCACTTAAATTTAAGTTCCTAGCAGCATTTTTAAGCTCATAGTTGAAACATGAATTAAAGAACACTATAGAGAGCTTATGAGTTTTTTTGTAATATTAAAAGTTTACATTGGGAATTGTGCTGTAAAATATATATCATGAACACTTTTTCTTCGACTCATGTTAGGGGTGTAAGGGTTTAGAATAATTGAGACAAGAATCTCACCTATAAAAAAGTGTTGCACAGCGTTCAAATACTGGTCTTACAATAATAAGTCAATGCTTTACAGCACTAATAGCATTTTACATATAGCTGTTATGTTATGTTATGTTAATGTTAGTTTTATGAAGCTCTTCTAAACAAGTGTTGCAAAATGCTATACATTATTTGCAATTTAGCACAATTGCTCTTTTAAAGTCACGTCGCATAAATTTCATATACTTAAGACACTCAAGTTTAAATTTATGTACATGCCGTGAGCCCAAGCCTATTGTGGTTAAGGAGACATATTATTATTATTATTTTTTGTTGTTGTTATGTTGCGGCTACGTGCTTAACGTGGGTTCTTCGGTTTCGGTATTGAAAACGCACAGGAACCATTAATAAAAATGGCAAAAAAAAAAGAAGTTGAAAAAAAAAAACACACCGAAAAAACGAGCCACCCGCCCACATATTGAAAGCTGAAGTAAATAACAATGTGAACGCTTCATTAAATGATGTGGCACTAACCAAGCAACAAAGGGAAGGAGCAGATGGAGGACAACAACTACATAGATAAGAGCCGGTCTATAGACAGTGGCTCACAGCTGTGTGCGGTCGCATGGCGTGAAACTTGGCATAAGTATATGTATAGACAAATATCTATTTGTTTATATATGTATGTGTGTGTGTGTGTGTGTGTGTGTGTGTGTATGGCCTTATCTGTTTTAGGTCTCCATTTGTAGCACTTGAATGGAAGAGGCCAGCGACGACCCGCTGTGTTGATCAAGATTTGTGGTCATATCTATATATCTGTGTGTTCAAGTTTATGTTTACAATGTCAGCTGACATTTGGAATTAATTGATTTATGTGCTCAAGTATTTGGCAATTTGGCCTGGCCAGAGCTGGGGCATGTTGGGCTGCTTGGCTTAAAAATTGTCAACTGCCAGAACAAGGCTGCAATCAGCGAGGCCAAGTGCAATCAGCACGTACCAAGCCATGTGTATGTATGTGTGTGTGTGTGTCGCTGCCCCCGCCTGCTTGCATTAATCAATGCACAATTTTTCATAATAAGTCAGTCACAGCTGCAGCACAAATTGAAAACGGCAGCCACAAAAACAAGAGAGAGAGAGAGCGAGAGAGAGAGAGGGAGAGAGAGTAGCTCGCTCGCTTTCAACACGCACACACGTCCAGGTGTCCTTGGCAGAACGATGTGACCTGGCTCTGGTTATTGGGCAATTGCCGCAGGAGCCATTGATTCATTTATGTCGTGTAATTTGACAAAGTAAATAAATTAGAGGGGCCACGGAACATGGCCGGCTGCGCAGCAGTAATAATGACAAAACAGGCGGCAGATAAAGCTAACGGTATAGCTGAAGCTACACGCTAAACAGTCAACGCAAAGCTAGAGCCGGAGCCAGAGTCCGGGCAGCAGCAAAGGTAAACGTTTGGCGGATATTGGCAAGGCAGCAGGAAACGCAAAAGCACAGAATACACGACATGCAACAAAGAGAACGAGAGGGAGATAGAGAGCGAGCGAGCGATATATAGAGTGGAACGGAACAAAGCGTAGCGAGCAACAAGAGTTTGCCACAGTCCCAGCGGAAACGGAAATCTCAGGTGTTTGCCTTTGCGTTGCGCCCCAACAAAATCGCTCAACATCAGCTTTTCCTTTCTGCTGCTTCGTCTTTTGCTTTTGCTTCTTCTTCTTCGTCTTCTACTGCTGCTGCTGCTGTATCGCTCTCAATTTTTAGCCGCAGTTATGTTTCGTGCTACAGCTTTTGCCCTCAGCTACAGTTACAGGTCCAGCTAATTAATCTTATTCCCGAGCAAGCAGAAATAAAAACCATCTCAAATCACATGACAGAAATTAATGGCACGACTATGATATACCCTGACCTAAATGTAAAAAGCTATTTACTAGATATTTAGATTTCATATATATGGCTGACTAAAGACTACCCTAATATGTTTGGCGACCCCAACTTAGTTATAAGAGAAGTTAAGATCTATGCTTGTAATGTTAACTGGCTCTTAGAGCTACCCTAAGTTCGGTATAAAATATAACTGAAAATAGCCAAATCTCCTTAGTTGCAGCTTAGCAATTCTTGATAGGCTTAAGTGGGCGGGGCTAAACATATATTTGCTTTTATGTTGACGCTGGCTACGCATTAGTGTTCTATTAATACATTGCAAAGGTGTCTGTTCCCATGACTTATGCTCGTCCTTAAAGCTCCTCTCATCTTTACTCATATTTCAAGCAACTCGAATATCCAATTTGTTCAGTTGAGTCTCAGATTTCAGGATATTTAGTTGATTTTTCAGTACTGTGGGTAGATCACAAGGCAAAGCATGTAGAAATCTATATACTTTGCATAGAAAACCTAGAAAATTTCCACATCAACCTATAGATATATCATATATCAAGCCTTTTTTTGCTCAGTGCACACACACGCCCACGCTTTGGCGCTTCCGCCGTATGCTAAAAGCTATAAACTTCAAGTAAGCGTAGTCTAAACGCTGATAGAGACAATGAAAATGACGCTGAACCTGGCGACATTCTCGTGTTGATGTTGATGTTGATGTTGACATGAATGACGTGATGAATGTCGCCAGCATTTTGATGAATGTGTCCCGGCCGTGGAACGTGGGAGAAACGTTCAGGAGTGCAAGCTGGAAAAACACGCGCAAAACAATTTGAAGTGTCGTCATTGCTGCTCCCATTGCCAGGCGCTCCATCATACGAGCGCATGTTCATTTGTTGCTTCCACTCGACTACTGCCACGCCCATTGTCAGAGCGCACCTCAGCCGTGGGCCGCTATGAATGGCAATGACGCGCAACTCCTGTTATGCAGTTTGTCAAGTGCAGCAGCAGCAGCAGTAGTGGAAAAAAAAACTTCGCTTTGCCTAGATGAAACAAAAATAGACGCGGCGTATACGTAATATCTTATTTTCCACGCTCTACGCTCTGCAGCCATTGCTGCTGTTGCTGCCATTGTAATACTCAAGTCGAAATGCGATATTGCTTTCCATTCCGCAAAGCTGATTATATTTCTAGCAAAAGCCATACTCAATGGCGAATGCAAACGCGACGCTAAACACAATGAAAAACATTTGCAAAAATATTTGCTTAAGTTTGGCATTAATTAAAACGAAACTGAAAATGAAAATGCAGAAGAGAAAATCGAAAAAACTGTTTCACGCTCTGGCGTTGAAGGACTCTTTCAGTTTGGATTGGTCATTGAATAGGCAAGCGATTCGGTTTCTGTGTTTGCTTAGGTATCCAAAGAGAAATACATTTCGTAATTACTGCCTTAATTGATTGCATTTGGCAATAGGGTTTTCTTTTTTTTTTGAAGGGATTTCGAAGGTATTTTCTAATTACTAAACACGGCTCACTCTAGCTGTAGCTCTAAGTAGCTCTCTCTCTCTCTCTCTCTATCTCTCAATAATGTCTTTGCTGTATTATTTTCTTAAATCTGCTCTTACTCGTATATATATATCTATCGATCATCAATCCTTCAGCTCTCTCTCTCTCTCTCTCTCTCTCTCTGTCACTCTCTCTCTCTTAATCTCTCCCCCTCTCTCTCTCTCTCTCTCTCTCTCATTCCCCCTCTCTCTATGTGTCCGATTTATTTATTTTAATATTATTATTAATTCTATTCATTAAGAACAACATTATGAAAATCTACAGAAACTGATTATCTTCCATGATCATTATTATAAAGATAATTTCTATGATGATCACAAACATTATGATTATCATGAACATATTTAAGATAGTGTTAATAACATCGTTATGATCATCAGCATAAATAATATTAAACTGTGTCTAATACATTCTAATATATTATTAACATTATAATTATTATAAATTATTGATTTTCTTTCTAAATTATTTAAATAACACTTAATTTAAATAGTGCGTTAAGTATAAACAAATACACTCTACAACACGGAACAACACTGCACTCGGCGACTGACCAGCACGAACTCTGGACTGCAACTGAGCCAGCGCAGCAGCAGGTGTGAGCTTATATAGCAGGTAGCAGTCACACTCAAGCACTCAGTAATAAAAACTCTGCTCAAGAGTTGTTCTGCAGAGTTCAGCTGGAGTTAGAGCAGACATATATAGGTATATTTATATACGTGACGATGTAAAGAGCATATTCGATGGGTATTTAAAGTGGATAAACACAGCGAGAAATAGATGCAGCTGCTGATTAGATAAGAAGTAATATACTCCTAGTCTAAAGAGTCAAATTGAATATCTGCACCTATTTTGTACTATTTAATACAATAATCATTCGAAGTTTCTAATTTCAGGCACAAATATTTTTCTGCTTCCTCTCCTCATTCTCATTTAATTCCATCTATATATCAAACTTTTTTCTGCATACACAAAATATAATTTTCTCTTTTCCTACTTGGCGCTGTCTATGAAAAGTAATTGGTTTTTCATAATCATATTTCGTTGAAGCTGTCTGAATTATTGTTGTTTCGTTTGCTGAAATTATTACCTATTATTATTATAATTATTTGTTGCACAAAGTTTGCGATAAAAATTCAATTAGCACTGCTGCATAACTTGGGCAAGGAATCAGAATTTTCACAATTTTCACGAGAGTTTTCAGGCAAAATTGATTTGCCGCTTGTACACAGAAAAATAGCTGAAAGTTGTGAAGCTTTTTGTTTTGCAGGCAGCAGCAGCAGCAGTAAAATTTCTGTTGGCCAAATCGATCATCAATCAGGCAAGCCATCAATAAGGTTTTACTAACTGTCAAAGTGCCCAGCGATACATACATATCTATATATACACCTATAGCAATATCTATATATATGTATATGTATATGTTGTCTATGCATATGTTCAATATTAGCTAGCTATATGGATGCACAATCGCCTGGTCTGCCTGGGCGTGCAAATGGGCAACAGTTAAACGACAAATAAATTAGAATTGGTAATACAATTTGTGAGGGAAAGGGGACCGAGAGCGGACGGACAGTGTGGCTTGGTCAAAACGTAATCTGAGCTGCAAGTTGGAAATGTAATTTGAGCGTAAATTACATTTGAGTACAAAATTAGCAGAATTGTCAATCTAAGCCGCATATGAGTGGGTGTGTGTGTGTGTGTATTAGTGATGTGTGAATCACAGCTGGAGATGAGTGTGTGGGTGTGTGTGTGTGTTGGATAACATCATAATGGACACAACAGCACAGCACAGGATGCGACAGGACAGCAAACAGACACTGAGGTCTGCAGACTCGACTCAATTGATGTTCCGGCTTTAAAATTCATGAATTTCTATGCGCACCGAGCAGACCGCAGAGCAACGTTTTTGGTCTACCTTACAGGTGAGCAGGTCAAGAGAGAGCCAGGGGAGGGAACGCACAGCAGGACCTACATCATCAGACTGGACCACCTGCCTGTGTTTATATTCAATTTATGGACGCACAGTGCGTGCTGCATATGAACTGCTAGTAACTGGGATACACACACGCACTGTGGCGCCACCTGTTGGCCGTTTTCATGGACTACAACATTGTGGAAAATTTATGCAATTGCATTTATTATTTTTAATAAACGTAGTTTGCTCCACAAAATGCAAATTAATTTTATTTAATAGACGAGCAAAAGTAAAATTTAAATAGCAGGAAGTGCTAGACGAACAGATGCCCTGTAAATTGCTGATAATTGCTGGTGTTAAAGGAAAAGTGAAGAGAAAGACAACAATGAGCTAATATGTATATATTGTAATAAGACAAAGGAGAGAGTTTTTAAGAGTTTTTAAGAGTTTTTAACGTATACATAGATACCCTATAGTTCGCATAGAAGTTATACAGCAGACACCCTTTGATTGGTCTCTAGAACGTAATATTTGTCTATGAATCACCCTGTAATTAACATAAGAGCTCATAGAGGTTAAAGATAATCGCACTAGAAATTTGGAAGGCTTCACAAGCGAATACCCTGCAATTGTCTGCATTAAGTCTTCATATAATGTGCCATATGGCAAAAAACACAATCTTTATATATACAACAATCCATATCCAATCTCAATATACCCTCTTTCATTATCTCAACACATCGATAATGTAGCGCATCAATAATAATATTAAATATATGTCGAAATGAATGCATTCTGTTGAAATTGGTTTGACTATTTATAAAATGTGCGCTATTACAGCTGAGGAGGAGGCGTGGTCTGCTCTGTTGTGCTCACCATCTGCCCCACCCTATCAACCCACTCTCTCCCACTCTCCTCTCTTTTTTGCTCTGCTGTTTCTGTATTTGGCCTTGCCACGGTTGGGCAAACAGTGCGTATGATTAATTGGCGCATTCGCTTGTAATTTACGGTCCAGCCGACGCGACTCCTCGCCTTTGCCCGTTGCTGATAGGGAAGCTTGTTGAAATGTTTACTGTTTGAATGTCCGTGCCACAAACATATAAACAGAGATATACGCTATCTGTGTACGGGTGTGTGTGCGTGTGTGCTTATGTGTGTGTACTCATATATACGCCCACATGAATAGCCTGCAAAATTGTAAACTGGAATCATTTGAAGCGAGTCCTGGATATGCGTAGCAAGCAAACACAGTTGCTCTCAATTAAAGAGCGCCCCACACACATACATGTATGTATGTATGTACATATTTATCTATAAATATATGCACAAGTGCTCTTAAATATTAACTATACATGTCTGCAATTCAAAGAAATTGTTGAAACTTTTCAACTTTCTTTATTATTTTTTGTTTATTTATTTATTTAATTTTTGCTTTGCATATATGCAAAAATATCAACAAACTTTTCAAATATTTGTTTTAGCAGCAAAAATGTATAGCAAGAAAAAACAAAATATTTATACAAATTGTTGGGCAAATTTCCAAGGAATTTCAATGTTTACATTATTTGTGTTTTATAAACAAAGGCCTGGCTTAATATTATTTTTTCCTTAGCTTTTACATGTCAATATGCACATTTCCGGTCAATAGTTGTTTGCCAAATAAATGTGCCGCAAATGGAATTTATAATTCATAATATTTTAATTTCATTTGATTTTTTTTTTAAGAAATGCCAATTGGAACAAAAAGTGATAGAAGGAATTTTATAAATATATAATACATTAGGCAATAAAATTGCAGAAAGAGCACAGAAGAAAGTTTAGTGAGTAAATGGGATTGAAAGACTTGGTATGGATAGGATTTTGTTTATCAGGAATCTCAGCTCGAAATGGCAACAGAAATAAATTCAAAATAGTTTCAAACATACACTCCACTCTATATATACTCGACTCTTTTCTGTTCTAATCATATAGTCTAATACTTATATCGTCAATCCAGTTTAATCTGCTTTTAGCATTTGCTCATAGATTCAGCTGACTCAAAGGCAAATTCTAGTAATGCAATGGAAAAACTTGAAAATGCAAGGCGCTTAGCCGCAGCTAAGTAAGCAATTCCAAGTAGATAGAGAGAGAGGGGGAGAGGGAGAGCTGTTGGTTGAGTGCTAGCGATAGTGAACGGTAATACTCTTATAGAGCAGCATATGCTTTGGTCAACTTTTCATTAGTTAAATGCAGAATTATTTATGCTTTTTACTTAACTTACAAATGGACATTGCCAGCCAAGAGGGGGGCGACCCCTCTTTGGAGCGACGCCTCTGTTAGCTAGCGAATTGCACCTGTGCTGCCGTGTCTTAATCATATTTTTGCAATTTTCGCTCCAAGCATGTTGTTGTTGTTGTTGTTGTTGCTGTTAAAATGCAGCTTGCCAAATGACATGCATATAAAATGTACAAAAATATTACATTACACACACACACGCAGCTGCAGTGGGGGTGGGGGCGGCATACATATGTAAATGGGGCGTGTCACAAGGCATGCGCGTATTACTTGTAATGAATAAATAAAGCATTGCAAGCACGGGAAGCGCAAAGTCGCTAGTGCTGCCATGTAACAGCAAACAGAGAGAGAGAGAGACACACACACACATCTACACCCACACACACACACGCATATTGTGTTGCTGTATGTGACAGCTTTGCTCGTAGCATTCGCAGTTTGTTATCAGCGCGAATAGTTGACATTTTTCATTTGCATCAATATCAATTCCATTCGCATATTTCATGCACGATAGATACACTATGTGTGTGTGTGTGTGTGCGTGTGTGTGTCTTGGTTATGGCCACGGTTATGGTTATTGTTATCACATACTGTGGCGGCAAAAGCAAATTAAAGGCCAGAGTCGAGCGACAGGCACAGACGCAGCATAAACAACAACAACAACAACAGTTGTGTCTGTGTGAGTGTGTGCGTGTGTGTGTGTGTGTGTTTGTCTGAGTGTGACATATTGACAGTAGCGAATTGTTTTTATATCCTTGCCAAGGGTACTACACATATGCCAAGGCATATGCCCTGCACTTGAGGTTAAGTATATGCTTATTATTTTATATGCCTAAGCATAATAATATTTTATATATGTATGTGAGGAGAGCAATAAAAGGGAATATCAATTAGAGTAATTATCTCTGATTCTATATCCTTATACTCCTTTCAAGAATGGTAATTCTTTGTCATATAAAAAATATATAAACTAGAGCTAGCTTATAGAGAAAATAGAGAAACGTTCATGATTCTCTTTTCAGGTAGATTTAAATGTCTCTGAGACTAAGGGTTTCATTAGGCTCTTAGAAAATACCAGAAATGCTAATAGTCTAATATTATTATTATTATTAGTATTATTATTATTATTATTATTATTATTATTATTATTATTATTATTATTATTATTATTAGTAATATTATTATTATTATTATTATTATTATTATTATTATTATTATTATTATTATTATTATTATTATTATTATTATTATTATTATTATTATTTATTTTTATTTTTATTTTTATTTTTATTTTTATTTTTTTTTAAATCTACAACTTCATTATTATAAACATTTCACGAATATTTTGTTAAGAGCATAAAGAAACTTCTACTCCTCTATTAGCATACATCCTGTCATAGTTGCTTTCACATCTAGAAGCAGTCCCATAAGGGTATTCCATCTTATTCATTTGCTTGTGCTCTATTTCATTTTTATTAAGCGCCAGCAGGATGCCCTTTTGCTAGACATGTACAATGAATGAGGACAATTGTGTTTGACTCTTTCTCTCTCTCTCTCTCTCTCTCCCTCTGTAGACGCTGCACTCGACTTGTTTATTATATTGACTTTTGCTGTTCTAGCTTAATGGCAGTTGTTGCAAGTGTTGCAAGCGCTGCACTAAAATTTCATGGCTAGTGCATTACTCTAATCACTTGCCACTCAGCTCGCGACTCGCGGCTCAGATTCAGTTCAAATTTCAGTTGCATAAAAAGCCAATCTCTGAAATGGATATTCATTTCAATTCACTTTTTTGTTGCCTGCTTACAGGTAGCAAGCAGCTGCCAAAGGGCCAAGGGCCAAAAGGTGCGCGCCCACAAGGGGGAAGGGGGGAAGCAGCTCACTGGCTGCCGGTTATGCAGTCAGCTTCATGCTATCAGCGCTTTATTGAATTAATCAATCAATTTGTGAACACAGCCAAGGGAATAAATTCCAATATAAATCAAATGCGAACGAATTCAATTGCTGCTACTGAGGCTCAGGCGGAGCCTAGCATCTACCTTGGATAAATAAAAAATGTGTGCAGATACAGTTATGCTTGCTTTGATAAATAAATATGTACAGTGATGCTTGCCTAAATTGAATCAACATCAACATCAACATCATCATCAGCTGCCGGGCAAAGAGACTTCAAGCAACTGAGTGAAAACTATGAAAAGGCATTTTCAATATGCTGAAAGCTTTACATGAAAGACGGAAAACGGAACTGGATTTGTATATTTATAGAAATCAGCAAGAGCATAAATTAAGGTATATATAATACAGTAAAAATATAATACAGTAAAGTAAATAAAGTAAACATTGATAGGCATATATAATAATAATTATGAACTATCAATTTTTGAGTCTTGCGAAAAGTTAATTTGTGAAAATATTTAAAACTTGAATTATTTTCATAGCAAATGCGCTTTCATCTTAAACAGATTAAACAGTAATTAAAATATATATTAAACAAACTTAATAACTTTTAAGAGAGTTTATAAATATATAATAAGTTAAGATTCGAGTCAAGATTTATGGAATAAGAGAAGAAAGAGAAATAAAGTCTAAACTCTCAGGTCTCTGCCTTTTAGTCAAGTACCACTGTACGGATAAAGCTAACGGAATAACAATGTCAATATCTATTTCGATGTGATGTGTAATTGTTTGATGCGAGCGGGCAGTTAAAGAGCTTTTGATTGATAACTGGTGGCGCCACGTGTGGCACATTAAGCGTCTGCCAATTTAACAATTTGTAAATAATTAATTTTCAATTATGCAACTGCAATACAAGCCAGCAACAACAACAAACATGTAAAGCACAAAAAAAAAAACCCTGCTGCAAAAACAGTGAAATCCATTAACACGCACAGGCGAAGGTTGTTGAGGCAGGCAAATGGAAAGCAGCTGCTGAAATTGCCTCAACTCTAACAGAAAGCGCGCGCGTGTATGTGTGTGTGTGTGTGTGTGTGTACTGTTGTTGTTTATGCTGCCATAATTATACGCACTCTGCGCTGCGGGCCAATAGGCAGCTACAACACAAACACAAAGCACGAGCTACAAATGCGAACCGAACTGCTCGCTCTCTCCCTCTCCCTCTCTCTATATCTATCTCTGTCTCAACTCCATACGCTTCGACCTTTGAACTGCTGCAACAGAGATTGTCAAAAAAACATATTGAAATGGCAAATATATATATATTTTAGACAAGCATTTATATTTAGCTACATACATATATGTATAAAAGTATCTGTATCTGTATCTGTATCTGAGCTCTGTCCCTCAGCCTAACACGAGCTGGTCAATACTTCAGCTTTGTGCAAAGTGAAATGCTAAAATTGTTTTCTCTACACGTGTGTGTGTGTGTCTGTCTGGCCATGTGTGTCTGTGTGTGTGTGTGTGTCCTGCTTGGTTTCTCTTGTTTATTTAGTCGTCGAGGCCCAGTTTGTTTTGCTGTTTACTTTGTGGAGCACGCTGCATAGAACGCACATTTAGCTTAACTGAAAATGAAAACTGTGAAATGCAAAATTAAAGCATAACACACACACACTCACACACACACACACACGCACACTCTGTCTTTTTTTTCGGCTCTGGCAAATTTGGTTGGTCATGGTTCAAGCGAGCTATTCGAGCGCATTTGTATCTGTATCCGCATCCGTAACACAAGTATCTTTCATGTCTGCCAGCCAACGTGCACGCTGACATTTTGCTTCTTCTTGCTCTTTTTGTTTTACCCAAGAAAAAATGACACAAAATTTTCACAATTTCACATTCCCAGCTGGGCCCGCATATGGTCAAAAGACGAAGGGAATGGAAACTAAAAGTAAAAGAAATACTTTTGCCATATGTGGGCCCGGTTATAAAGTTTTACATTGCAGCCAACGATTATTGCTGCCATAGATAAAACATATACTTATTGGATAAATGCATATATGTATGTATGTATATATGTATATGCATAGATTTACATATGTAAAAAGTTCAGCAAACGATGAATTGGCAACAGTGATTGCTAGAAGTTTTCAGTTGTATTGCAATCATAGCTCTAGGTCACCTGGTTAACATGCATTTTGATCCGACTGGCACAGATATATTGCGAGTTTCATAAACTTTCCTATATGAGAAATATACATACATATATAATCTATATTATAACTAACTGATAGTTTTCTTTTCTTCAGTTATACTTGTAGTTCTAGTTCTCTCTATCTCTATCTCTCTCTCATTTTCCACTGTTTATGAGGAACTTTTTGAACAAAATCTCTTATACGATATGTATAGCTATTCAATATCAGAAAATCAAACAAATCTCTTATATTTCATATTTAGCAATTCAATATCAGAAACTCTTAGCATAGCTTATTATTCACAGCAAAATTAATACTGAAATCAAATACAAATATTTCGAATAATTCAAATAGATTTCCACCTCAACATTTCACATATCATGGAATACAACCTTCTAAAAAAATATAAATATTCACAAGTGCAGCTTCAGTTATTGTTATCAGCTTCTGCTTTATCAGCATCAACTCTTTTTTCTGGCCGTTGCTCTGCAATTTTCATCCAATCACAAATCAGATGCGCACATATTAATTTTGTTGTTTTATTTTCATTTCCTTTTTTTTTTTTTGCAAACTGTATTTTCGGGCTCTCTTTAGTCTGCGGGCGAGGCCCTTGTCCTGTCCTGAACTTTTAAATCAAAATGCCTGCAGGCAAACACTTTTCAGTTTCTTCGCAATTTTTTTTTGTTATGCCCACGCCCAAAGTAAACATATAGCGAGAAGTAGGCGTGGCCGTTTAGCTTGAAAACTTACGCAGAAAATTGAAAAATAAAAGGCTGGCCAGCTGACTGGCTGGCTGGGTTAGAGTTCTGAGAACCTTTACGGCTGTTTACATTAAAAGCTTTTTAATTTGTATTCCAATTTCAATATTTGCCCGAGCACAACAATAAAAATAATGTAGCCAAAGAAATACGTTAAAAAAAAGGGCTAGAATGCGGGCAGGCATGGCATGGCGTGAGGGCGTGACTGGTAGTATGAGGGCGGGCTTGAAAAGGCTATGGCAGAGTTTGTTGCATAAATATGCAAATGACATTAGCGTGACTTCTGGCACGTTTTTAGCCACTGCCAAAAGTCCAAAAACGTAGCGGGATTTGCAGTCAGGTGTGCGCGTGGGTGTTTCTGTTAGCTTCAGCGTATTAGTGACTCACCTAGCTAAGCCCGACACTTGTGAAGCTCTGCTCAAATAAAGTTATTCACAGACCCATGCGGCGTATACGTAATTTGCACAGCTGCTGCTGGTGCGCTGCCACAAAGTGGCTGTGTAATGTGACGCAATGCATCAACAGCTGCAGCAAATGAATTGTCAACCAGCAGATGAGTCGCCCATCAGATTAGATGAGCTGTCGACAACAGCAGCAGGATGAGCAGGATGAGCAGGATGAGCAGCACTCACATGCCCATTCATTCACTAAGTTCAAGCTCGGCTTCAGAACGGAAACGTCGGCCACAAATCGCTATCTCGCCGCCAAATAGATGGAGGCCAAAAGGGTCAATACAATTGTGACAGCGAGCTCACTTTGAGTTCTCCTAGCCATTGACGGGCGACCAGAACCGACCAGGCAGATGTCAGCTAAGCGAACGTGATGTCAGCTCCCTGTTGCCATTTTTAGCCCTGAGCAGGAAGCAGGAAGCTTGTGAGTATATGACTGAGCGACTCACTGACTGACTGACTGACTGACGCACTGACAGACTGTTGAGCGGACGCAACTGTACATCCCGTTTTTGAGAGTTTGGAGGAAAAAAAGAAAACATGTAAATGTACTACGCTTGACTAGAAAATACCCGGACCCGAGCAAAAACTGATCTAGCCTAGACTTTTCTATCTGCAATGGATTTGAATGGATTCAATGACTCGTGTAGCGCTGCAGCTGCTCTGCCTTATGGCTTTATGATTATAACAAAGAGGAAAATATGTAAATTTTAACCTGACTGAAAAATACCCTGACCTTAGCTTAAATTTACTGTTTCAATCATATTGGAACCCAAGAGTGAAATGGGCATGGCATATATGCCACAAGAACCTAATATTCCCACAAATTTTTTCAAATGTATTCAGACCATTTTAAAGGGCTATTGATAGCGCTGGGCGTGGCTGCTGCTGCTGCTGCTGTTGGCAGCTCTACTTTGATTTATGCATATTAAAAATGGTCTTATTGCCTTTTTTTTTTTGCTGTTGTTTCGGCTCCTCTTTGAAAAAAAGAAAAAAGTTGTGCACAAGTTGTTTTTTTTTTCGCTTTGTTGTTTTGTACGAGTCGCACAAGACAGACAAGAATGTCCGGTTACAATGAACGTGGGCTTGGCAGAGCAAATACGAGATCTACTACGCAACACAAAAGGCAAAGGCAGCGGCGGCAACAGAAATAGAAGGCAGCTCAAGCGAAACTTTCTTTTTGAAGGCTCGAGTGCTCGTATTTGCTCAACTCTTATTCAGTTAAACAGTTGTAAGAGAGTGGGACAGAGCTAAAGCTCAAATGGAAATGTGAGTCGTAAGTTTTCTGACTTTCAAGAGTTTCCAAAAACTTTCATTGTCTTCGTCGTGTTGCCGCTGTCGATGCTGCCACTGCTGTTGCTGTTGTTGCTGCTGTTTGAGTTAAATTGCTTTGGCGTTTCAAATGCTGCACGCACAAATAGACAGAAGCGTGTCGTAAGCTGCTTTGTCAATGTCAGTATAACTAAGTGCGCTTGCATAGTTCTTCAACTATGTCTTCCAGTTAATTAAAAACAAGTTTAACGATATGTGAGATATTTGTGTGACAGCAAAAGTTTTCAAGAAAGAATTGCTGGCATTGTGGGCGCGTCATTCTGCAGGCAACCTTTGACCAGTCACTCGAATAACCAAGCGCTAAAGTTGAGCTGAGGTGCTGAAGTTGGCAACTAAATATAGAAAGGTGTCATAAGAATGTTTGAGTGTAAAAAAGGGAGTAACGTGATTAATATATGCTTAAATTTCTTAACTTAGAAATCAGAAGTTTTCATTTGATTTTAATGCGATTATTATTATTAGAAGAATTTCCATGCATATTCATATTCTGCTCACTTCATTTGCTAATTATGTAAACATTGTCAATACTTAACATAACAGTGTACGCACTGCTGTAAATAGGCTAATAACATAAGGCAGCCATCATAACATATTTGAATTCTGTTAACTTGCGAAACTTACATGAGCCAACACTGCTATACGAAGCACTGCTGTTATTACTGCCTTATGCTACTTGACTGTTAACTTAACAGTCGTTAAGCTACTCAGTTGCTGCATAAAAAAACAATTAGCTATTCTGCACACAATTGTGTTGACTTTTGGCCATTGTGAATGGCCTCTCTGGTCAACGTCAACGTCAACGTCAACGTTAGCGTCAACGTCAGCGCTCGCGTCAACGTCAATGCGAACGTCAACTTCAGCTGAGTGAAGACAGCTGCAAAGAATGGCTGGACAAAGCGCATGTTGCGTCTCACCAGACAAAGGCTTAATTGCACACGCACACACACACACACACACACACACTCACGCATACACATGCATACATGGAGATACAGCCAACTAAGCAGCTATTAAGCGCGATGCATTGCAATTTGCGGACAACAGTCGCCTTGAGTAGCGCACAAAAGTAGGCAACACTTTTTTTTACTATGCAAATTGCTTGGCGCAGGCGGAAGTCAGCCAAGGCAAAGAAGGAGATGAGGCTGCCGCTGATGCGGCTGATGATGCTGATGAAAAGCGCTCTGCTCGAAAAACTAGTCGACAAAAGAGCTGCGCGCAACAAAGAATGAAAGAGAGAGAGGGGAAGGGCGAGCGAGAGGGAGAACGAAGTGGGCCATGGGCAACAGTTTTGATTTGCATAAACAAAGGTTCAAGTGTAGCGAAAGTGGGCATAGTATAGGGCCAAACTGATTGAAGATGATGTTGCCACAGCGCTCAACCGGGCAGTCAATCCAGATATATACATATATATACACGTGGGGCAGGGGAGTGTGCGGTGCAGCTGCAGCTGCAAGCACATCAAGGCCGAACATGATACCTGGGCATTCAACAAAAACAGAAAAGAACAAAAAAAAATGTGAAATATTGTAGGGAAAGGATTGCGAGTGTGGGTTGGAAATGTTGCACACTCGATTTCCTGCGCGCATGTCGCGCAAATGTTTGTCGACAATGCAACAACAACAAACACAACAACAACAACAACAACAACAGCAACGCAAAGTAAAGAAAAGTTGATTGTTTTCCAGTGGCGGCAGCTGATGTTCTTGCTGCTGCTGTTGTTGTTGTTGTTTAGCATACTTTCCCAAGCAGCTGCGAGCTGAAAAATAAGGGAAAAAGGAATAATCTGTAGGAACCCTAACAAAAGTGTCCTTTCGCTGCATTCTTATTATGCGAGCAATCGCAGTTTCTGGTTTTTTTTTTTTTTGGTTTTCGTTTGTTTTTGCTTTTGTTTTTGCTTTTGTTTTTGTTTTCGTTGCGGATATGAAATCAGCTGACGTCATCATTATCCTGCCATATAGCCGCAAAGCCAGCCACAAACATGGCCCAGCTATTTTTAGTACACACACACACACACACACACACACACACACACACACACACACACACACACATGCACACAGAGGCAACCAAACAATGGCCGCATATAATAAAGACTGTGGCAAACAACAACTGAAAACGAAATGAAGGAAAATAAAGTATAGAAATATGTTGCTTAGGGTTGCGTTTCGGTCAAGGAAATGCTCGAGTCCTGGACTGCTGCTGCACTCTGCAGGACATTGTGCCAGTTTACGAACTGTCGCAGACGTCATTTTAATCACATTGCTCTATAAACTAGTTGCAACTGTGTGTGTGTGTGTGTGTGTTTTTTTTCATTCACCCATCTGCTGCCTTTTCCTATTCTGCATTCCTCTCTATTTATTTTCTTTTTTTATTTTTTGCTCAATTATTGTAAAATTCGCAGTTTTCTTTTATTTCCAATGTTTTTTCACACACACACACACAGTTGCTCACAGCATTTGCATTTGGCGGCCCACTTGACGGATTCGCACTTGAAAAAAAAAAAAAAAAAAACCTCTGCCATAATACGCGTTTTAGAGAACGCAACGAGCGAGCTTTAGCTGCGGCACCGCATATTTGACAAATCTGCTTTTTTTCCTCTTTTTTTTTCGTTTTTTGTGTGATCTGTGCTAGAGATGGGCGCTTCTTATGCAATGTGAGACGATGTTGGAAATTGAAAAAGAACGTGATAAGAGCTGTGCTGCTTGGTCAGCTTAGTTATATGAAAGGTACTAAAGGAATGCTTCAGTTCAAATCGAGGCACATCTAATCAATACTGAATCGTGTTCTTGGCATTTTTAAGCGAGCTTATGTAGTTCAGCTCAAGTTGAAATGTGATATGCTAAGGTGGAATTATGTTTAATCCAATTGAGTTTTCATTATTATCTTTCAACTCTCAGTAAATAAAATATCATTATTATCCTTCAATCTCTGTAAATCAAATATCATCTATCGTCATAGTATATCAAGCTAGCTTAAAGTAAAAATGATATCAATCCAATCTTTTCTCTTTAGGTACAGCTGAACTATAACATTTTCAGTTCTAAAAAGAAAAATGTTAAATAAATTCTGCTAAATATATTTTTTCCTATTACTCTTTCCCCTTTAGCTTGTTTACGCTTCAAGTACAGTTTCGAGAGCTATATCTTGTGCACTGATACAAAAACATCTTAAACTCTTTTAAATCTAGTTAAGTTCTATTTCAGTTTAGCAACTGCTCAGTCCTGCCAAGTATCTCTTATCACGAGTCCCTTAAAGTAACGCCAGCTCAGCGCAAAGTCCTTCCATGCTATACAGCTATTGTATTAGAATCGTATTAGTTCACTCTGGAGTCGTGTAAGGTCAGCAGCATTCGACACTTTTAGCTGCTGTCAAGTCGTTAAAGATTTAATTAAAAAGTACTAAAATAAATTCTCGCACATCGTGTCACGCTGCCAAAGCACAAGAAATGCTCAACGCTAAACAGCACACACACAGATGTGTGAGAATGTATATGTGTGTGCGTGTGTGTTGGCTAAAAGCTTTCAAGCACACACTCATTGACAGGGCGGCCTGATGATGATGAACCAGCTAGCTCTGTGCTCTGCCTTGCTGCAGCAGTGGAGCAGAGGCGGCTGCTGGGGGGTGGGGGGGGATTTGGTTGCATTTTGAAATGTGCTCTCCCTTATGTTAATTAAGCTTCCACTTGCCAGCCCCAACTATTAACAAGAAAACCGCTGAGTGTGGCACTTCACTCAAGCCATAAGCCCAGCGAGCAGCGAGCAGCGAGCTTATCAAGCATACATATACACGTACACATACACATACACATACATATATAATGCATCAAAATTGCGTATACGAAGCGTGGGCTGGCGACTTGCATTTGACAAGTTTTGCTGTTGTTGTTGCTGTTGCTGTTGCTGTTATTTTGCATAATCAGTTTTGTTAAATCTTCACTAGATTAGCGCCTTATTATGGGTTTAGCTATTGCAGGGGCGTGGCCTCTGCTAAGGACAGTCGCCCGTTGATATCAAGGCCGCCATTTGGGTCCATTATGTACGCAGTTTATATTCTTCTTCTTCTTCTTTTTTTTGTGCTTATTCAGCATTGTCTGTGTGTGTGTGTGTGTGTGTGTGTGTGAGTGGGTGTATTTGCGTGTGTAGCCACGCATAGATAAAGCGCATAAAAGATCAAAGGCCTCGCCATCATAAAGCATCAAATAACGCGCTTGCCAAGCACCAATCGAGGCATAATAATGAAAAACAGTTTCCCAGATGTCTAAAAAAAAAAAAAAATGAAATAAAAAATCCCCAGTAAACAAGCGAAAAAAACGAAACGAAACTCGTGCCATTGTCCAGAGACACTTGACAAGCGATTAACACACAAATTAGTTCCACAGGTTTACGCACAGCCAGATTAATTTTCAAAATAGAAATGTGGAGCGCAGCACTTGAACTGGTTTAATGATAGCTTAAAGTCTTTAGCTTCTGTCCATTCAATTATATCTATTATATATCAATTAAATATCTGCAGAGATAGCAACATTGTTCAGCCTAAGCATACTTAATTATTTAAACCTCTTATTTAAATAAATAGCTTATGGGTAACTTGAAACATTTGGGATCGAACAAGGGAATTCATATGAATTGTCATTAATTATAATTATTTAATATTCATATTTTTCATATTTTGTATTTTATATTTTATATTTTATATTTTATATTTTATATTTTATATTTTATATTTTATATTTTATATTTTATATTTTATATTTTATATTTTATATTTTATATTTTATATTTTATATTTTATATTTTATATTTTATATTTTATATTTTATATTTTATATTTTATATTTTATATTTTATATTTTATATTTTATATTTTATATTTTATATTTTATATTTTATATTTTATATTTTATATTTTATATTTTATATTTTATATTTTATATTTTATATTTTATATTTTATATTTTATATTTTATATTTTATATTTTATATTTTATATTTTATATTTTATATTTTATATTTTATATTTTATATTTTATATTTTATATTTTATATTTTATATTTTATATTTTATATTTTATATTTTATATTTTATATTTTATATTTTATATTTTATATTTTATATTTTATATTTTATATTTTATATTTTATATTTTATATTTTATATTTTATATTTTATATTTTATATTTTATATTTTATATTTTATATTTTATATTTTATATTTTATATTTTATATTTTATATTTTATATTTTATATTTTACATTTTATATTTTATTTTTTATATTTTATATTTTATATTTAAGAGCAATGTCGTGGCCAGGGCATTAACTAGTCGTGCACTCTCTATTAATCCAGATTTCCATTCTAATCTGTTGTCTATTAGGCAAATAGCAAAACAATTTAGTTATTCAATTGAATTAAATGAACTAAGTTTCGAGCTAACAATTGACTAAATAAATGGAATACCCCATTGGAGCGTACGGGCTACATATGTCCCATAGTTTAGCATTAAATAGGGAGCAGGCAGAGGCCAAATGCTTTGGTCAATTATGACGCACATAACAAATTTATTATTAATAGATGGGCCCCCAAAGTCGATTAGATCAATTAGCAATTACACCATGCTGAGTGTGTGTGTGTGTGTGTGTATTGACAGCTGTGGCAATTTCAATTAATTAAAGTACATGCAAATCTGAACACGGTGTCTGCGGTGTGGTTAATGCACACCCGCTAATTACAATTAGCTGCTGATCAAATAGAGAATCTATGGAATCTATTATAGTCCTATCAAAATATACGCCGATTGGCACAGTTATTGAGAGAAAATATATGGTTATTGAAGTTATGCAGGTTGCGACAGCGACATACTTAGGCGTACAGTTTTTGACAGCGGGCGGCAAACGGACGCCAATTGACAGCCAGGCAGGAGCAGTAGAAGGAGTAACGGTAATGTGAGGCAATAGAAGGGTGTCGAACATGCCAGCATGCCACTCGCACGGAAAAGGAAACAGTCGTTGAGATTTCCTTGAAGAGCATGGCAGGCAGGCAGGCAGGCAGAGATTGGCCACAGGCAATGGCAACAACAGCCACTACTACTACTACAACAACAACAACGGCAACTGTGTTAAGGAATTCAATTAGGCAGATGAGATGGTCGGGCACGATGAGCAGATAAAAGTGTTGCCAGCTCAGTGCAAAAAAAAAAAAGCCAAAGTCAAAGACATTTCTGACACTTCACATATGAGAAGGGCCATAAAGTGTCTTCGAATTGGGGCTAAGCTGACTTGCAATTGGTCACACACACGCTAACACACTCGCACACACGCACACTCACACACGTACTTAAGTATGGCCTGCTGATGCTGCTGATCCTTTTTGGCGATGGCATTCCTAAGTTGCTCTTGCCGTCGAGCTTGATGGCTTAATGGCAAAATCTCAATACGTCTTTGCACTTTGCACTTTGCACTCACACACATGCGCGCACTCATGCACGCACACAGACACATTCACAGTTGGTCGTAAGCATTTTGATTGGCATAACCAGCAAAAGTTAGAATGCGGTCGAAAAGTTACCACAGCCGGGATACACTCACTGAGAGAATGAGACGGAGAGAGAGAGAGAGAGAGGGAGAGAGACATAGACCGATGAGGCTGATGAGGTTGACAAAATCAAGGCTGAAACTATTGCACAGTGGTTCAATTTGTAGAGCAAGCTTAGTTTACTGAGAAAATATAAAATAAAATATATATATGTATCTACATATTAATATATTCAATATATATTCTATCTCAACATTTCAAATTTTTAATTTGCTGTCGATGTAGAGCATATATTTGACTCTAATGTTAAGTAACATAAACCCAACTGATAGCTGTTATGTTGTTCAACACACAGCTGTATGCAGTTTTCCTAAGGATAACAGACCGAATTGTTCGTTAACACAAATGAGCAAAACTGCAATGCTATGTAACAGAGCTATGTAAACCATAAGCTATAACATACCGTAACAGCGCAGCATACATAACAGAGCTCATGTGAAGTGATTGAGCTGTGTTGGCAAGCAAAAGCATTTAACATTTAAGTATTTTGCATTAAATGTTAAAGTCATCAACTCTATCTGTTAAGTGAGTTTGCCAACTAGCAGCAAATGGCTAGATGCAATGTTATTTAACAGAAGAAAACTTAGAGCTAAATTAAAACAAAAGCTGTTAAGCTGTTAAGCTGTTGGCAGTTGCCGCATTGCTGAGCCACTTGAAAACTTGTTGATGAACTTCACTCTTCACGTTCGAGCGGCTAATTTATGCCACTTAAATTGCAAATGTTGCCCATGGTGCACTAACCAAAGTCAAAGTTAGACTTAGCTTGTAAAAGCATTCATCATTCATGGTCTGAATTGCAAGCAATTTTCCCATTATCCCTCGCTCTCTCTCTCCCACTCATACTTTTTTGTTTGTGCAGCAAATTTAGTTGTACATAGACACACACACACACACGCAGTATTTCTAACGTGTGTGTGTTGGTGTGTGTGTGTTGAAGTGCAGTAGATTATACAGTTAGTTGAGTGTCTGCCGTCAACGCGGCGCTGAAGTCAACTGAACCGTTTTAATTGCTGCATAAATATTTGTTTAAAATTAGCTCATTGTGCGCTGCATTACAAAAAGGAGGGCGTGGCATGCCAATGTATGTGTGTATGTGTGTGTGTGTCTCTCTCTCTCTCTCTCTCGCTCTCATTTGCGGGTGTCGTTGTGAGGCAGTCAATTATATAATTTATTTATCTATAATTAGTAAGCAGTCGCTCACTGACTTTGCAAGCAACTACCTCTCTCTCTCTCTCTCTCTCTCTCTCTCTCTCTCTTCCTGTATCTGCTGCTGCTGTTGCTGTTGCGGCTGTTTCTATTGCTGCTTATTGAATTGCAGCTTGCCTTTAAGCCGCTTTTGTCTGGCTTTTGTGGCCATATCTCTCTGGCTCGCCCTTCTTCTTGTAGCCCTTGCTGTCTCTTTCTCTCCTTCTTTTAATGCTGAAGTTCATTTATTTATGGCCATACTTGAGCACAAACTCTTCTGCCTGGTTATCATCGCAATGCCATTGCATTCAAGCAACCGTTTACCGCACTCAATAGGCATTGCGATGCAACTGCCTAGCCAGCCACGCCCACTTCGCACAGCCCAGTTATCTTTCAGCTTGGCCCTTAAATCAGCTGTGAGCCGCAGCAATTTGGGCCTGCCACCTGCCACCTGCCACACAGCTCCTCGGGCCTCAGTCCACATTGCTTAGTGCTCTGCAAAAATTAATTTCAGCTTAGTTTGCACACACACACAGTCAGGCACACTCACTCACTCATAGTCAATCTAGTTTGCCTAAAAGCCCAACCACATGCCCTGTTTGCAACTACAACAACTACAACAACAGCAACAACAACTCCATCCATTTCGCCTTGTATAACCGCAACGAGTTTTGAAATTTTGCAAATTTATCGAGCTGAACAAGTTTGTCTCTGCCGAAAATTTGTAAATTTTTTCCATTAGTTAATTGCGTTATGCATAAATCAAGCAACAAAAACAAAGAATTTATAATCTAACAGTAGTTAATTGTTTTACCTCTTCAACTAAAGCAACATTACGTAAATTTAAAGCCTTAGGGTCTTAAAACCCATTTACATATTCATCTCTGTTCAATTAAGTTCATAAAGAGAGAGAGAGAGAGAGAGGGAGAGAGATAGGTAGAGATAGAGATAGGGATTCAAATAAAAGCGATTTCAATATGTATACAGCTGTAAAGAGTCCCGTTAAAGTTAACAGAAGTCAAGACAGACAAGTTGATACTGCACTTTCTATGCATAGCATATTAATATGCATTGCATATAATATACAAAAGTGTTTTGCTCCCAAAAACTCTGCAAAGCTAACTGCAAGTTCTTAGACTTAACAGAATTCAATTGCGCAACGCTTGCAATGCCATTTCATTAAGCCCACACACACACACACACACACACACACACACACACACACACACACACACACATACAGTTAACATGGAATGTGCGTTAATGTAATGAAGTTTTTGAGTCAAATAATTTGGTACAAATGCTGAATAGTGTTGCCCTGGTATTGCAGGGTTGTCGCCTGCTGTGTGTGTGTGTGTATGTGTGTGTGTGTGTCATCGTTTAGCTGCTGTTTGCATAGCTCTTGCTCAGCACGCGATTAAGTTGAAAATTTACACAGACGACGACGCGGCGATTGTTGCAAGCACTAGAGTGAGGCCAGAGTGCGCGTTAATGCTGAAATTTGCACTTTTTTCCCCACTAACAACAACACACACACACAGAGAGGGAGAGTGAATGGAATGATGGAGGTGTGGTAAAACTACACTTGAATTGTGGGCGTGGCCAAGGGGGCCTTGTTGACGCCAGACACGAGCAGCATAAGTAAACAAGTTTAGTATAATCAACGTTGCAGATATAAAAGAAGGAGAACAAAAAAATGAACCAGAAGACGAAGAAGTGTTGCATGCATATCCGCTTACATGACACAAAGCATACAGGCAGTCACACACACACACACACACACACACACACACACACAATGTGTATATGTTTTTATTAGTATGCTGTGGCTGTTGCTGCATTTGGGGGGCTACTTGAGCGTTTGTATAGGAACGTTGAGCTCGCAGCGTCCATAAAACCATATTACCTCTGATTTAAGCTAACACAAACACAAACACTCAAGCAAACACACACACACACACACACAGACAGACAGTACACGTGTCTGCTCATCAACGTTGCAGTCATATGGCGTATGTTCAGGTGTTCAGCCGCCTGGCGCCTTTGTGCCGCAGCAGCTCATTGAATGTTTTCTTATACTCTTAAGCACAGAGAGTACTTCAAGTTTATAACACAATGTGGCGGGCAACATAAACAGTTTATGTTACGACTGCGATCTCTCTCTCTCTCTCTCTCTCTCTCTCGCTGTTGTAGTGCACTTCAGTTAAACTAAATGACTTTTGGATATCACTTGAGTGTATCGAGTGCAGCAGATAAACTCTAGCACAACTCAATGTTAGTGCTATTCAATTTATTTGAATATATAATTTGTTCTAGTAGCTATCTCTCTCTCTCTCTCTCTTATTTGAGTCACTGAACAAGAACCAGCGAGGAGCGAGCATATAATATAAGTGGGTTATGAATAGGTCCTATTTAATAAATATTTTACATTGCTGTAAATTATATTGAAAATAATTAATATAATTTTATTCAATTTAATTAAAATTTTATTAAATATATAAATTTTATTAAAATATATATTTATTAAAATATATTTTAATTCATGAAATAGTTTATTTAATATTTAGTATAAAGAGTCGAATAAAAAATTTTAAATTAATTCATTAAAAAAAAAAAATGATAAAAAAAATTAATAAAAAATAAATAAAATAAATAATAATAATTATATTTAGTATAAAGATAATACTATTTAGTATAAAGAGTCAAATAAAAATTTTTAAATTTGTTCATTGGAAAAAATAAAAATAAAATGATAAAAAAATTAATAAAAAACAAAATAAAAAAATTAATAAAAAAAAATAAAATAAAAAATAAAATAAAAAATTAAATAAAAATAAAAATATATTTCCAGTAAATAAATAAATAAATATCTATGTATTTATATGCATTTGGTTTATGATATGTTAAGCAAAATTTATTTGCTATAAATAACAGTTGGACCTGCATCAGTTATGCATATAGAGAGATATACATATATGTATATAGAAATTCCTTAGCTCCAGCCCAAGAGCTCTCAATTCAATTCAAACTTATTCAATATTTGCCATATCTTTAGGGTATTTCATTTGCAGCACACATACACCTACACACACACACTCACGCACACAGAGGGAGAGATAACTCTTTGCTGCTTGTTACATATTAATTTTTTATTGAATGATGCTGTTTTTACTCACTCTATGGCTCTATGGCTGGCTCTGTCGGCTGATGCTGCTGCAAAGCGCTGTGGGGCAACTTTATTCAATTTCTGCGTTGCTCATGTGGAAACACGTTTACAGTGCAGGTGTATGTGGGTGTGTGTGGGCTAACTGACAAGCGCTGCCGTGTAAAATGGCCAACAAATTGCATGTACTTAGAAAGGCCACAAGCAGCAGCAGCAGCAGACAACAGCAACAACAGCAACAACAGCAACAAATGGGCAACATCAAGTAAAACATTTTGGTAGTTGTTTAAAACCCGTCGAGGCGAGACAACCGCAGACAGCCACACTCACACACACACACACACACACACATCGGCACACCTATAAAGGTGTGTGTTTGTCTTTTTATAGTCGAGGCGGCAACAGGCACATAACATCCAGTACGACAAAGGCTACAAAAGGACACGCAGCATGAAAATAAACAAAGCCACAAAACGACAAACGATTTGCAACATATTTCTTTTGTTGTAGTTGTTGTTGTTACTCACTCTGCTTCTCTCTTTGCCTTCTGTATTTGGCGCTCAACGTGGGTCGCTGTCAAAAACTGCTCAAACTGCGGCAGCTGCCTACAACCAAACCCCAACCTAAAGAATTTTTTATTTCATTCTTTTTTTTTTTTTTTGCATAAAATATCAATTTCATATGCAAACGCCGGATATGAGCAAAAGTTTACAAATTTTGTTAACTAAAAATAAAAAAAAAAAAATGAAGCGAAACTTAATGAAATTGAAATCTTTGGCAATGCTGATTACAGCAAATAATGCCAACTACCACGCCCCACGCATCTCGCCCCACGCCCTACGCACATGCCACTCACCCTCGGGGCAAGTTTATATAAATTGTTTAATAAGTTTTGTATTTGTGGCCCAAACAGGACATTCGTCTCGGCCCAGGACATGCGTCATGTTTTATTACTTTGCCTGAGCCCAAAGCGCGCTCTGATTAATGTGGTTCTGGCTGGGATTGAGATTGTGGTGGTTGTGGTGCGGCTGGTGCTCCTGCCGCCTGGGGCACATTTTGCCTGCCCACACTGCCACATAAATATATATACACAAATCTGTTCACTCTTATCTAGAGCCGGACCAGGGCGTGGCTCATGCAAATTATGGCTAAAAAATATATAAATAAAAAAAAATAAGAATAATTGAAGGCATTTAGGTTGACATTAAGCCGCCGCCGCCCGTACAGCAAAATGACAAAAAAGGTTTCAAGACAAAGAAAATTATTTTGTGCCTTGGCCATCGATTGTAAACGCATTAACCCCAAAGGGAACAGAGATTGGGTCGAGTTTTGGGGTTTCTCTCTACTTTTTTTTTTGGCTCTACTTGTTGATTTCACTTTGTCTGGCCATGCAAATTGAATTATGCACGCGAAATGAATGGCGACAGCCGTTGTCGTTGCCGTTGCCGTAGCCGATGAAATGCGCTTGGGGAGCTTAGTCTTTGGCACTCACACACACACACACACACACACACTTACATAAATAGCGCACTTAATACATCCAGCTTGACCTCGATCGCAGCACACGCTTAATTGCCAACTAATAGGTTTTTCGTGTAGTGCAAAATTATTGCAAATACAACAATATTTCGGGGCAAAGAGAAAAACAGAGGCAGAGAGATGAGCGAGAGGAATAGACTAACAGATACTCTATGAGAAATATATAGAGGTACTATGCTGCCTAGGAATAGTTCAAGGCGGCTTTTCATAAGTTCTGATATTTGAGCAAGCAATAGATTTAGATTAGCAGCTAGTGATAGACTATTAGTTATCCTATATAAGGTATATATCAAGTACAGTTTCATATAGATAACTGTATTTTCTAAGCAATCATATTTGAGCGATAGCAAACAGATATGATAGACTGAGAGATCATATCTATAAAAGCCTTAAAAGTCAATTATAATCTCATTTGAGCTAGCAAACGTGATATTCTAACAGAGAGAGAGATAGACTAATAGATACCCCATATAGTCAACACTCAAAAGCCAACAAATGAATCAAGGATGAGTCACAGAAGGAGCTTATCGGCTGCAACTGCAACGGCAGCAACTGCAACGGCAGCAGCAGCAGCAGCAACTGTTGCCGTTGGCATTCACAGCCCAATGCCAATGACTGCCTATATCTGTGTCAAGGATATATACATACACATACATATATATAGGGTACGCAGCATCTCTCTAGTTGGGTCTGCTGGGAATGTGGCAAATAAAACAACTTGCCTGCAAATGATGGCCAACAACAGTAAAGTTTTCGTTTCGTAATTGTTAATTAAAATAATACAAAATCTGCCCGCCAGCTGTGCTTATGCTCACTGCCACGCCCACACACACAAACAGAAGGAGAAAGAGACAGTTAGAGAGAGAGCGAGAAAAAATCAAATACTATTATGTTAAGGAAATTCCAATCAAATCGCACACTTCTGTATTATCGTAAGCATATCACGTTTTCCATTTAAGAGCCAGCCATAAATATTTCAAGCACAATTTAAGGGGCGTTAACATTTCGAATTGGTTAACCTAAAAACCGCCAACGCACCCCTACTGACACGCCTCCTATACATAAGCATAAGTTTTGCCTGAATTCGGAATTCTGAATTTATTCCGACTTTACCTAAGAACTCTTTCCCTGCTCTGACAGCCACTGTCAAAAATTTAACAGCAATATCTGGGCAAAGAGTTTTCTGCAAAAGCAAGTCAAATAAATCTGTCGCACTTAAACGAAATGCCTCCGAAATGCCAATTTTAATTCACAAATGTTCAAGAGTGAGAAAAATGGAAAATATTTTCGTGTTGATGCGAGTGAGAAAAGTCTTTGTAGACTGCGAGAGTTTTGAGTTTGTTTAATGGAAATACTAAAAGCTAGGGGAAACATATTTAAGATATTTGTAACTACGTTTCTTTACAAGATCTTCCACATTTGCATAGCTCCAGCTCAAGCAAAAACTTCAGTTACCTTATCACTTATATCAATACTGTTTCGTCTCAAAAAAAAGTTCCAACTTTTCTTTAACTTTGATTGTTAAAAAGCTTCACAATCTCTAATCTGCATTTGGCATGTGTTTGATGCAGCATCTCTCTCACTCACACTCTCTCTCTCCTTCTCTCTCCATCCCTTGCCCACTCTAATCTCTTTTAAGTTTATCTTATCTTTTGAGTTGTCTCGTTCATTGGCCCATCATATTCTGCGGCTCTGTCTACTACTTATTAGCTCTGTGCTCCGACTTTGTTTGTCTTTTGAAAATTGTCTTCCAGCTTACTGCAGCTTTGTAATTGTTTTCTCCGCAATATTAACTTTTGCTACAATTTATCAATAAATCATGAGAATTTAATTGAATTAACTGAAAGTTTAAAGTCGAACATGCTTAAATGACTTCAGTCCAAGTCCCAGCCTACCCGAATGCGAATACCCTTTTATGATTCATTTCACATTTATTTATATTCAAAAAACGATTCAATTTTAAGCCCTACATAAATGTACTTTATTCATTTATTGTATATAGTTTACAAAGCCTATAACAATACAATTATATCTTTAGCCAATTCCATACACGAATTGAATATTAATTTTGTAAAATTAGTCAATCTGCATGAACATGAAATACGCATTAGTTAAACATCCCAACGATTGCAATTGAGCCAGACTTGAATGGCTTCTATAAATTCATTTTTACTGCCAGCAAAAGAAGCAAAAAATGGCTATATACATTTATTACCTTTAACTAACAAGGCTAGGAGCTAATTGCCAGCCACGTTTTAGTGGGGTTCAGTCAAATTAAGCACTAATTTGCTCAAATTGCATACAATTTATGCCAAAACACAGTTTTGTGCTTAAGATACCCTGTAAGTGGGAGGAGCTGGCATGCAGGACTCTTAATTAAGTTAACGAAATTTATGTGAAAGATATTTGACAGAGATTTTTATAGTTGTTGTTGGGCAGATATTGTTAATAAAACTAGAAGTTTAGTTGGCACAATTCACAATAGCAACTGTCTTAAGTTGGTATTTAGTATTTGTACGGGGTATTAACTTGGGAATTTGTTACTTTTTTATGGACTAAAAACAAAAGTCACAGTCTATAAATTTCCCTTGATTATAGGTGAAGATAAAAGCAATTGCCTCAAGCTAGTTTTCCCCAGTTTTCCCCTTTACTGCGTATTTGCTAGTTGTACTTTCCACTTACAATTTCACCAACTTATTATGCGAAAATATTTACTCCACAAGCAATTGACTCTACTTCAGCTTGCTCCCTGTGTGCATTTACAGGGTATTTATTAGCTGGTCTCACCGCTTGTCATTTCCCATAGTTATTTGGGAAGCTAGTTACTGTCTCGTTTATTCTGCTTATGGCGCACGCTGCAACAAATTTTTTGTTTGGTTTTTTTTTTTCGGTTTGGCTGGCAGTTGCAAAAAATTGAAATTCATGGGGTCTGCCCGTAAAATAGGCAAACGTGCTCATGCATGCGTTGCTCTCAGAGGCAGCGCAGCGGAATTTGTAAGCTAAAAGTATGCAACAAGAGCAACAGCAACAACAAGGACAATAACAAGGACTACAAATAAGACAGCAAACAGGTAAAAGCTATGTGCGCTTTAGCCATTAGCCTGCGGCTCCAGCTGGCTGAGTTCGGCTCGGTTGGGTTTGGCTGGGTTCGGCCGGGTTTGACTTGACTCTGGCTTTGGCTTATGCTTATGGATGATGGTCGCGTGGACGATGGCAGCAGGTGAGCTACCCATATCTTCGTTTATGGCATGCGGCCGGAATTCGCCCTGCGTCAGTTTTGTGGAATTTTACGTGTTGCGGAATTTTTAGTAACCAACTCCCTGTCGAGATTTTAGACACTCGAAGCGAACGGCATCAAACAGTAGAAAGAGAAACATGCAATGTCAAACAAAGTCCAACTCTAGCCGTTGACAGCCTGAATCTCTCTCTCTCTCTGTGTGTGTGTGTGTGTGCTGGAATTTTATTATTAAATTGCAAACATTTGTATATGTATGTATATGTATGCATTGAATTTCTGTTGAAGTCCGTCGAACAGTCATTTGCTCTGGATAACAATGGATTACATAATGGCATAACAAACAGCTTTTTTTCCACGGCATTTGGCTTACAATGAATTATGTAGCCACATAGCAGGCAGCTTTTGTCATTTGTTTTAGTTGATTTACGTTTGAGCTTGGGCTTAGGGTGTCTCGGCACAGGTGCAAAAAAATAAATAGCTGTTGATTAATATTGGTCAACCACGCCCCATTACACAAGTAAATATTTGAACATTTACAGTCAGCAGAAAATGTTGCAAATGCTGCGACCAAAGATAAAAGCTGCAAATATTCACAATAAACACACACATACACACACACACACACGTACACAAAACTAGGAGTGTGCATGTGTGTGTGTGTGTGTGTTAAAAAATTGAACAAAAAATGTAAACCGCAGAAAACAGGAGCAACAGGAATAGAAGCAACAGATTTTTTCATTGCGGTTCGCTGAGCACATAATAATTCCATCAACAGCAATAAAAACAACAACAACAACAGCAGCAGTAACAGTAACAGCAGCAACAACAAATGACGCTAGCATAGCGTTTAGCACAGAGAGCAAGAGATAACGGTAGTGGCAACAGCAGCATTGGCAGCGACGTTAGCGTCAGCGTCAGCGTCAACGTCAGCATCAGCGCTAACTTCAACGCTAACGGCACTTTTCCATATCTACAGCTGCATTTTGTGTGCTTTTGGTCAGCAATTTACCGTGGGCAAAATACACGCATAAATGAATGAAAAAGCAACAAAAAATGGGGCACAAAAGTTTCATAAATCCAGCAAATTGAAAATGTGAAACAAAAGAGAATTATGGTACAAGCACAAAAGAAGAAATGCAAACATCAACTGCTGCTGCATTAACAACTATGCTGCACCGTTAACATAGCCAGCCACTGCTAAGAGAGTGAGCTTAAACTGTTAGCGGTTAGCATAGCTGCTGCTGTTAGGCTATCATGTTAAAGTATACGACTCTTAACAGGAGATGAAATGGTTTTCAGTAAATTGAAAAGAGGTGAAAAAAAATAAATAAAATGCCATGTGAGTATAAAAAAATAAATAAACAAAAATAAATATATATTAAAATAATGAAAAATAAATAATAAACAAATCTGTAAAGCGCGTATATAAATATGAATTCAAAGAAATGTATATTTAATTTAAAATATTAGAGCAAATATACAACGCCTAACCGTACATACAAACATACATGAATTAAATTTAAACAGCTGAGTTTTAATATAAAATATATATTTAATATATTAACAGTAGAAATATTGCCTGCCAACAGAAATGTTCTTAGGTTTATTTAGGTTTATAGCAAATGATATTCTAAGAGTAATACACGTGGGTTATACAAACAGCTCCGCTTCAGCAATGTAACAGAAACCCATTTTTATGCTTGACAAAACACATATATCAACCATTGTGCTATCACAGAGAAACTAAACTGGACGACAGGGCATATGAGTAATGGCCGTATGCCAACCAGCTAAGTGGCAAGGGCGCTGATGATGATGCTGCTGCTGCTGTTGCCCGGCTGCTGCCTTGAAGCGTTGCTACGCTTCGTTTAATTTTTGGGGGCAATACGTTGAAAATTTTAATATATATAAATATAAATATAGATATATACATACATATATTTCACTTTGTTATTTGCCATTATTATTTTTTTTTTAATATTTTGGTTTATTTAACTTGTTGCCATCAAGTTGGAAATTAAATAAATTACTTCGTCTCACTTGCCCGATTCACCTACGCATAAAAGTATGCTACGATTAATTTTATATCTACATGCCTAAATCTGCGTGTGTGTGTGTGTGTATCTGCATGTAAACATTCATTTTAATATGTATGTGACGCGCGCCCGCTCAACTTTTAGACTGCGACGGCTGGGGGCGGCGGTGGGGGCGTGACTGAAACTTTTCTAATTAAAAATGTATGGCGGGCAGAGTTAATGGGCATTTGGGGCGGCCTTAGATGTTATTTCCTCTTTACATTTACATTTACATTTGCGTTTTTTTTTCTCAAATAGAAATTACATTAATTAATTTCGAAATAATTTCAATGCATAAATTAGCATAAATAAATATTGCGCAAAATTACAATAATACTTAACATGACATAGATCGAGCGCCTTAAGCTGACTAATTAACAGAGCTATTCAATTTGTGGTCTTAATCAACTGGAAATTTTATAGCTGCCAGCCACTTGAGCTGAGTAGGAGTGGAAATGACCACAACTTAAGCTGCAGCGATTGAAACGATAAATCAAGTGCAGCTCAAAGTTGAATTGGCTGCACAAGTTTGTAATGAAAACAAAGAGCAAGAACCGCTCGAAAGTGTGCGCCTTCAAGATATCCTGGAATATACGCGGAACAGTGTAGAAGTAGCTGCAAAATTGTATTCGACAAATAGATACCCGAATAGTATATTTATAAAGACTATAAACAACATTTAATCATTTTTTTTTTTTTTTAACTAATTATCATATTCACTTTCACTTGCAAACATTTTCAACTGTCTCTTACAGAACCAATATACCCCCCTTCAATATACCTCAAGTGAGTCTAGTGTTTCTTAAGAAGTCTGCAAGTGAAATATCAATGGAAACGTTTGCCACTTGGATTTTAGCTCTTAAATAAACTATAAAATACAGCAGCTGCTGAAACAACATTTAAGTATATTAGGGTTTGCTGTAGATACATAAAATAGGGCGTGGCTGAACGAATTTACAATTTTACGTAAAACATAAAATCTAGCGCATATTTTGTACATGAAAATATTTACGGCTTGTAATATTTTCTGCAGCACATAGCGCAACCTTTAATAATTGGAAACAAAGAATTTTTAGGAAAATATTCCAGAGTTAAATTCTTCTTGACTGTAAAAACTTACAAACGGGCTTTCAACAGAAAATTCCTAAAATAAACAGTTAGCTTGAACACACACTTCAAAGTCAACGTAAACATAATAAATAAATCTTTTGTTAGCTGACTATACTTTATGTTTATTCCCGCAGTAACTGTGATTGACTGTTGAATCCGTTAAGGGAGCTTCACAGCTTGAATGTCTGAACAATCTTAACATAATTGCAGCCACTTGGCAAACATCCAAATTGCGTTGTTTTCTCCCGGTTTTCCCAGCAAATTGTTTCCTTAATTGGCAACAGCCACTGATTTATGCTGTTTATATAAACATATTTATACACACATACATATATGTATAGTTATATATGTATGTATGTATATATCTGGTTCAATCTATTTTAAATGTAAATTTGCTCAACGAACTGGCAACAGCTGAGCTGTGCTGAGCGAGCTGCCAACTAGAAAGTCCAGACCCTTTTCGGGTTATACGACTTTCAGGGGAAAGCTATTTTCTATTGTCTGCCATGATATATGCATATAAGCACATATAAATTATTATGCCGCACACACATCTACTTATCTATGCGAATGTTAAATGCACAGCAAAGCGAACCCAATGTGCCAGCCAGCAGACTTTAAAAACTATTTCTGCTTTAATTTTATTCCAATCGTGCTCGAAATAGGCTTAAAGCATTGAAATCTCTGTCGACTGCTCGACAACGGACAATGCAAATTCTATTCATATTTGATACTATTCAATGTTTGATAGATGTGGAAATGCATTCAGCACTTATAATACTTTTTTCTACAGCCAAAAATCATAAATGATTCGATATAAAGCGGATTTCTTTTTTTATAGAATTCAAATTTCTTTATATAGGCAAACAAATTGTCAGTTTACCTGATGGTTGGAAATGTTAAGTGGATTTAACATAAGTCTACCAGTGAATGTTAAGTTTAGCATTCCGTAAAAGTGATAAGACACTCAGTTAAAGAGAGCACTTTTACATAAAGATTTCTAACTGACTCTTTATGATAATTTATTATTTATATCAATTCGACTTCAATTATTACATATTTGAGTTTAAATGGCAATTCATTTCATAGACGCTTTGGCCTAAATTTATATAAATTTCTTGGAACCAAAATAAATACTTAAATAGTCAACAAATTATAATTTATAGAAATTTCTTAGCAGCTGTCCTCCACTCCCCGCCTCACTGCTGTCTACACTTCCAACATAACTTATGAATTTTCTTATTCAATATATACTTTGACATTTATATCAATTATATCTAGCAACAAAATCTTTCTGCTTGCATTTGCATAAAGGCAGCTCAGCCGGCTTTAGGTCCAAGACTATTTATTATATTATATAATTTATATTATATAGAGATTCACTTCACTTTACACATTGCATGACTTGTAGTTCTGTAAATTTGCATTTACTTTGAACCATATTTGCAATTGACTGTGAATAAACAATTGTTAATTGAATCGCACATCATTAACCAATTTGCACAGCTGAAATATCACAAATATTTGTCATTGAACATTTATAATAATGGGCATAAATCATTTTGGTTATGCAGACATAATGAATTTTTAAATATGTTTATGGATTCAGTGTACATTTGTGTTATTTCCCTTATATCTCCTCTTCTTTTTTTTTACCTATTCGCCTATTTGCAAATATTCGCTGTATTTGGCTCGTAAGCTATGCATAATTAATTGTCAAGTATTTCAATTGGACATTTTATCCCCCACTCCTCTGCGCCTACCCAGAGCACAGTCCATTATTGAACGAATGCCAAACAATTCGAAATGTGTGAAATTCGCGTTATTTGCTTTTCAAGTCTGCAAATAGACAGTAAATACATATATTTGGCGCTTAGCTTATAATCGGCATACAATGGGCTCAATGCCAACAATTTGTGGCAAAAAATGAGAGTGATTTAGGATAATTAGTAAATTTATTCGAAATTGATATTTAATAGCGAAATTCCTATGTGAAACTATTATTTTAAGTAGCCACTATTATGTTAAAGAATTATGTTATATTAACAGAGAGTATAGTTTACAGGTTTGAATGCTGTTTGAAAGACATATATATATATAGAGAGAGAGAAAGACAGAGAAAGAGAGAGAAAGAGAGAGAAAGAGAGAGAGAGAGAGTGAGAGAAAGAGAGAGAGCGGGGAGGAAGTGAGAGAGAGAGAGAGAGAGAGAGAGCGGGAACGAAATGAGAGAGAGAGAGAGAGAGAGCGGGAAGGAAGTGAGAGAGACCGAGCTAGAATCGCTTCAAACTAGAGCTTACTCTATTCTTGCAGAATTTTTTAGGCTTTGCAGCCTAATATAGTAGAAATGTTCAGCCTATAGTGATGAGAAAGAATACAATAATTTATATATAATAATTCCATTACACAGAATCCTAGTTAAGAATGCGAGAAATCAGTCTAAATTTCATGTAAAAAACATAATGCTGAGGAGTGCTATAAATAGACTTCTGTTAATAAAATTCTGTTAAAGAAAACAGTTACAGCTGTTACTAACATTCTGACAAATAAATATATTGATCACATATCTCTATATTTATACATCTTGTTATTCAGTTTTTACAACAGTTTATAAGTTACTCGTTTCCATGATGTATTCCTCAAATATTTGCACACAGCTATAATTGCATATAAATATATTTGTATATGCATATAACTGTTTATTTGCACAGATAAGATCAACAGTATCGTAAGGTTACTGTTTACAACATTTAAATATTTATATATGTACTTATATATATTTTGCATATATTGATTGAACAGATATTTGCATAAATTTTTGCCACAGGAATCAAAGTCAGAGATGTGAAACGCGCATAATTGGGGGGCAAATAAAATTCGAGTCAATTTGCAACAGTTTTGCGGAACACAAATAATGCTAATGGCTAGATGATAGATATAGTAAAGATTGTCTAAAATAGAATATAAGTTTGCACTCATTTCTTTTATTACTTACTTATTGTTGTGGAGAGTGGAGTATATTGGTTAGATTCGAATTCAAATAGAATACAAAATGTACAAATTGCATTGCTATGTGTGCGAAGTAGAAAATTCATTGTTAAATGAAAGCAAAAATTCGACCAAAAAGCTTTTAACTTGCAAAACAAAAATGAAATAAAAACGTAAATGTGAAAAATGATTTTGCATAGGAATTGTGTATGTGTATCTGCTGTGTGTGTGTGTGTGTGTGTAACAATGAGCATGAAATGCTATTTATATTGTTCAATATTTAAGTCAAGAAAGTCAGAAAAAAAACAAAAAAATGTTTGGCAAAAAAGTGACGTGACGCATGACTTGGTGCAAAATTTTCTTGAGTGTGTTAAGAGTGTGTGTCAATGCGTGTGTGTGTATGTGTGTGTGTGTAGTATACATATATATATTTACTGTTGTACATTACAATTTTAGGTTCCATGCTTGATTTGTGCGTCTTCGTTGATTTCATTAGCTGCGCCCGTCAAACTCAATTCACGTTTCGTTTCGTTTCGTTTTTAATTTCTTTTTTTTTTTGTTAATTTATTTTGTTATCGATTTCGATAACACTGTGCTGTCGATGACGCCGTTTGATATGCTGCCCATTCAAGTTGCTGTTTTTCTCTTGCGCTATTGTGAATTACATTCGAGCCGCTGTTGATATTATTTTTTACGAATTTAACGGCTGTTTTTTCGGCACTTCATTTCACAATTCAATTCTTTTTTTGTTGCGTTATTTGTTTATTTCTGGATTTTGCTTATTTGCTGTTGTTGTTATTTTTTCAGTTCAGACGAAACCGTTGAATTTATTTGATTTTCTGCTTCTCTTTATTTTGCGTTTGTTTGTTTGTTTTTTATGTTGTAATTAAGTTACAAAAATGTTTGATTTTTTGGTGTTTTTGGTTACTTCATTTTTATTTTAAGTTCAATTGAATTGATTTTGTTTTTTTTTTTTTTTATATTATGTACTAATAAAATGCATGTAAGTCAGTCCGTCGTTTCACAAATTGTTTGCCGTTGAGCTGTAAGTGTAATTTATATATATACATACACACACATATATATATATAAAAGATATTATATATATATGTGTATATGCAACTGTTGGACAAGCACTCAGAACAAACCCCTCAGCAATTAGCAACAATTTAGCAACTCAATTGTTGCAGTTAGCCAAAGTTGCCTTAACAATCGCCACACGCACACACACACAGACCTGCCCACACACACACACACACATACACACAGTTTCCATTTGGCATGGCATATTGCTCGCTTCCTGCCTAGCTGTTGGCGTCTTTTGGTCTTTGGCTCTGTTGCAGCTGCAACTGCCACGCCTACCAAATTTCTCAAGCCATTAAGCACGCTTCACACACATACAATCACACACACGCACACACGCACACATATGCACACATACATTCAAACGCACTGCACTTGATGCTCGGCCATTAATTTTGTTGTTTGTTTGTTTGTTTTGTTTATTTGCTTTTGGGGCAACGTGAGATTTTTGGCTTGAGTTTCCTTCGAATGCGTATTTATTATTTTGCTCCTCGTCCAAGGCGTTCACAGCGCTCGGCGCTCAGAGGAAAAGACAACTTGATCACAGCATGGAAAATGTTCAACTGACCGAAGCGCGAGCCTGCTGCCACGCTTAGCCAAACGCTGTGGCAGCAGCAGCAGCAGCAGCAGCAGCAGCAGCAGCAGCAGAGGCCGTGGCAGCAAACGTTGGCTTTATCAGTTCGTCGTGCTCGTGCGAAGGCACCAGTTCGTATAAGCTCGTTTAGTTCGGGTTTCGGCTTCATTTCCTTTTTTTTTTCTTGTTTTTTTTTTTTTTTTGTTATTTTCATTTTTCGTTTGGCTTTTTCGCTCGGCTTTTCACTCGTTCGCCTCGCTGTGGCAAGCAACATGTTGGACTCTGGCGCAGCATCCTTGGGTGTTGCCTCGACACAAGCCACAGCTATACGCTCAATGCGTGGCGTCACGTGTTGCACGCTTGGAGTGAAAATGTATGAGCAGAGCTTTCACTCAATGCGCTGCCAGCTTGCATTTTATGTTTATACGCTCACTGCTAATGTGACTGGCCACGCCCGCCGCCCTGCAGTCCGCCCGCCTTCAGTGCCACCAGCCACGCATAACGGAAATTATGCATACATGTGTATGTTGATGATACGTCGAGCTGCTTCGATATGGTTATTGGATATGGCTGAAAAAATCATTATTCAGAAAATTTCTTCGATATTTTCTTCTTCTTTCCTTTTTTTACCTTTGCTGCCGTAAGTTTTTCATCAAGCATTTGGTTATCGAAGACAGGCACGCATTAGTATGTGTGTGTGTGTGTCTGTGTGTGTGGTGTCTCTGTGTTAGTTGAAACTTTTTGGATATCCAGCTGCTCTCAGGTGCATTCACACATGAGCGCCTGCCCTAGCTGCATAAGCTCGGAAATTAGAGTAATGCACACACACACACACAGCGAGGGCGGGAGGCGTGTCAGCCAGACTTGAGACACGGTAAATGCAATTATAAAGCGCTCACAGGCAAAAAGGAAAAATACTTTGTACTTATTTTTTTCTGTTTTTTTGGTAATAAGCACTCGGCAATTTGTTAAATGAAATAAGTCACAGAACTGCAGCTAAACACGCCCTAACTGAAACAGTTATAAAGTCTAGTTTGGTAAAAGAATGAGCCTACGGCATTGTAAGAGAGGAAGAGAGAGAGAGAGAGGGGGAGAGTTTGACTATATTTATGTATTTGATGCTCATAATTTGTTCACTTTGTGCATTTTATTAATAAAGTTTGCCAACTGGAAAAAGTCCGAGTTCGCTTGTCTGCCACACGAAGAACAAGATATAAATATGTATATAAATACAGATTTATGTATAT
Organism: Drosophila aldrichi; assembly: GCA_035045965.1. Lineage (NCBI taxonomy): Eukaryota > Metazoa > Arthropoda > Insecta > Diptera > Drosophilidae > Drosophila > Drosophila aldrichi. Next base: position 816,928 of record JAWNOM010000084.1, read on the forward strand.
GTGTGTGTGTCTGGCTGTAGAGTATATTAGCTATATAAGTATGTACAAGCTGCATATGCAGATTGGTATTTAAGTCAAAGTTTTTTTGGTTACTTTTAAGCTGCGGTTCGAGCACATAAAAAACTTGTTCTTAAGTTCAAACTTTTTTTATTTCCCTTCTCACGTTCGCCCTCTCGCCCGCCCACACCTTTGTAAATATGTAAAGTTTGGGACCATCTTTTAAATTGTTGCTTATTGAAACATTTTGCTGCATTGATTATTTTATTTCTGTTACCACTCAAATTTTATATCAGCTCTCTTAACTTTGTGTTTAAAAACTTTTCCGAACTGTTAACAGAATCTTAGGTAAAAACTTTATCGGAAATTGAAATGTTTATAGAAGTTTAATTGAATGTTAAGTTCAGTGCTGTAAAGTTACAGAGAGAAGTAGAAAGCTAAACCAAGATACGTAATGTTATGTCAATATGTTAAGAAAATATGTAGAAACGAAATATTTGAACTGACTGTTAAATATCTGTCAAGCAATTCATCTATAATCTTATATGTTATGAAAACACTTAGTTCTTATGCCGATATAAACAGAAGAGCTCTAGCCCTCTATTCGTTTCAACATAAATTTAACATCAGTGTCAAGCAGTTTAACAGAAGTAAGAAGTAATGAATGGCTTAATATAACATTGCACTGTTAGGCTGTTAGAAGAGTTGGTAAAGCTTAAGTTTCTCATTGAAAACTTGACACATATTTTAAAGGGCAGTTCCCATGTTAACTCAAATTCTTCATTCTTGAAAACTCCTGTTCATTTCTTAGCTGAGATTGAAAGACAGCTGAACAACTTGAATATCTACATATGCAATAACTTTTATTTATACACTTGAGCACTCAAGTAACTACAACTATTCAATCGAAACGTCGTTTCAGTAAACCGTTTACAGCCGTTTAACAACCAATTAACACTCAGTTCTTATCCTGTCCACCGCCATTCTGGCCATCTTGGGGTGGTGGACCATGTCCGTGTCCCTGGCCCGGACCCTGCTGACCATGCTGTCCGGCAGTTTGCTTAAGAAAGCCCGAGCTCATAATCTGGCCAAAATGCTTAGACGGCATTGGTGGCATCTGTGGCATTTGCGGCATCGCAGCCTATAAAACGGAAGCAAAACAAATTTTATAGAACACATAATTTCAATTTTCCATTCCACTCACCAAAGCAACGGCCAGCATCAGAAGGAAAACAGCGAATATTGCGAACTGCTTCATTTTGGTTTTGATTTGATTTTCTAACTGATTTTTCACAGCATTTGCATTGCCGTTTTATACCGTAGCTCCGAGCAGCTGTATTATCTCCAGAGAACAATCAACATGAACACATTTTGTTCGTACTAATTGATTTGAAATTTTGCTTTTAATTACCAAAGAGCACGTCAGCTGCACAAAGTGCATAATCTGTGTGTAATTAATTTTTGGATAAACGTGAAATTGCCGTAATTATTTCCGAATGCAGCATTTAATAATAATCTTTCAAAGTCAAAGTCTGAATGGGAGATGACATTACGTATAAAAGAACTATGAAAATAATTATAGAGTAAACCATTCAAAAGCGAAAAATAATTTACTTTTATCACTGTGACAAATCATCGAGATATAGTTTATAGCAATAATTTCCCTTTGCAAATAAACAAATTATTTGCACAAATCTGAAAATCTACTTTGAGAAGTGTTTTAGAATTTTGCGAGGTTAGTTTAAGAAATTTACAGAAATGTTAATATTGATTTATTTTTATTTTTATTTATTTATTTATTTTTTTAATGTGTATTTGTATTGTTTTTTTATTATTTTTACTTTTGCTGTTTAAATTTATTTTATTTATTTTTATATATTTATTTTATTTTTCAACAAAAATATTTAAATTGAATAAATTTTATTAAAATATACATATTATTATGTTTATTTTTTTTAATATTTTTTTTTACTCTATTTTTTATTAAAATATACATATTTTTATTGTTTTTTTTTTTAAATATATATTTTTTTTTATCTTTTTATATATAATTAAAATCATGTACCTTTTTAGCTACCAAAAGTTTATAAAACTACTTTTAATTTTTCATTTATTTATTTATTTTTATTTATTTTTTTTTTTTTTTTTTTTTTTTGCACATCACTCTTCTGTTATTTCATTTTAAACTTGCCCTACTTTTGCCTTCTTCATTTATTTGTCAAGAATGTTTGTTTAGAAAAAAAGAACACAAAGTAAAAATGCAAAACTTGTTATTTTTTCTAACAGTAAATAATTTTTTAGCATAATTTTTAGAGCGACAAGCTCATAAATTTGTGCTAACAACCCATAGGGGGAAGTAAAAAACAAGTCAGACGCACACACGCACACACACACACACACACACACACTCACACGCACACAAAATACTCAATTTATGAGTCATAAATTGTGGAAATACAAATATTAGTTCTAAAATTGTGCTGCAACTCTACGAATATATATATATATACGATATATACATATATACGATATATACGACATCTTTCTTAAAGGCGCGCTCTGACATTTACGGTCCACTTGCATTGAACGGTGGGGGCGGGGTAGGGGGGTTTGCAGCCTTTGCTGCCACCTGACATTTGCCACAAATGTCACCTGCGGCTGTTTGGTGGCAATTTCGCTTAGGCGCCACAGTGCCACAAAATGCCTTCAATTTGAGATTAAATTTTCCTCGCTTTTTTCTCTATTTGCAGCCAAAACAAACAATTTTCTAGTTTGCGATTGGCAACAAAAGGTAGCGCGACAGCGACATGTGCCACGCCCACATGGACCACAGCTAGGCATACACTGAGACAGGCATCCCTTCAAATATGTTTGCGTGTGTGTGTGTGTGTGTATGTGTGTGTGAGTTGGGCCTTTTCTTTTAAGGTAATAAATTTTCCTTTTTCGCTTAGAAATATGAATATTGAATATATGCCTAGAGTCGACCGTTCGCATAATAAACCGCAGGGCAATGCCAGCCAATGAAATGGTAACAACGGGGCGACTGAAAGCCGCTGAGCGTAAAACTACTAAAAAACAACTACCTCATTTGAAATTCCTAGGTGAAAGCAAAGGAGCACGTGTTTGCTGCACTGCAAAAAACGAATAGGGTAGTTGCTATAGATAGTCAAGCTACATAATAAATGATATATAATAAAAGAGATTTAAGTAAGTACTAACTAGTTAAAATAGTCACAGTTAATACTTAATGGCATAAAGTAGGCAAATAAATATTATTAATATTTAAACAAATAAAATATTAGAAGTAAACTAATATCAATACTTAATATTCATATATACTTTGTAATAATATTTATAATATTTATATATATAATTTTTTTCTTTTTTAATTTTTAAAATATTAAACAAAAATAAAAACTTAAAATATTGTACATTTTTATAAATAAAAATATTATTTTAAGAAAAATAAATTTTATAAATTCATTATTACTTATTTTTATTATTTTATTATTTATTTTTTTTATTTCATTATTTCAAATAACTAATAGCTTATTATTTTTATCATTATTATTATATTATATTTTATTTTATTTTATTATTTTAATTAATTAATTACTTAATACTTTAATTTTTTTAATTTTATCATTAGTAATATGATTTACTTTCTTTTATTACTTTAAATAATAAATTAATTAATGCTTTACTTATTTTAATTTTATTGCTAGTAAAAGAATTTATTTTCTTTTATTTTTATTTACAGTAAACATTAACTTCAATCTCAATCTGGCATGGCTTCAGCTTTTAGTATACAAATATTAATTATTTTCATATATGAAATGCGCTCAGAGTTTGTCAGCTTTCGCGCAGTGTATTTGTGTGTGAATAGTTGTTGTCTGGCCTGCAGCCCTCATGTAGGGCCGCTGTACATACTGAATGAGATGAGATGAGAGTCTGAGTCTGAGTCTGAGTTTGAGTCTGAGCTGCGTTCAGATGCTAGATGAGAGGCACTAATGAAGTTTCGGACGGTTTGTCCTTTTAAGGACTCTGGCAAGCGGCTGCCTCATTGTTTGACTTTGCCAGCAATAGCTGCCACCACCTGCCAGATCTTCCCTTTATCAACCTACAAGTCAGAGAGAGCTCATAATGTTTGCACAGTCAACGAAAAGTGTGCGCCTGTATGTGTGTGTGTGTGTGTGTGCGGGCCTGGCATTTGCCTGCTCTGCTGGCAGTCTATTTATTTATGTTTATAATAGGATTTTTATCAAAACTTTTCTGCTTCTTGCTTTATTCGTTTTACGCTTTTCATTTTGGTTTTGTTTTGTTTTGTTTTGTTTTGTTTCTCGCTCGATTCCATTTTGGTAATGAGCATTTAAAAAAGACAACAACGGCTACTAGCAACAGCTGACCCGCAGCTGCTCTGGCGTTTGTCTTTTGACACGCCCCAATGTCCCTCTGCCACCTCCTGCCCACTCCCCTCACACACTCACTTGGGGAATGGGGAAAGAGAGCCAGCGAATGCCCGCAGAAACGTGCAGCCAGTACAACTTTTTTTTTTGTTTTTTGGTTATTTCCATTCACACCAAAGCTGAAAGTTTTTATGTTTTACACTCATTTTACCACACTTAATATAATGCCCAAGCTCTGGCCACGCTATCGAAAAACCAGGCAACTAAATAATTACCAAATATTTGTGCACGTTTATTATACACGTTCGCATAGTGCACAAAGAGAGTATATTGGTTTTATGGTGAAATTTCTGCTTTGATATTACAGTTTACCTGTCTAAGCTTCTGTATATATGTCTATGTGAAATGTGAAGAGAATTGGAATTGGAGATACAATCACAGCCGGGCCTAGCTCATTAGCAGTCTTTTTAGAAGATCTAACAAAAATTTGACTTCTAGTTTCTTGAGATGATTCCATTTAGTTTCTCGCCTTCTAGATCTTAACTAATCAAGCAAAATCTCCTTTTTTATGCATTTAAATTAAAACCTGCGCGAGTATTAAGCACTCCATTCAACCCGATGGCCAAACTTGAGCTAATATGCTTTGTTACTGTTTTTTTTTTTTTTTTTTTTGAAGCGCATTCATCTCATTATGGTTTGACAGCCTGTCGACACCGCCTCCGGGTCTGGCTAAACATTCATTAGCCACGGCCGTCCATTGCGACTGTCTGCACTGATTATAGACATTCGTGAGTAGAGACAAACATTTCCCACTAAATTCACTGCTTAAATATGCCTAATTTGATTTGGCATTTTCCGTTTTTCCCAGGCGCTTTACGCTCAGGCACTTTGCCAAAAAAGCAGCCGCAATTAAAAGTCAGCCGCAAAGGCAACCAAAACCAATTGCAGAGCATTCAAATGCTATGAGCTCGAAAGTCAAGAACCTCAAGGACCAAACGGCAATGAAGATTACATTTATATATATATATATATGTATATATGTATGTGTGTATAAAGAGACGATGCTGCACGCAAACCACAAACCGGGATGAACTTAAAGGAATGGACATCCCAAAGCCACTCAGGCACTTTAAAAAGCAACTAGTTCAAATAATGAACGAACTGTGAAACGAATTTTAATTAAAACTAGAGCAAAAGGAGATTCAGAAAAAAATTATGTTAAGCATTTAAATACAAATTTTAATGTAGCTTTAAAATATTTATGAAAATTGCATAGAAGGACGATATTTAAAGAGAGAGACAATGATTATAAGAGAGTGTGAACTAGTTAAATGAACCCAAGCATATTAAAATCCTAGTTTAAACTGTATCAAATGCATATGATACTCAGCAAATTTTCCATAGCCTACCTTAAGCTGCTGAGAATCGCATAGAGAGGTCATTGAAGACATCAGACTAATTGAGAAACTGAAACGTGAGCACACTACAGTGCCTAATTAAGAGTGCTAATCAGAGAGCAGTGCTCTGAATTAGATATCCGCTCTGACAGATATTATAAATGGAGCTCGTGAAAACCGCATGGAAAGGCAGGAGAAGCAATTTCAAAGGCATTTTAAATGAATTAATGTTTGTCTCATTATAAAATGTAAATAGCTAAAATGACAGCTAAGAACAATCGCAAAAAAGGGTTTGCTGACGAGTTTTAATGACGAATATTAACCTACACGTAGATGAATATATACACACATACATATATACATGCGCACATAGAGAGGGAAGAGTTTAGTTCTGGCTGGCAAATAATGACAAGTTTTCAAAGCCTCATTAATCATGAAAAGTTCATAAGGACTTAATCCATGCCAGAGCCAAAAACAGAACTAAGTAATCCCAACAGCTGGGTGGAACACACACACACACAACACACACACACACATACAGTTGAGCTGTCGATATTTGTTTTTCGTTTGGCTTTGGCAACAAATTAAGAGCAAAACTGACGAAAAGCTGCGTCTCGCTTGGCCTACAGGATATAAACTTGCAAAAATTATATTCAACATGACTTTTTATTTACTTCCACACATATACATGCATACATACATACATACATATATATGTATATATTTGTCTTCTTCTTTTTTGTTGTTGCTTGTGCACAAAAATTATGCTGCTCATATTTGTTTGGAATGCTTTGGCTGTTGGTGCTGCTAACCGCAGCCCAGGGCATTTTCGGCTGGGCACTGTGACACACACACACACACACCAGCACACACACATATACACACCCACATAGGCTAGGACATTCTCTTTGTGGCGTTGTGTCTCCTGCAATGTTTGGCTTTGGCTTTCAGCTCTGGCCACGACTTCGTTCAAGTCATGCAGATTGCGTGGCGAAGGCAAGCTAGTATTGTTTGCTGCCACGCCCACCATCACCACCACCAGCACCACCATGGCAGCCCACTCCCAGCAGCTGAGCCCGCTCACTTGCAAATACAGTAAATATTTTTAATTCTTTGCCAGCGCCAAGGGGCAATGGCAATGGCAATGCGTTTGCTACTACAACAACAACAACAACAACAACAATAACAATATGAAAGAGTGGCAGAATGGCGCCCCGGCATTTCAGCTTTTAAGCTAAAGCTATGAAAATAATTTGGTCCTGAAATACTTGCGGCTTTGGCCGGGCAATCGGAATGCCTTTTGTGGTCCAAGCAACAAACAACAACAACAGTAGCAACAAAATAGAAGTAAAGGACACCGCTTGACGAGAGAGCGTGTTGATTAAGCCAGGCACAGGACGAAAGACAGCACAGAATTTGAAGCAGCACAGGGGGGCCACATTGTTAAGCCACACAAAGTGCCGCTGCAAGTGGATAATAGCCGAGCGGAACTATGTGCATTTGTTTTATGCGCTCAAGTAAATGAAACAACAACAAAATGCGCGAAGCAGCCAGACGCGTTGCCCAACCATCCAGTAAAAAGTAGAAAAAGAAGCGAAAAATGGAAAAATGAAGAAGAAAAAGAAGAAAACTGACAACTCGCGCAGGCCGCGGGCCAAGCAGCCCCAACGAAAATATGGTGGACGGAAATTGTGTGTGCACTGTGAAAACTTTGCCACGCCCACACCAGCAGCAGCAGGAGCAGCCACAGGCTTTGCTCAAGTCAAGCGCTGGCGTTGTCATCAGCTTCTCAGCATTTCGCAGCTGGGTTCTTTGCATTTTTGAGTACCCCACACACACTAGCACACACTCGAACACACACACACATACACACACACCTATATCCATTTAGCAGCCGCGTTGCTTTGTGCCGGCAGTCGCTTTGTCCGCTGCCGCTGATTCAACTTAAGAAATGCATAACTGCATTTTACATTTAGCGAGCGCACAATGCACCACCAGCAGCAGCAGCAGCACCGCCCGCACCACCAACGTGCGCCATTTTGCCTAAAGAGCGCTCGTGCGTGCAGCTGTATGTGTGTGTGTGCGTGTGTGTGTGTGCTTGAAGACTGGGCCAAGCCCTCCCTGGGGGGCAAACACACAAATTAGTTTTAACCAGGCATTGTCACGCTGTGGTGCACCCCATTGTGGCTACCGTGGTTGCCGATTAAGTGCGGCTTGCACACTTCTATGCCGCAGTCCGCCCCTGCACTTTATGCACTGCCACGCCCTGTTGACATTGTGCCACACCTATAACGCGTTTCTTTCACTTATCAGCAGCAGCAGCAGCAGCCGCTGCATTCACATTTTGACTCCATTTTCTAATCAAGTTTTTTTTTCTCATTAAGTTTCGTCGCGGGTCTAGCGAAATTGATCAACACTGGCCAAGAGCGCTTTTCCTTTTACTGTTGATTTAGTGGCAAACTGCATGGGAAATATGACGCCATTTCTGGCGTTTATCAACACTAAAAGTGACGCTTGAGTAGCTGAAATCGTTTTGAGATTTTCCACTCCATTTCTGTTTGTCTAAAGCCAATTTTATTTGCTTATTTAAAATAAATATTTGGTGGACTATAATTTTAGCTGGCCAGCTATATCGTTAGCCATTTAAAGCTATTTTTATACAACTTTCTATTTCTATTTCTATTTGTCTTTAATGCAGCTTTGTCTAACGTTATCAACACTGGTGAGTTCTTGGTTTCCAATGATTTTTTATTAATATTGCTAGTTTTATATGTAAAGTTGTTTTAGTAGACATAAATTCGTGCCATTAAGTTAGACATTATCTTGTAGAGTTTCTTAAGATAAGCACACTGTAATAAAGCATCTAAATAAATGCATCCAAATAAATTTTTAGATAATTTCTTCCATGCATTATATATTAAGCGAAAGAAAGAAAAATCTAAAACAGAATCCCGAATAACCTAGAACTTCTCAAAGAAAAGAATTATAAAATATAGCTGCACATCTTTGCCTGTTTCCCTGAACAGATGACAAAATAAAACGTCAACTATAAAATATTCAATATTTTCCATTAAAACAATTCAATGCCATATATTTAAGACAATGACACAAAGGAATATATTATATTATTGGAACATATATTATTTCAGTCATATAGAAGCAATAACATACGAGAGAAAATATCTAAAAAACGGAATTAAATTTCATTCAAATTCATTTTACCTATATTTTTTTTTTAAATATATAAAAAACTAAAATATTTAAAACCGATAAAAAAACTAAAAGTGGATTAAAATGTCAAACAAAAATGTGTACAGAGAAACCATTCAGAGCTTAAATTGTGTGAGTCAGTGAATTATAATTTATGATTGATGCTGGATAGCTGACTGACAGCTCTAGGAGTCAGGCGGTGTGGGAGCGGGGGGACTTGGGCATCAGGGGTGGCTCCAAACATGCCCCAAAACAACAACTGACAGCAACAATGCGAATTCAAAAAGCAACCAAAATATCGAACAACACGCAAATCTATGCCAAACACACACACACACACACGCACACAGACACAATGGCAGCTCCTGTGTGTGCGAGTGAGTGAGTGTGTTTGAAATGCAACATGTGATACGATGTCCTAGTTCCGTTGCTATTACTGTGCTGTTATGCAACACAATGGCACACATCATGTACGCATGTAAGCGTGAGCAGCGGCCATTGAGTTGGAGTGAAAGCTCACCAACAACAACAATAGCAAAATTGAGTGAAAGCTCGCAGTGAAAGCTCAGACTAAGGCCAAACGGAAAAGCTCAGTAAGCAGCATAACATAAATGTAAGCATTTTAACAGCTGTTCATATAACAGTATAACAACAGCTTTTTATCTTTAACAATATAACAGTACTAGGCTTTAACACCCGGTTCTAGTTTTCGATAATGAGACAAGCTTTTGTTTTTGAAACACACTATATATAATATATTTATATAACAGTTACTAACATTCATATTTTGATATAACAGTTACCAACTGTAACACATAACATTCGCATTTTGACAGTTCCAGTAAAAGTTCAAAACTAATACGCAAACAACTGTCAAAATCAAATCTCTTACTGGAACATCAAAATTTTGATTTATCAAATATATGTATATATATAGAAAGAGTCTGTCTTGATGTGCTGTACTTACATTTCGTTAGGGATTCTAAAATTGAAATATAACGAAACAAAATACAATACACACGGCATTAGATATGTCATAGAGTTAGTATAAGACCGACTTTCGGTTAGGTTTAACAGGTTTATTGCAGAGTTAGATATGATATATGTATGTTACGAGTAAGCGAGCTCCATTGAAGCTTTAGTTAAATATATATGCACAATGTATTTATGTACAATGTTTGACATGACGTGTAGCACAACAGATGGATAATTCGCGTTTATCGATATATATGTAACATTCTTATAATATGCCTAAAACTTGTTCCATTAGATTTGCATTGCTTAAGACTAGAGGACTGCTTGGCAGGCATGGATCATATTCAAAGGGATTAGAGACTCGGTAAAAAGCATTTGGTAACACCATTATAATATTGAGAAACTATATAGATATTTATAGAAATATATATCACTCACCCATATCATCTATAATGGGTGCCATTCGTAATGTAACGCCGATTAGCATTAGGCACATCAGCAACAAAAGGCAGGCAGTTGCAATGATTGTCCAGCGTGCGCGCTGTGAGAGATCATGTGGATCGATCACCTGCAATGTACCATGGTTATAAATCTGGCTCTATATCAAATATATATGTGTGTTACTCACCTTAACAACTTCATTATCCAAGTCCTGCACTAGAATTTTGGGTTTTTTATGACGATGACGTTTTTTGTGACGATGTCTGAAATGGAAAATAGATAGAAAGGTATTAGAAAAGAGAGTTTGTGAGACGTAATGAAAGCGAATAAGGGAGACAGAAAGATGCAGAGATCAAGGCAGCTCAGAAGGAAAAGTAAAGGTAAAAGAAAGTAGGACTAAAGCTTAAGTAGGATAAAAGTTTATAAACAATGCATAATACAAGATCTCATATAATTCAGTATTTCATCTTTCTTCTTCTTTCCTGTTTTAAGCATAAATAAACAGATTATAAAATATTTACACCTGATAATGAATTCCTTTTAATGACATTATGGGAGAGTACCGTCTATAACAACATCGAGCTAAATCAATTACTCAACACACACACACACACACACCCATCACACCCTTCCACGCGCACTAAACACACTTGCCTTCTTCCCCTACCCCTCAGCTGGCATATCATCTCAGCAGCAGCAACAACAACAGCAACAGGAGCCGCTTAAACATATTTGCTCTATTTCCGTTTGGGTTTTGCAAAAACTTCCGCATTACAAAGCTGACACAATTTCCCTGCTTACTGCATGGCACTCCGCACCGCTTCGCTCTGTTCCCCTCTCAAAACCCAGTCAACCGCTTTCGCTACAAAAACAACATGGCGTCGTCTACCGTTACACGTTTTACAGCGGAAGTGCCTGCTGATGCTTCACAAAAAAAATAAAAAAACAACAAAAATGGGAAAAGTGGAAACAAAAAACAAGGCAACATCAGTCTCTGGCAGTCGGTCGGTTGGTTAGTGGGGTTTAGGTTTACGCGTTGGCCAGGTGCTGTCGGCGAATACCGTCGCCATTCGTACCGTATCCCTCTCCCTGTCTCTTTCCCACTCTCTCTCTCTTTGCCTTCCTCGCTAAGTGAAAGCTGTGCCGCACAAAGCTTGTCAATCAATTTTTGTCTGGGTTTTTGGGAGTGAGCGAACGCCCAATGGGAATGCATTAGCCGATGTTTGACAATCGCTTTGCAGCTGGACACATTTATTAGTGCAGCTCAAGGACACCAAACGATGTCGCCCTACATACATACAATATTATGTTGCCTTTGTTGTTGTCGAACTGACCAGCTGACCAGTGAACAAATGGCCAACTGGGCAGCTGCCCTAAATGTTCATCAATGTCGTCTAATGCGCATTCATTTATAAGTTCTCTAATCATTTCTTAGCTTGGGCAAATGGCCGAAAAGTACAGTGGTTAAAAATGTGAAGCTTTGGCACAAAATCTTTCAAATTTGTACAAAAATATTATTTTGTTAATTTAAAAAAAGTTAAAATAATTTAAAATTTACTTAAAATCAACCATTCAATGTTTGCTGTTAACTGAGTTTATAGCTTTAACAGCGAAATAATCAAGTATTAACAGCACTGTAGCAGCACACATTTGCATGTTAAAAATCAGCAACTCTGTTAAGTCTTACTCGATTCTTTACAGTTTCTGTTAGCGTTTCATTTAAGCTGCTGTTATAGCTACTATTAATATGCTTTAGTTAGTTTATAGCTATATTTAGACTTAGTTAACCTAATTAGTTAACTTTTCCTATACAATGCTGTAATTAGCTTAAAAAACATTTAACTAATTATATGGCCTTACAAAAAATAAACCGTGTCAAGGTTTAGCTATCATTACTTTTACATTACTTTAGTCCCACTGTATCCCACTGTTTACTGGCAGCTTGATGGACACGTTGCGATAGCATATGGGGACTTACCGATGCTTTCTGCGATGTCGCTGATGACCGCCACCGGGCATCATGTGCTCAAGGTCGTCGATTTTATCAGCGTCAGTGTCCATGTCCAGTTGCAGGTCACAAGGCGAGTCCTCGGCATTATAGGGGCATTGTCTGCGGGTAATAAATGAGCATGATGAAAATGACAGGCGACGCTTTTGGTGGACATTTTATACACATATACATATACATATATATATATATATATATATATATATATATATATATATATATATATATATATATATATAATTTATAATGGCAGCTAGATGACTTACATGGCCGGGGCATCAGACGCCTGCCCAACCACATGAACGCACTGCTGCAGGCCATTGGGCGTGGGATAAACTAGCGCTGGATCCGAGCAGCGATGATGACGCTCTGCAAGCACAATGCATTTGTATTAGTAAATGATATTTGTAACGTCTAACCATAACAGTTCTTACTGTACTTCCGTTTGCGACGTCGATATTCATCATCGCTGCCCGTACTTGGGGCAGCTGTCGCTGCGGCCATCGGCAACGTTGGCTTAAAGCTTTGAAAGGGTTTTTTGGATGCCATCGATTTGGTTGCACTGCAGCAGCCAGTGGGAGCCACACTGGAAGCCGTCGATGTTGAGGTCATGCGTTGCAGCTTCTCGGCCAACTGTGCCGGCAAAGGCTGCTCGTAGCCCATCCCCACCTCCCCCTCCATAGGAATTATAACCGCTTCGGGCGTACGTCGTATGGGCAGCAAGCCGGTGCTACGTGATTTGAGGCGCTCCGGCAGCGACTCTCGTCCAGCCGAGGCTGTGGGCGTGTTCGCATAGCTGGGCAGCGCGTGCAACGACTGCGAATCGCTCTGGGCCAGCACTGTGCTCACCGTCACATTGGCGCTGTCTTCCGATGTATTTTGTCGCGAGAAATAACGCGCGTAGGCAGCGGCAGCTCCATCGAAATCGCTGCCGCTTTCGGTGCAGGAGAGCTGCTTGGGCAGAGGACGTTTGCGTTGCAGCGGGGCTTGGGGCTGGGCTGGAGGCTGTGGCACGCGCAGCGCCTCGATTTGCACAGCCACATGGGGCGGCGGCGGAGGCGGCTGCCTGGCCAGGCTGGAGGGAACATGAACATGAATGCGCTGGAAGAAGAGAGACATTAATAAGGATTTACTATAGAGCAACCACAACAGACTCCACTCACCGCTTGCTGTGGCATGGGCAGCGGCATGGTGCGCACCATGCTGCGCGGAAAGACGGGACTGCATTGGGCGCTTATGGATTTGGCCTCCAGGATGCGCAATCTCTTAGCCAAACGCGCACGCTCCCGCGTATCCGCATCACCATGGGCCAAGGCAATAATTTCAGCGCCTCCAAAACTGACCGTGCACCGTGAACTGGAGTAGGACAGACTCTCCAAGCTGTCATGCAGTGAGCCAGTGAAGCTATCATCCGCCATCGTGGAGCTGTGCTGGCCAATCACAGTTGCAGTGGCTGTCCCTGTGGCCGTTGCTGTTGCTGTGGCTGTCGCTGTCGCTGAGGTATTGTCGTAGCAGGAGGCAACTGGAGTCAGATACTCGGCTTCGCCATTGGTCGTTGTGCTCATGGAATGTCTTGGATCAGGCACGGCCAAGGCTTGCTCATGGGAGCTGCTGCTGCTGCTGCTTTCATGCTCGCCCGCCGGCGGCTTGGCGGGCGTATGCGTTTGCGCCTGCACCAGCAGACTGTGACTATGACGCGCCGCCTGGCGACCGCCCGATGAGTTGCTCAACGTGCTGGCCACGCTGTCCTCCAGCTCCAATTGCAATGGCAGTGAACCGGTTGCCAATTCAATGTCAGCCGGCCTATGGCTAGATGCAGTCTTGCCTTGAGTCAGGCTTTTCTCAGGCAGTTGGTTTTCTTTCTCCATCTCCTTCTCCTTCTCCCTCTCTTTCTCCACCTCCACTTCGTCCTCCTCGGAGCCCTCCTTGCTGGCGCGTCGTGGTCCGAAGAGCTTGCGCGGCAGCAGTATGCGCCCAATGGACTTGCGCTTCTTGCGCTTCGCCCGCTTGTGCTCCTCATAGTCACGCTTGAGCGCCTGCATCTTGTGCTCCACGAGCGTGCTGAATACCGCCTCGTAGGTGAGCGCACGCTGCAGATCCAGCAATATATCATTTGTGGACACCGCTTTGTCCAGCTTGTTGTTGAGCAGCTGCAGCGAATCGCCAGCTCTGCCGCTGCCGCTGCCGCTGCCCCCGCCACTGTTGCTATCGTCTGCATCGGCCATGTTGTCCGCTTGGAGAACTCTGCTTTAGGTGTTGCTCCCTGTTGAGGCTGCTACTGCTGTAGTTGTTGCTGTTGTTGTTTTGTTTGTGTTTGTTGTTTACGACTATTTGCATTATTGTCGGCCTGGCTGCCGTTGATCCTGGTCCACGTCCTCGTCCTGCTTGTCATGTGCTTGCCACAGCGCGCGCTGTGTTGTTGCTGCTGTTGTTGGCGCTGATACGTCGCATATTTTTGTGCGCCTCAATTGCCACTCAATGAATCTCTCCGGCAATCTCTCGTTTGAGCGCTCGCAACGACTTCAAGTGGTGCTCCAAGTGCCGCTTATATCCAAATGGTGCACACCTGCAATGGGAGACAATAAAAAAATATTAGACTACGCAACCACGATGGCAAGACGGTTCAATAGCCCATAGTCGATGAGACAAGGCCGCACACACACACACACCCCCTCCCATTCCCCCCCTCACTCAGTCCCACTTCAGGCAGCTAGCGAGGACACGATTCCACAGTTTGCCAATAGTTTTGCACATTTTTGTGATTCAAATTCTGATTCGCTGCCTTTTTTATTCATGAGTGCTGCTTCCTACTTGTTGCACGCACACACATACATAGTTACATGCGCACAGGTGCGCCTAACCTTGGTTAGAAAGTTCATTTTTTCTTTACAAAATCGTAAAATTACGCTACATTAAAAAGTTCTTTCTTATTGCAACGGTAAAATTACTTGACTTGCATTTTGCAGCACTATTTGCCTAATAACAGCACCAGCTGAGTTTAACATCAAACAAATCAAATTTAAATGATCAAAGAACTACTTTGAACCTTAGATGGGAAAATACCAAAAGACTTTTACGATGTTTACCTTTTAGCAGCTCCAGCTGAGCAAAATAACAAATTATTCAAATTGTTTGCAGAATTTTAAATTTCGGTTGCACTGCTTGATCGCAGCTAAATTGACTCTTAACATCACCAGCTGAGCTTAACAGAAAATAAATCTTTGCCAAATAATCAATGGAGAACTAATGCGAGCTACCAGCGCTTGGAGAGAATCCCTAATGATGCTTTGCAATAGCGCTTGCCCAGGACTAGCTGAGCTTAGCGGCCATAAATCAAAATTAAATGATCAACGAACTGCTTCCTGTGAACTTCCCCAATGACCTACTGCAAAAGTTATATTTGATGTTGGCAACTCTTCGCCGTTTGGGAACTCCTCGCTTACTGCACTGTGGCACCGTGGCACAGGGACACTGTGCTCTGGGCCATTGGGCGTGTGCCAGCGACAGCTATCCCCACGGCCGTTGCGCTTTCTCCTGCTACGCTTTATTCTTCTACGGTTGCTGTCGTTGCCAGCAAATAAAAATATACAATGGAAATGGATATTGTTTTCATTTCCGCAGTCACAATCGCTGTGCTCTACTGTGCATGTTGACGGCGACATTTGAAATATGCAAAGCACACAGACCAATACACACACACACACACACGCACACACACAGAGATAAATAGTGGAACATATGTATTAGTGCATGGTCGTAGGCCTGCCACTGGCAGCGAGATGCAAATGAGGCAGAAAAAAGGTCACAACAATGGCGCCAACAACCGTAATAGAAACAACAACAACAACAACAACAAAAGGAACACGAGCAAAAAGTGATTAAATGCAAAAACATGCCAAAGGCGGCAGCCCTGAAGAAAGTTGCGCATTTGGGGGCTGTGGCTTGGCTTAGTCGCATGCATTTAAATATGCCATGCGGCAGGCGCTAATTAAACGATACGGCCGGATAATGGAAAAAGTTGAATGCATAAATTTGCACTTTCGCATAGGAAAAGTTAACCGTTACTAAGTAATCGTCGACGACCAGCCATGCTGCCTAAGCATCTTATCTGCCCGCCTCTCAGCAGCAGAATACAATATCAAACAAGCCAAGCGTGCAAACAAAACCAAAGAGAGACAGGAGAGAGAGAGAGAGTGGGCAGCGAGGTGCCAATGAGAATGAGAGTGAGAGTGAGAGAGTGCGGGTGCGAGTGTGAGAGCGAGAGCTAGAGCAAGAGCGTACGCATAAATCTAAACAAAACCACATGCCTTAACTTGGCAGGGCCGCTGCTGGCGTCGCAGCCAGTCCAAAAATAAATCATTCGAGGACATAAAGAGAAGGCAAGCAAAAATTATAACTGTTGCTGCGGCGGCCACAAATGTAAATAACAGACGCAGCAGCAGCCGCAGCAGCCGAAGCAGCAGCAGCGCAGCGCTGCTCAACAGTTGAAGCAGAGAGAGCGCGTCCTGTTGCTCAGTTAGCTCGCTCTCACTTTCATGCTCTCGCTCAGTAGCTGTTAAGGCGCTGTTAACAACCTGCTTGTTGCTGTCCATGTAAAAGAGGGCGTGTGGCTATGTGTGTGTGTGTGCTCGTGGTTTTGTGTGGGCGGACTTAAACGGTAAAACGGTGAACGTACAACTGTGTTTGTGTTTGTGTGTGTGTGTTTGTGTTTTTGTCAACAGAACTTTTTGGACCCAAACGCTTGGTCGTTTTTTTCCATTAAATTTTATTTGATTGTATTTGCGAGCGAGTTACTTTCACTTTCAGATGTCAATAACAAGCATTAATAATGCTTAATTAGTGTTTCGCCCAGAGCTAGCACAGTGGGACGCACACATATTATATGCTGTATAACATATCGTATGTGCCAAATTATTAAATTAATAAATTATTAAAAATTAAAAAACTATCGTATGTGCCAAATTATGTTCTGTCTCGCGTACAGCATACAGCATACAGCATAAAACATTCAGCATACAGCATACAACATACAGCATACAGCATTTGCAATTGGCATTAATGCACTCAACCATGGCCTATACTGCAAGATATGTATATGCAATTGTTAATATTAATGAGGTGCAATTAGCCGTTGAAATCTGGTACGGAATTGTAAATGCCATTAGCTGGACCCAAGGCGAATTCGCCCGCGGCGCCTGTTTAAATTTAATCAACTATATACTATGTGTGTATGTATTTGGTCGATGCCCATTCACTGCTGGGTATTCAATTATTGACGCCTCTTTTCGCCGCGGCGGCCTTCACACGATTTGGTAGGCGTGGCAAAGTGGCGTAGAGCAGCGCAATACACACACAAAAGGCGAATGCCAAATAAAACATGCACATGGCTTAAAACACATGACACCGAAACAAGAGAAGCTCAGCGGCCAAAAAAAAAAAAAAAACAATGACGAAAAAAGAGTGAACTTAATTCAACTATTTATTCAAGAGATACTCTGTAAATGGTTTAAACTCCATAGTTGAACATTTAAAAAGTAGTTCTGAGGCAGCGGAAGTTTCGCGAATTGCAGCTATTAGCATTAACTTTAACTGGCTAACATTAACAGTTACTGACACAGTTGGAGGTTTTCAGGCAACTGCAATCCTGTATACTCTGTAAATGTTTTACAAAAATAAGGATTAGAAGAACATGAAGTTTCGAGAATAACAGTCGATTAACAGAATCTAATATAATATAAATCATATAACAGCAGCAATTATAATAACAGTCTATTAACAGCATACGTAAGCTGATCAGAGACAATTTAACATAAACTCCTCATGAATAAATTTATAGAGTTACTGCATTACATATTCCGCCCATTGAAAATACCCTGCTTTGGAACGATTTTCAATGCAGGGTATGTAAATAAAAACAGAACAAATAGAAAACGCTTTTTGCACTGGCACGACCTTTGAAATTAGAGTTCTGAGATGTGCACGTAAAGTTTGTGTGTGCAGAGAGTGTGTATATTGTATGTATATATACATATGTATATACATATGTGTGTGTGAGTGGAAGTATGTGTGTACATTCAAAATGAGTCCTTGGCCGCAACGAGCTGCAACAGCAGCAGCAGCAGCAGCAGCAACATCAGTCCCCTGTCCCCAGTTACTGTTTCTGTTTCTGTTTCAGTTTTCAGTTTCGGTCTCGGCCTCTAGCAGCGTGTCAGATAATTAGTGAAAACTGTCTGTGAAGAAGAGTCTGTCGTCGTGGTCCGACTCGGAGGCTCCACTGTTTCACGTCGACGGCAATGTCATGCTATGCAGCCGACCAATGTGCCCCTATATGCCTGCTACACCTCCTTCTCACCTCACCTCACCTCACCTAACCTCACCTAACCTCACCTCACTTTACCTTTCCTCGCTCTCTTGGTTTTGACAGCCTTCGTCCAGATGAGCCATATGAAATGCAGCCTGACACTTTGCTGACACACAAACATGTAAAACGAATGTGAATGAGTGTGCGTCAGTGTGTAAATATTTCGTTTGCCTGTGTGTGTGTGTCTGTGTGCTGTAACTGTTACATTTCAGCTGACATTCGTAGACACCAGTTGTTGTTGTTGTTGTTGCTGCTGCTCGTCTGCATTCTTACAATTCATTTGAGAACATCTTTTGCTTTTATGCAAATGCAAAAACTCAGCACATATCGATGACAGATGTACGTTATCATTGAGGCAATTAAAATTATTTGGTATGTAGTATATAACTCAGCAAAATTGCCAAGAGACACAGATGTGGAGCAGATCTCTGCATGATAAGGTTATCATGAATACCCAAAGAGAGACGAAAGAAATCTCAATTAAGATTCTCTTATTTATTTCGCAGCTGCTATTACAGCTATTACAGCATACAGCATACAGCATACAGCATACAGCATACAGCATACAGCATACTGCATACAGCATACAGCATACGATTTTCTTTATTTTTTTTTTCTTATTTATTTCGTATTTTTTGCTATATTAATATGCAATACTCAATTTGCTATGGTTCTTGAGTTCTTTGAGCTTGTTAATGTATATCCTAGGTAAACAAAAAATAAAACATGCCAAACATATCTTGAGATCTTTGAGGATAGATTGGAAAACATTAATAGATAAGCGAAACCCTGTAAACTTTCTCTAATTTCGGAGCATCAGGAACTTGAATTTCACATAATTAAGGAAAACTCTGAATTCGCTGCTTATAGTGATGATCAAATGAGACTTGTTTATTATATATCGTAAATCATTCGAATCGTAGCCACAGTTTCTACATACGTAAGCTTTGTTTCAAGGGCATGTAGCTATTTTCTAGCTATTTTCAGCTAGTTTCTTTTATTTATAGAAATTGATTCCCTTTTCAAAAAATGCCCACATGCTGAAGGCTATTGAATGAAGTTCGCTGCGACGCTTTCTGTTTATTTGGAATAGCCGAGCTGATATTTATAGACTTTCTTAGCTAGCTGCTGCAGTCACATCACATCAGTCAATCGCACAATCAACAGCGGCTGCCGCCGTCTCCTGCCCCGCAGATAAAAATCATTGAAAATCAACTAACTATATCTTGTTCGCTATAAACACATATGTGAGTCAAAGACGAAAAATGTTTACAGTTAATTTGTTTTGGTTTTTTTTTATATATACATATATATATATTTTTCTGGTATTTGACTGCCGATTGTTGTTGCTGTTGTTGTGTTTGGCATTTTTATGAATGGACTGCCTTTCCGTTTGCCATTGTCGGCGGCAGCAGCAACAGCAGCAATAAAATTAAATTTAATTTTTTCCGCTTAATTTCATGTTTTTACCTACATTTGCCAGACGAGCAGCCAGCCAGCCAGCCACTCAGTCAGGCAGGAAATATTGTGTATACGCAGCATTGTCCTTGCCTCTTATCCATTTCGTTACATTAATTTTATTTTCATGTGAAACAAATTATGAATGCAGGCTTTATTTATTTTGCTGCTTTAAAGTTATGGTGTTGCAATTGCTTTTCCTGTTGTAGCTATTATTGTTGTTGTTGCTGTTGTTAATGGTAAAACATTTGTTCTGGCTCTCAGCATGCGCCCTCTGTCCGTCCGCATGACAATCGATTTGTGTTGGCCAGTACGTAAATACAAATCAAATATGCATTACAATTGGCCTGTTGGCCAAACGCTGCAGGCCTTGACCGCCCCGCTGGCCCCCATCTCCCCATTCCACTACCTTCCTATACACTCTTCACTTATTGCTCGAAAACTTCTGTTGTTGTTCACACTCGCCGCCTTCTCTCTCTCTCTTTCTCGCTCTCTCTCTCTCTCCCTCTCTCTCTCTTTCCTTTTTTTGCTGTGCATTTGCAGGCCGCACTTGTAATTTAATGACGCGTTCGCTTCCAGATCACTAGCAGGGCAAAGGGCGCAGCTGTTGCCTCGTTAAAGTTAGCTAACTCAAACACATACACACACAGGAGCACACACACTCACACACTCAGGCATTCACTCATATATACATAGTCATTACACAGCTGTATCTGAAAACTTGTAGCAAATGGTGCAAAAGATGCCAGGCTGTGTAATTTCGCAACGCCTACACAGTTAGGAGCAGGAAGTAGCAAATAATTGCCAGACCTAAACAAAAATACCCTGTAAAAATAGTAGTCAAACATAAAGTGCAAACATAAATTAAACTAGACTAAATTAAACATAATTTTCTTTTATTTCAGTTTTACTTCTACAAGATTTACGCCATATATATTTTTTACAGGGTATTTGCAGGGTATTTCATCACACTCGTAACTTGTTTATTATGCCTGAGCAAACAAAATAATTTGTACGCTCAACAACAGCAACAACAACATGAAAAATTATTGCCAAATGACAAATGCAAAACTTTGAAATTAAAATTCCATTCGTTTATAATAAATGTATGAATACTTTTATTATAAATTATAACGTTTATCGCATTGAATTGAATTGAATTGAATTTCATTTTCATTGGCATGCAAAAGATGCTGGGCCATTGAAAATACATACATACATATACCCTTTACATATGCTATGCACACATGAACTATGATTCATGTTGTTGGCTATGTGAATATACAATTTCCATGGAAATTTTAGCTTTAAGCTTGAATTCTAGTGAAAGCATAGGGAAATTACAGTTATCATCAAATAATCTAGAATGGTCTAGAAGTTAACCGAAGCAGATTCAACCTAAGATTACTTAAATTATGCCAACAGTTAGAGTATTTGCTATTTGGGTAAACTTTAGGCGCAACTATGCCAATATTTATATATATATCTATATATATATTGTAATTCGAAACAAATTAATTAGCTTTGATATCGATTTTCATTGAGCTCATGTGAATGGGAGAGAACAATCTCAAATTTCAATGCTTATAGGCGCCTAGAGGAACGTACACATGGACGGACAGAGAGACGAATAGACTGACTGATGGGCAGACAAACCAATGGACAGACAGACAAGCAGAGGGCTAGACAGACAGCCCAAACAGATGGCTGAAGATAAGACAGGCTGGTAAAGGGACGAACAATCGAACATATGGATAGACGGACAGAGCGACGAATGGGTGGACGTATGGACAGATCAATGGACAGACAGCGAGGACAGACTGCAGACAGACACCATAGGCTGACAGAGCGCAGTACAGAAAGACAAGCAGACGGATAGACAGACAGGCAGGACAGACAGCTGGCAAGAGAGAGATATACAACAGGCTGATGAACAGTGGACAGAAAAGACGGTAGTAATATAAAACTGACTAAGTAGTTTATAAAAATCAGCAATCATATACTTCTACCTGTAAACTAAAGAAAAGAAATACAGTATACATCGATTTTCCATTTTCAATAGGTATAACTAGCATATCAATAAATTCAAGGTGATAGATCAATTCTGGGGGTTTTAAGACACAACTCATGGCTTAAACCTAGTCATAATTCTCTTAAATTTTTACTTGTATTTTTTAAATTTAATTTCTTTTACGCCTAATCGGTTTTCTTTTTCATTGTATACAGCATACAAGCTTTTCTAGCTATTTTCAGCTAGTTTCTTGTATTTATAGAAATTGATTCCCTTTTCAAAAAATTCCACAACTCATGGCTTAAACCTAGCCATAAAATATAATACACTTTAATTAAATTTTGTATATACCAAAAAATCGCCTGCTTATAGGTATATAGCAAGAGATTTGGTCTACTTTGGCATAAAATAAAAATTAAAAAATAAATAAAAAAAAAAAACCTTATACAGAGAAAATATAGCGCATATTATGCATATGAAAATATTGACAAACTGCAATAGAATCAGAGCAAAGCGCAGTAATATAATATAATTATGAATCGACCTATAACAAAATCGGATTGAAAATTCAAGCTGCATTCATAATTGAAACAAAAGAATTTTACAAGAGCTGAAATCAAAAAGTTGAGCTAAAGCTCAAATGAAATTTTGTATAGAAAATATGCATTTCAATATAACTTAATAAAATACTTATGTACACATATTTATATATATAATTGTAATTTAAATAAAATCTCTTTTAACTAGCTAAATAGCAATTAAAAATATTTGTTTGGCATCTAACTGAGAGCTCAAACTTTGAACAGCCAATTAAAAAGTGTCGCCAGGCAAAGTTAAAACTTATTTTAGTTCAAGCTAAAATGAAAAGTGAAACTGAAACTGAAACTGAAACAGAAACTGAGACTGAAATGCATTTGAAAATTGTTTAGATGCATCTCTCAAATCACAAGCACTTAACAGCTATTACACGCATACAGATGTAATTTTAGTGCAATTTAATTGCTAAGCATTTAGTTAAATGTGTTTGGCCCAAAGGGCGTAGAACGAGGACATCTATGTGTGTGAGTGCGTGTGTGTGTGTGTCGGTAGAAGCATGCGTTCAAGCTATTAATTAGAGCAGCTCAGACGACGCCACACACGTATATATTCCATACACCCACACACACACACACACTCACAAGTGAATGGCAAATTTATAGCTGTTTATCGCTGCAACAAGTTTATCTCGTGTTGCTACTAACTGGCGCTCATTACGATGCCGTTTGTTGTTGTTGCTGCTACTGATTGTTCAATTTGTTGCTGTTGCTGTAATCACTTTGGCCAAGTTAGAGGCAGCTGTTCGCTGACTGCGCGATTTTTGTGCGTACCACATGGCGTATGAGCAATCCAAATAGCTTTGGCCATAGCCCAAATGTTTGTGTCGAGTCGCGCATATTTCAGACATGGCATTAAAAGTTAATGTGCTCATAAACACACACACGCACACACACACACACACACAGACAGCTGCTAATTGCGCTCATGCTGTGGGCGTGGCAGCAATAGAGGCGACAAATCGATGTGTTGTAAATTGAAGACGCGTTAATCTTAATTACAAGCAGAGTGCAAAATACACACACAAAAATTGTTGCAATTGCAACAGCAGCAACAACAACAACAGCTAAGAGAAGAAGAGACACACATTGTTGATTGCATGCGGCAGGGCTATATAAATGTGTAGGTGTGTGTGTGTGTTTGTGTTTGTGTTTGTGGCTCATGCATTTATCATGATGTGTGAAGCCGACAGCAATGATTATGAATATATATAGTATATAAAGCAGCTGTGTGTATGCATGTGTGTGTGTGTGTGTATGGCAAAAGAAAAAACCAAAGACGCCGCAGCAGCAGCAGCAGCAGCAATGGGAAAACGGCTTATCCTTGAGATATAAACTGACATTTAAGCAACTCAGGCAGGCGTATGCATATCACACACATACACACACAGTCGCACACACTCACGCAGACAAAAGTAAACACAGCTGGCAGGCTTTGCCCTTGTGCCTTCCTCATTTACCACCTCTCCTTGACGCCCTCCACTCGCATTCAATGCAATTGACTTGCAAAAAAGTGTTGCATACTGCGCGGCGCGCTGCTTCCTATTCAGCTGCCGTCACGCCCACGCCACGCTCGGAGGCTGGCAGTGGCACATCTATTTGCATTTCACCTGCTGTTTTTTTTTTATCTTTTTTTCATTTTTTTGTTTGTGTGCCACACAGATTAGCGGACCACGAATTACAAGTTCAGCAATTAAATTCAATTGCAGTTTGTGTAAACAGCAGAAAAAAAAACGAGGCTAAAATTTTATGGGCCGCTTTTTTTTTTATTGAAATTAAATTGTTCGTGTTAAATTACACTGCTGCATAATGCCTGGCTGGTTGATGTGTGTGTATGTGTGTGTGTGTGTGTGTGTGTGTGTGTGTGTGCGTTGCATGTGTTTATTTGCCCCTGCGTTTGCGTTTGTGCGTCTCGCTTTATATCCTCTGGCACGTCCACGTCGCACGTTAGTCAATGTCATGTTGCCTGCCAACACCAACACAGGCACAACACACACACACACACACGCTTTAACATTTTGTGGCATTTGCTGCATGTGTGTGTGTGTGTGGCATGCATGTGGCAGATATGAAGTATTTGTCCGTTGCGCTGCTGGCATTTGCTTTTTTTGTCACATTTTTTGCGAAATACCCTGTAGTTGTTAGTGCATAGCAAGTGGACATGATCATTTAAAATGGAAAATATTTTAAATTGGTAAATTATTTAACAAATTCGACTTGTTATTTCTATAAACTTTTTTCACTTTGAGAAAACTATTTAGTACAAAGCAAACTGAACTCTACTCTCTTGTATTATTTACAGGGTATTTGCTAGTTGCTCTTTCCTGCTCATTTCGCTTGCCTCTTGCATTTGGGATTCTTTTAACTTGCTGAGGAAGCTTGTCCCGCACAGACAACAACATTTGTGCCATTTGCTCGTTTTTTAGAGTATTACAAAAACATTGGAGAAAGAGTTTATTTAAGAATTTAGATGTTAAGTTTTGTAAGGCTTGTTTAAAAACTTAAGACTAATACGAATAGGAGTAAAACGAGAATAAATGATTTAAAAGAATAAATAGAGAAGAGAGTCTTGAGAATTGAGAATAAATATAGAAAAGAGAGTTCAGAATCGAGAATAAATAATAGGGAATAGACAATAGAAAATGGAAAACAAAGAATAGAGACTATAGAATAGAGAATAGAAACTAGAGAATAGAGAATAGAACATAGACAGAAAGGAGAGAGTTTTATTTTAGAGTTTTATAAAAGATAGAATGCTTTTAATACAAAAATAAGGAAAATCTATAAGTTATTCTAAAAGTCAAAAACTTACTAAAGAATTTGTAAAATAAAAAATAAAATAGACCTTGGTTCAAACTCTCAACTTCTGTTTCCTCAGATATATTATACCTTCCTTCCTATTATATCCAAAAACACTCATTTAGAGTATTTAGTAGTCGTTTGTCGCTTCTCACTTTTCTCTTCGCCAGTTTGCTTATTTAATGTCTTTTCAGCTTGACTTTTGGCTTGACTCAGTTTGTCAGTTGAGCACTTTATCCGTTCATCAATGCCCCACAATGTGGCCTCACTCTAATTGCAATATATACATATATAATATGATTTATTATATATGTATATTTAGCTATTTAAATAGAATCAATAAGCATTTTAATACACACTCACATATACATATATATATGTATATATATATTGTTTAGCTTATGCTAACCGCAATGCCAAATGGCTATTTAGTTTATGCAAATATTATTTGCCAATGCGGTTGCACTCTTAATTTACCGATTTATATGCAGTTAGTCAAATAGAAACGACTGCCACGCCCACAAATTATCAATGCTAATTGCATTTTGTTCGGCTGGCTCGTTCCCCCCAAAGGCATTTTATATTAAATTTCACAAAATGCCAAGAAAACTTTCCAAGTGCCAAGCAATTCAGTGAAGGACGAACAATTGAGGATGCGGTTGCGGATGCGGATGCGGATGCGGATGTAAATGCGGATGTCCTTTAGACATTTACCCGGTTTCTGATTAGCCCACTGACAGCGCCAGCAGCTGCTCGACACTCAACTGTTCGTATTATGCAATTAACAGCAGCAAAATTCTTGTTACGAGTTTTGCATAAAAGACGCCAATAAGCTTAATCTAACGGAATTAAAGTTTAACTCTCTCTCTCTCCCTATCTCTCTCTCTCTCTGTGCTTCTTCGCTTGAATCAATAAAAACGAAGGAGAGCTGCTGGGAAAGCTAGAAAGTTATCTAGTTTAAGTATATATATATAAACAATATATATTTGTATATATAAGTATATTAGCTATTATAATGGTCTTATTAGCCAGAATAAAGAGCAACTTTGATAAACGCTCTTAACTCGCTTCAGTTGAGTTCACACGCTTTGAGCTAATAAATATGTAGTGAAATTTTATACATAAATATATAGATATACATATATAACTATTATTTGTATATAGAGCACTCTAGGAGCTTCACTTCAAAAGGCGTTATTAACACAATCTATATAAGTATTTAAAGGCCACAGACTTAGCACTGGCAGCAACTTAACCTTAAGCCAAGTTGGCTTCTATTGTTATTGGCTATGAACAACGTGCAGGCGATTATCATGTCATACTCAATTATATAAATAGAACAGTTCGTAGCACTATAAGAAAATGTATATCTTTTATCATGAGCATTCACAATAAGTGTTAAATGGATTTTGTTACTCCGATTATTATTTCATGAACAGTTAAATTTTTAATTAAGTATAGTATGATAGATATAAATATTGTAAATTATATATATGGAATATATATGAATGTAACATGTGTATTACATAGAATCTCTAAAGATTTCAAATCAAAAAGATTGTACTTTATATAATTGCATATTATATCTTCGCATTCACAGGGTATTAGTCAAAACAAACTCAAATGCATATATATTTGTATATAACACGTAATTGATGTTGTAGTACATCGATTGACGCCATTAAACACCGTCCAATCGACAATCGTTTGCTATTTACGATTTATGATTGTCGGCTGTGACTTGCATTTGCAATTGCAATAATTTATTAAAAAGCTCATCAATTAGGCACAATATAACGGCGTACAACAAATGAATTCAATGCCGAATGAAACAGCTATTTATTGTTGCTTAAAAAATGGCAACTCAGACAGCGAGCTAAAGGTCAAGAAGGGAGAGGAGAGGAGCGGGCACAGGCACAAGCACAGGCACAGGCTGTTGGTTAAATGTTGGCCATGCAGCATCCGCAATGTGACCGAAAAAGGGGAAATTGCTCTTTAATACACAGACCCCAAGGCAGATCTCTTAGTATGTGTGTGTGTGTGTGGGCGTTTGTCTGATAATTTGAAAAAGTAAAGTCAAAGTCAAGCAACAAATGCTGATGATGTATGTCCTGGCTGTCTCTGCTCTATGCCATAAATATGATGCGATATATATATAGCATATATATATATATACGAATACGTACGTATACGTATGTATATCGATGATTAAGGAGTTGTCATATGCTAACCACAACAATGGCAACAAAGCGACCGAGTGACAACAATAGAAGCCTTTTGTATTTGTCGCTGTATTTGTGTCCATGTGAGATGTCCTTGTGCTGCAAGAAGCTGTATCACAGTGGCAGTCAATGCACTGAGAGAAACGAATAAAACCCTGCACAGGCATCTTAAGAAGTTGCCAAGATGAATTGTGACATAGATAGATAAACGAAGAGGTCGTATAACGTATAACGAGATTGATAGCAAAATCGAGTGAAATGCAGCATGTGTAACAGATGGATAGATATGAACAGTACATAGATTATTAAATAGAGATAGATAGATGTGAAAGAGATATACATATAAGAGGGGTAATTATTAAATGGAAGTACTGATGGAGCTTGATATGATGAAAGAGAGAGAGAGAGAGAGAGAAGCAAACAAATGTAGAGTCAATTAGATATAGGTGGGTAGAGCAAGAGAGAGAGAGAAAGAGAAATACTTAGCCCCAAATTCGACTTCATTTCACATTATTTTTGTTGTATTTATGTAAAGGTATACAAATATATATATGCATATGCATATCTGTTTATCATCACAAGCCTGCAGGCTACAAATTTGTTTATCTGATAACAATTCAAAAAATACCCATTTATAATTATAAGTAAACAATAAAAAAAAGGGTTCAAAGGAGGCTTGCCTTTATGTTCTCTTACACCTTTGAACATAAAAATCAATAAGAAATTCAATTTCTTACTAAATTACTTTCCAAATAATCTGTTTAATATGACAAATCGAAGTGAATAGAATATTTATATAAAAAATCAATAGGATTTGCAGGAGGAAAGCCTACATCAACTCTATGTAGAGCAACCCCAAGTAAATGTTGTATTCCCTTTGGAAGCAAAATGCCTTTGAATTATGATAGCTTAGCTATGTATATGCCCTTAAGGCAATACGCATTAAAAGCGTTTAATTTACTTGGCATTTGCCGCTTGCTTGATTAACAATTTAGACAGTTGTGTTCAGGTGTAGTCGTGCCAAAATACCTGTGATTTAAGCACAACTTGCTCAGCTTTTCCTTTCTGGCCCAGTCGTGCCGCCAGCCAGCCAGCCAGCCAGTCAGCTAACAAAATTCGCATGCCAATGCCACGCAGATTTGTATTATTTATGCTGCCAACACAATATGCTGCCATATGTGCGTATATATGTATAATGTGTGTGTGTATATATATACTAAATATACATACATATAGTATATAGACACATACAGGCGATATGTGGCCAGCAGTGCAGATGCCGCGTTCCCAGCAGAAAAACCAAAAATACACATTCGACCCGCACACAATAAACATTTTCGGTGTTGCGCTAAGGATATTGAGGTCCTGTGCACAGATTTATGCGAAACTTTAAAATACATTTCCATTGACAGGCCAGGCAACAAGAAGATGGCAAGAAAGTAAGCCCCAAGAAAAAGGGATGGCCGACAAATTCAAACGGATGTTTATAAGGCAGAAAATGAGACGTCAGCCAAGTCGCATACAATTATCTCAACAGAGTAGAAACTCATTGTATATGTATATATATGTACATAACATACATATATGTATGTACATACATACATACATACATACACATACATAACATTGTATTTCCACAAAACTTTCTCAACAGCTTCTAGGCTACGCTGTGCTCAGCGAGTCTGAAGTTTTTCAACTTTGATTTTAACTTTTTATATTTGATTCTGTGTGTTACACATACGCCCTGTTGGCCTCTTGTATTTTTTGGTATTACACATACGACCTGTTTTGGCCTGCATGGCCAGACGTCGCTTATGCGAAAGCATGCCCTAAGCTGTGGCAAACACAGGCTTGCAGCTTGTGGCACAGATTAAAGGCCAAGCACACATCTGATAGCCATTGAATGCAAAAATCAGTTTAGACCGTAGATAAAAACTTGGGGGGGTGGGCTTAAATCTGTGATGAATTTATTAGACAATTGTTGCGCTTCATATATTTCATATACGTATATACATAAATATATAGACTGCGCTCGGAGTGACATGGTAAACAATATAGAGTAAATAAATATTTTATTCGCATAAATACTTACATTTGTTGTTTTATAGAATTTTTATCGTTTGTTGTTGGCGTAATAAAATATCGCTTTTGTTTAAGGCTTTTTTTTATTGCTGCAGATGAAAAAGTCTCCTTATTTATGTTTATACATATGTTTATATTTCAGTATAATTTTTTATTTGTTTCCAGCTGTAATCGTTGTACATTGGAGTTTCGATTGTAGTCAAACTATTTTTATAATAACTGTTATAAGACATATGTATATAGAATTATGATTTTTAGGCGTGGTATTAAAGGTAATGTTGTATTTTTAATAATATTTAAATTATTTTTACTATATTTATGGAAGTGATTAAAAAAACATTTTTAATACATTTATAATTAAAACAGAATATTTTTATTATATATTTATATATTAAATTTCCATTATTATTCTTTAATTCAATTTGTTAATGCAATACATAATTTTAAAAATATATTTTCTATAATATTATTATTAGGAACTCCTTTTTTTAGTTTTATAATTTTTAAAATTTAAAATTCACATTTTTATTTTAATAGTTATATTAACATATTTTTTTTTATTTTAGTTTATTTTTTATTTACTTATATTTATAAATTTAGTCGCGCATAATATTTATATAATTCATTTTAGTATTATATACTTTATATTTCAACAAATACACTTCACTTTATTTAGAACATTTTCTTTTTACTCTCAATATTTATCTTGCAGCTGCGTTTTTTTTTTTACACATTTCCGAAACACATAATTAAACGTTGTTCAACACTTGTTCAACAGCTTTATTTTTTAGACAGCAGTCTGTTTTGTGAAGCTAATTAAGACTGACAATCCAAAATATACAAAGGAGTAAACGCATTTCTTTGGAATTCTTCGGGTCCCTTGGGAATTCTCTAGAGAACTTTGTATGATGGCTTCTCGGTATATGTATGTATGTATGTGTACATATGTATATACATATGTTTTTATATATATTTCTTATAAGGTTTCCATAAACACCTCCTCAATGCGTATTCACTTCAAAGCACAACAAATTGTTTTTATTGCTTTTGCGCACTCATGTGTGCACAATATATACAACATGTACCGAATATATACATATACATATATAGTATATCTTTATACATATGTATGTCTGCCTAAATATGTAGCATATAAAGCTTGTATATACGATACGAGTCATTTGTTTATTTGCACAGCAATGTTTCACTTCTTTTTTTTTCTTTTTGGTTACAGAGAAAATGTTGCCTGCATTTTGCTGACAATTAATTGTGCATTAATTTTAATTAGGTAAATATTTCATCCTCTTTGCGAGCAGCGTCATAGACCAAGGCGTCGAAAATGGGATTTTTTGTGATTTTTCTGCTGAACACAGCAGCAAAAACAACTCGCCAGACCAGCAGACATTTCAATTAGCAGCCAGGCAATTTCTTTTGGTTCTACTACATACATATGTACATTCGCAGTATATAAATCATAGAACAGCTCATAGACAAGGCTCAAGGTGTGGCGGGCGGGGATATTGGGGCGACCAATATAACAGAAATTGAGTTAGAGGCCTGCGAAGGCAATTGCCAGATAGTCGGAGTGAAAATGTATAGATTTTTACGCAAGAATTGACATATACATATGTATATAGGAGTGTATGCGTGTACAGTGAACACACATTACGTAGAATGCTAACTAAATCATCTCTATAGAATTCCTATTATAAAATGTTTACTGTATAAACTCTGCTAGGGAAGCTTTACTGTAAAGTCAATGTTGGTTTAGCTTTTGTACAAATAAAAAACTTTTCTAAAGCAAATTTTATGCAGAACGAAAAAAAACGTTTACTTAACTCGATTCGATAAAGCCAGCAAAAAAGATAAAAAACTGAAGAGAAGAACGTTTGGCTCAAAAAGAAGCTAGCAAAGATTCGAGTACATGCAGACGCACAGACATACATGTATGTATATAATTTTATATATGTATATCTATAGATTTATGTGTATGGGAGAGTTGCCAATACTCAGACACTGAGCAACAACGGCAATTTACACTCATAATTTATCTGTGCAGAGCTGTGAGAGGTTTCACAAAAATTTTGACATACTTCAAGGCGTCGCACACGCACACACGCACACATACACACAGGCACGCACACATAAGCACGCCGAGCGAGCGAGCGAGGCGTGTTGCCACACAAATTGAAATTCTGGCAGCGGCAACAGCTTCAACTTGTTGACGACGTCGGAAGCAGCCGCAAGTAGTGGGAAGGACGCGAATACAGCAGAAGACAGCAGCAGCAGCAGAGGCAGAAGCAGGGACTGAGGCAGTAGCAGAGGCCATAGCAGAGGCAGCGACAGAGGCGCCAGTAGGAGATGAAAAAAAATCAGAAGGCGCTGCTGGTGGATTCAACAATTTGTTGAATGTACATAATATAGTCGCTAACACACACACACACGAGCATTGCTATATGTATGTGTATTACAAGAAAACACACAGAAAAAAGTAAAAGTATGTGTTGGACTTTTTTCGCTTTATGTAAAAACGAAACGAAATACACACACACACACATATATATATACACAGATGAGCACGTCAAGTGCTGGGCAAACGGTTTGCGGCAAGTTTTTTACGTGTATGTGCGCCTGTGTGTTTGTGTGTGTGTGTGTGTAAGAAAGAGAGAGCGAATGTAACAGCAGCCGGAACGACAGGCTCCAAAATGTAGCTCCGAATCCAGCGTTAAAGAGCAAATAAATGGCTCGAAACAAACAAAAAACAAAAAAACAACAAAGACGAAAACGAAAAAGATAAAGCAAAAGCGAACACACAGACAGTTAACAGTTAGGCAGCGCAGCAGCCGCAGCAAAATGTGCGTAAAAACTTTAGTTATGTGTGTATGTGTGTGTGTGTGGCTACGACTCCATATTATTTTAAAATTAAATTTCAAGAATTGTTTATGTTGACTTTTGCTAGCAAAGGCGACTGTTTAACTTAAAGTTAAAATAATATTTGCTTTTAGTTTGTTTATATTAATGCATATACATATGTATTTATGCAACTCGTTGCCTTGTTTTATTATTATTTTAAATTAAATTCAAACAGCGTAAACAAATTCTTTTTTAGTACTCTGTTTTATTTAACTCTGAAATATTGTGTTTCACTTGCACTTTATTGTTTATATGTATATATTTATTTATACTTCTTTTTGTATATTTATTTTATACCACTAGCAATCTTGTTGTTTTTCTTTTGTAGGCTGTTGAATTTTTTATGAAGTCGCAACGTACACACACGTACAAGTAGACACACATACACTGAAATTCGCTCCGCTCACTTACTAGGATGAGGAGAGGACGAGGAGCCGAAAGAGGGGCGACCCGCGCAGTTTTCGACCGTTCTCTGCTTGCGTAGGTATGCGTATAAGTGTGTCTGTGCGTTTGTTTGTTTGTTGTATCATATAAATTCACCAAGGTGTACGAGCCCCCCAACGATGTGAACAGATCGACGTCTCGGCCACTACTGACAGCGAAGGTGCTGCTGCCAGCTAGAATAGAGCAGCAGCCTTTCTGTCCCCACTTTACAGTGCTCTGTTAATGTAACGTTACATGATAGGGCCACTCATCGCACTCAATACGGGCAATAGGTCAGTGTTAACAGTGGGTGGGAGAGCGAGCGCTGCTGCTGTCGCTGCCGCTGTCCTGGCACTGTTAATGTGCTGTTGTTGGAGCGCTCGCTCGCAACCTGTTAACTTTCTTACCGCTGTTGTCGGGCTGCTTGTATGAGATTTTCTTTTTGTTTTTTTTTTCTTATTCAATCTGGCTAGCCTTAGTCTGTTATTTATGCGATACTGTTGCATGTTTTAGTCCAAGCATCTGTTTTCTATCAAAAACTTTGTTGTGAACATTTACGAAGAACTAGTGTGTGTGTGTGTGTGTGTGTGCATGTGCGTTTGAGCTTGTGTCCCTGTAGGTGTATAGCCATATGAGTACGTCGGATTGGAAGCGTTTTATGGCACTGCTTCCGTTAGCCAAGCGGAAAAATGTTTACTACGAAGCAACACAACGAGAGCAATATGCAAAATGGCCCTTGTGTGTATGTGTGTGTGGATGTAGTGTGTCTGTTTGTTCTGCTTACCTTCTCCTTTTACTTGTTGTTGCTTGTGCCATGTGCGATGATAGTCGGCACTCGTGCATGGTCTAACGGTAATGCGGCTATTTCTTTTCTCTCATTTTTTGTGCGTATTATTTAAAATAACTGTATGGAAATTGTCAGCGAAGGTTTACAAGCACGAAGACAGTAAAAGCTCGCTTGAGTGAACGGCATATTAAATAGCCGTCGCTAGGATTAGCCAAATAATGAGAACATTTTTTATGAATTCTATTTTACGTTTTATATTCGTAAAAGCTGCTGCGCCAAATACGAAAAAACAGCGTGGGCAGGATTGCTTTTTAAATATGCTAAAAAGAAATTGAAGCTATATAAAATATGATCCAAGTTAAGCACAGGCTTTACTGTGCATACACATAAATACATATATACGCATACATACATATTTATATACACACATACATAGATGTGTATGCAAATGTTGCACAAAGCAGCATCTGCACTATATGCATAGCTGAATATAGATTGTGTGGGTATGTGAGGGAACGAGAGGAAGCTACGCAGGCTGTCGCTTCAACAAACTCAATTAAGTTAACCAAAAGCAAAGATTGAAAAAGCAAAAAAAAAAAGGAGCAGCCGCGTCAGCAGTAGACGCAGCTGCTCAAAAAAGGAAATACTTTCACCAGGACGACCCAGACGTGAGTAGCACAGCAGCAGCAGTAGCAGTTACAGTTATTCATGTTGGTGTTCTTGCTGTTGCTGTTGTTGTTGTCGTCGTAATTGTAACGCGCCGCGGCGTGCGTAAAACACACACAAACACAGCTACAGCAGCAACAGCAACCACACAACTACAACAACAGCATGAAGAGCAAGAATAACTGTAACCCACACACTTTGCTAATGGAGCTGTGTGCTTACGTTGATGTTGTTGCCACAGTCACAAAGGGAATACACATGTTCATACACCTACGTGCACACACAAACATACATATATATGTACACACACACACACACACACACAGAGGATGAGCTGTTGCTGCCAAACACGCGCCACTTTGATTAGCCTTACACTTGATACGTTTTGTTTAGCATTTCAATTTACATTCCAGTAGACAGGCGAACAAATCAATTGTATATTCCACGTTTATTTCATGCATATCGCTTATATCCAAACTGATTTTGTCTGAAACACGAACAGTGAAATTAACTATTTATTGGCCGAGCAACAGCTAAGCGCAGCCGAAAGCCTGCGCGCGTGTTCAAAGTACGGCATCAACTGTTTGGTTCCCACGCTCAATGCGACAAACTTAGCAGAAGCAGCGGCAATCAGCAGCAGCAGCAAAATTAACAGAGAAGAGAGCCTTGAATGTTACTTAACAGCGAGCCAAAGTTGGCCAATAGGTCAGTTACACTGCAGCTGCAGCAGCTTTGCCGCAGCGCAGAAAACTCAATGTTAAAAATTAATTTTCATTAACAGACAGTGAGCAAAAATTATGGAATACTTTAAGTATACCGACTACCAAATACCCTACATTTACAAAACATTTTTGTTTGCTGTAAATATTCCAATACATTTGAATATTTATTAAACACAACTTTCATTTCCTTTGTGTAGATGTTGGTTAGGATGCAGCCACATTTGTACAGCGATTCATAATGATATAAACTATAGATAAAGCTAAGACACTTAACGACGATCGGTTTTGCCTGTGCCACGTTTGCCGGAATACAAATGCTTTGGCATTTTGGTGCCAATGAAACGATCCGCCTCGCCCTTGAGACCCATCCGCGTCACCTTCTTCGCAATGTCACGCTTGGCCATGATCTGAGCCTTCTTCCTGATGGCCACATCCTTGATACCAAGCGTATCACGTGTCGGCTTACGTTTCAGTGGCTGGCCTGTCTTCTTGACCACCGCAGAGGACTCCTTGTCGAGCAGAGGCTGCTTGGGCGTCGTCTTGCTGCCAACAGCGACAACGCTACGCCGTAGATCCATAACAGACTTCGTGTAATTGGCCTGCTCGTTGCCAGACATATCCACACCCAGTCCCTCCATGGTCTCCACGAGTTTCTTGACGGAACGGTCACGCACCTTGGGCTGCTTGTGACGCGGAATGACGGGCTTGTTCTTTCTGGATGACAGACGCTTCTCGTCGCGCAATTCGAAACGCTTGCCACGGATTTGCTTGGCCATTTCGCGAATCTCTTTGAGTGTTTCGTCCATGGACATATCGGGCACTGCGTAAACGCCACCAGCCTCTCGGAGACCCTCCTCGCGCTCCAGTTCCTCCAGCTTCTCGAAGATATCGGCATCGATGTAGTCCGCAATATTGCGACCCTCCCAGAATTCGGGTATCACATCGTAACGCTCCTCCTCTGCGATTTCCTGGTAGTTCTTCTTCAGATCCAGAGTGTAATCATCGCCCATTTCCTCTTCAATCTCCTTCTCCAGTTTGCGTTTGCGCTCAGCCTTCATAGCGTTCTTCTCGAGACGAGCCAACGCCTGTTCTGGTATACAAGGAGCACGAACCTTGTCATCACGAGGAGCGGGCATAGCCACATGTAAACGGTTCAGTATGTTGTCCACCTTCTTGGTGCGCATCTTCTGATCCACACGATAGGAAAGCAGACGCTCACATGCCTCGTTCTTCACCTCCACCACACCAGTCTCCTGCACTGTGGACATAAACATAACCGGAACCTGCTTATCCTCCTGCAATTTTCTGATTATCGCTTGTCGCTCTTCAGACAGATCCTCGAGTTGCAGTATGTCGATCTTGTTGATAGCCAAGATGAGCGGTTTGTTTGTGAACAAAGGCTTAATGCTTTCGAAGAGCGCCACTTGCTCCTCCAAAGAGTGACCACATTGCTCCGATATATCCATGAAGTACAGGACACAGGCACGCAAATGAGCCAATGCAGTAATTGCCTGCATTTCAATAACATTGCGCTCCTCCAGCGGATGATCCAGAATGCCGGGAGTGTCAATCACCTGCCAGCGCAGATATTTGTAATCTGTGTGACCCACATACAAGGATTTTGTGGTAAAGGCATACGGCTGCACCTCGACGTCGGCGCGAGTGATTTTGTTTATGAACGAAGATTTGCCCACGTTAGGGAAACCGCAAATGATGATTGTACGCGAATACGGATCGATCGTGGGCAAACGTGACAAATGCTGACGCACCTGCTCGAGATATGTCAAATTGGAAGCCTGACGCTTCATTATGGTGGCCATACGACCCAAGGCGGCCTTCTTCAGCTGCTTGCATCGGTACAAAGAATCACCGTACTTAAGCAAGCGCACATAGTCCTTGGCCACACTATAAATACACAAAATATATTTTACCATTGAT
Source organism: Drosophila aldrichi (assembly GCA_035045965.1). NCBI lineage: Eukaryota > Metazoa > Arthropoda > Insecta > Diptera > Drosophilidae > Drosophila > Drosophila aldrichi. The sequence goes on from JAWNOM010000084.1 coordinate 854,337, forward strand.
TTTACAGGGTATTCTCATTCACTTACTTGTCGATCAAATGCCTGGCTGTATTCAGCTGACCCAGCGCCAGTTTGTAATGATCCTTGTCGTACAGCACATTCATTAAATCTGCATAGAATGGATGCACATCGTCAAGCTTGGGAAAATCCTGTATTATCTGCGAGAGGCGATCGTGGAAATTCTGTTGCGTGTATTTAACCTTGCGCGTGTAAAATGCACGAATACGCGAGATTTTATAGCCCTTGTGCACGACTGTGGGTGTCTTTCGCTGTGTCTTCGACAGCATAATGTCGATGAAGTCCTGCAATTACATACGTATACAAATACATATAAATATATTGCATATTGCGCATTTTGTAAACATTAGATGTGAGGTTAGGTTGCGTGCACTGTCTGCACTGGGTGCTCCGACAGACGTAAACAAATTAAAATGCTTACCTTTGCTGGCGGCACCACCATGATCTTCTTAAAGTTGTACAAACTCATTTTTGTGGCTATTTATTTATTTTCCACGGCAACAAAAGGAAAATAAATGAGGAATCGCTAGCATAAACACCACGCGGTGTTCGCAACAAATTCCAAAAAGAGCTGATGTAGAGTTTAGAGATGGTAGCTCAAAACGATAGGCCTAAAAAAAAACATCGGAAAAATCAAGAATATTACGAATGGTTGGCAACATGGCAGCATCTATCGAAGAAGATATCGATGCTGCATTTTCTTTTTATCTTTATTGACGTATTAAGAATAATTGAGCTTAGAATGTTAGAAATATCACAAAACTGATTATTAAGGAATAATTAGGAAAGAAACACACAATTTCTATGTAATATACGATTGGTCATAAGTATGAATGCCGCAATGTAATCGTAATAATTTAATCATTAATAAGGTAATGTTATTCTCTTCTAGAAACGAATGTAAATAAACCTTAAAAATCGAATTAGGCAAAATGTTGGATAATGCTCGTGGCAAGGCGTACAAATGTGAACAGTGCAACTATACAACCAATCGCTCCTTCGACCTGCGGCGCCATCAACAACGCCACGAACGAGTAAAGCCCGTGGACGGAGCTGCATTTAAATGCAGTGAATGTCAATTTGTAACCAAATGGAAGCGCAACATGGGACGCCACATGGACAAGCATAAAAGAAACGCAGAAATACAAATGGAAGAGAATTGGGAAGAGGAACAGAGTCAACAGCTGAACGAGGATCAAGCCATAGAGGAGTATATAGTGGAAGTAATTGAAGCAGACGAAGACGAATACGAAGAAGAGCTAAAGGGAGCTGTAGAGCAACTAAACACAAATGTAATCTTAGAACTGCCTCAGGAGGAGACTAATCAGGCACCGCCAAGCAAACCCCAGAAGCGTTTCAAGTGCGAGCTCTGCCGTTACACATCAAAAAGAGCCTTCGACTTGCGTCGGCATAAACAAACGCATTTTAGAGTGAAAGTCGTGGATGGGATGGCCTATAAATGCTCCGAATGCAATTTCCTGACCAAGTGGAAACGAAATATGAGGCGGCATATGCGGAAACACGAGGAGCCCGACGAAGAGGTCGAACTCAAGGAAGTCAAAGAGGAAGTGTGCGAAGAAACGTACGAGGAAACCATTGAAACATTCTGTGAGCCGGTATATGAGTCACTACAAGTCAAAGATGAACCTTCATCCGAGGAGTATATCGTAGAGCTTATAAATGCAGAGCTACTGAATTCGGATTTGGATATGGCCACAATATATCCAGCTCCATCGGAATGCTCCGAGTCACAGTCGCAGGAAGAAGTGACGGAGAAACGCTTTAAATGCAATCAATGCGAATATGAATCAAAGCGCGCTTACGACTTGCGAAGGCATTCGCCAGTCCACAAGAAAATAAAGCCCATTCAAGGCATTGCTTATCAATGTAATGAATGCTCCTTTATAACCAAATGGAAGCGAAATATGCGAAGGCACATGGAGAAACATAAATCTAATCCAATCGTGGAAGCTGCGACAGATGAGCAATATATTAGAGAACTGAAATCAAATGCACAAATAGATAAAAGAAAGAATAAGCTAGAGGACGATCCAGAGGTACTGCCATCCTATTGGATTGCTCTACCATCAACATAGAGCCGATCGATCCTATAACCGATAACCAGAAATTGTATAAGTTTATATGTATATATGTGTAAAAATATTAATAATTATAAAATTATTACGTATATAATAAGTCATATTTAAATAGGAGTATTTTATTGTATCTGTATATTTTTGTCAATAAAAATGTTTAAAAACAGCTGGTATATACAATCAAAATATATCGATTGCATTTCATCAATCAAATATGTTTATTTATGTATAGAGATGTCGAAGTGAGAAAAAACGAAAGTTAAGCATAATAGATATTAAAAATATGCAATTAATTTAATTTTAATTATATAAGAACTATCACTTTGTCATACATCGATATATCGCATAAGAAATGAATTATCGATGTAACGTACATATAAATCGCTGTGACAAAAATCGATACACGGATGTTCCATACATCACTAGTTTCGATACATTTTTTACATAGACAACCCCACGGAATTGTTGCTTAAATTTTACTTAAAATTAAATACAAATTGCTACGTCTTAGTACAATATATAAAGGCAGCGACAACTACAAATAGTTCTATTGAAATGGCCGACGACTGGGGTAAGTGCACGTGGATGCGTCATCAAACGAAAAACGTGGGCGCTGCGCATGTGGCGCCCCCTAACCCAATCGTATCCTCCTTCCGCCCCCTCCCTTCGACTCCACGAACGCATTTGCGACAAGAAAGGAGACATGCATCCAACCTTGATATTTATATATACTTATAGCTGTTGAATAGCATATAATTATGTATATATGTTTTTATGCATATCTATGTAATAACAAAATGATATTATTAATTGACAGAATCCGCCGCCGACAGTGAAATTGTCATACGACCGAATGCAGCTAACAACATAAACAAGTGGGAGGGCGAGGACGACGACGAAGATGTTAAGGTAAATATAGTGTGCACATTTGCCATATTGTTAACAAATCAACCCAATTGTTGCTGCTGCATTGCTCAGCAACCTTTGTTGCTGACAGTGATGGGCAGAGATTAAAGCGTGACACGAAAGAGCACGACGTCACCAAAAAGAATCATTAAAATTATGTATATTCTTACTATCTAGTATGAAGAAATGAAATTAACTATTCAATATAAAATTTTATATTTTCGTAAGCATAAACATAAAAAAAAAAAAAACAACAGAATATTTCATATTAAATCTTGTATATTGGTAACGTATTGATACGATTTATTGTTCGTGTCGTATCGTAAATAATGCAACACGCATTCATCTCTAATCTAAACTAGTTATTTTTAGCTCTTTTGTTAAAACGATTTCACTTTCAAATTGTTGTACACGTGTGCACTTTAAAAATGCACTTTTTATGTTGATAAATAAACTAACCTGTTTTGAACATTCAGGAAAGCTGGGAGGATGAAGAGGAAAAGAAAGATGAAGAGAAGCCAACGAAAACAGAAGCGCCAGTCAAAACTAAACCCAATAAGGCGCTAAAAGCGAAATTGGAAGAGCAGGAGGTGAGTCTATAAACATATAAAACATACATATATAAATAAATAAATATAAATTTTAATTAATAGCGCCTTAAAGAGGAGGAGGAACAGAAGCGTTATGCTGAGATGACACCCGAAGAAAAATTAGCGGAAAAGCTGCGCTTACAAAAGATTCAAGAAGAATCTGATCTAAAGAGTGCTCTTGATACATTCGGTGTGACAAGTATAGGCGGTGGCCTCGATGCTTTCAATCCTGAGAGTAAAGAAGAATTCAAGGAATTCGGTGCCACGCTTAGCTGGAAGGTTGCTCAATACCGAGAATCCATACACTTTCCACAATTCATAGAAGATCTAGTGCGCAGCTTATGCTGTAACTGTAAGTGATCGCAAATATATATACAATATAGGCAGATAATAATTGTAATTTTCCTGTTATAGTGAGCGCTGCTGATATTAAGAAGGTCAAAATGAGTGTGGAGAGCTTGCACTCGGAAAAGCTTAAGATGGAAAAAGCAGCTGCCAAGAAAGCGGCCGCCAAGGGCAAGGGAAAAGTTTCGTTGCGAACGGAGAATGATGTAGGTCAAATTGCATATTGGTTAGCATAATATTTATTAACTACCAATAACTCTTCTGATTCTTTTAGGATATCGATGGCTATCAAAAGTATGGCAATGATTTTACCGATGATTATGATGATTTTATGTGAATAATAGGACCGATAGTTACGCGCATATAACTAATTGAATATACATATATAGTTGCTTGTTAATGTCCAAGAAGGAAAGAGAGAGCAGGAGTGGGAGAGAGACTTGAGAGATGTTAAAGAAAATTGCGCAGGAATTCAATGTCCTTTTTTGTTGATTTTGAGAATACTGTTTAAAAAACGCCATATTAATATAAATATATGTACATACATTAAAAAGTGTTTGCATATATATATATTTTTATGACAACACAGTCAGACAGACACATAGACAAACCAATATACATAAAATGTAAAAAAAATGATATATATAAATACTTATATATATACTAAAAATATATTTAATAGAATAACTAAAGTCAAGTCAAGCAAGCAATCAGGAAACCTCAACGAACATTTTCACACACACACATACACGCAGGATTAATTAGGTACATGAATGGCTTCTTGTAAATTCACTTTTGTATAATACTATAAAGCGATATTAAATTGTAAAACAAGCTCAAATGTTGTCTATATTTATTTATTTATTTAACAACGGGTTTTGTTTTAAATAAGATGTATATCGATTTAACTTTTTTGATAACAATATCAGCTTTGCGTTTGTGACGTCGTAGCTATCTCTCTGTTAGAATTTAGCAACTGTAGCCCTGCGGATGATTTTGCAGCCCTGCCCCAGGCACGTGTGACATATTCTTTTTTATACAAAACGTAAACATGAGTTTTAATGAATATATTGCCGGTACTTAAACACAAATATTTGTTATTGTCCATTGGAAGGCTATTATATATTATATATGTATCTTTTAATTTTAGAGGCAGCAGCTATTGAACTGCCCAGCTCAGATGATGAAGCCGACACAGAGCCTGCAGAAGACGCGGACGCCTGTAGCGATCAGCAGTTGGCAAAGGAATTTCGTGTGCACTACATAAAAGATGAAGCGTCTTTAAACCTTGATCGATGTTATGTGTTAAGTTTAGCTGCTTCTGCTGATTTTACGCGATTGGCTGTAGCCCATAATATTCCGACTGTGAAGATCTACGATTTGAGTGAAGGCGGACTAACGAAAATACAAGAGCTTGGTCCACTTTCATTTCCCTTGAAGAAGGGATGGCGAGGAGTATTTAATCGTGGTGTTCGCTTTTTGGAAGAGAATGAGAATACATTGCTAGCGGGCTACTCAAATGGACAAGTGAAACTCTTCGATTTGCGCACGGCTGTTGAACAAGCGACATTTATGTCTGCATTCAGGCCTCATGTGCCACAATCTATTAGATGTTTCGATCGCAACGCGAATAGTCGAATCCTGTGCTGTGGCACAAAGCTTAGAGACCAATGCTTATTTACTCTTTTTTGATATAAGAGAGCGTAAAGAGCTGGGCTCCTACTGCGAAAGCCACTCGGATGATATCACTTCGGTTCGGTTTCATGACAAATATCCCGATTTGCTTTGTACTGGCAGCACCGATGGCCTAATAAATGTCTTTGATATCAAAGAAAGTAATGAAGATGAAGCGCTTCAAAACACAATTAATACTGAGAGCAGCGTGCACCGTCTCAATTGGCATCAGAATGCTAATAATAAGGAGGTTATCACTTGTATTACACACACAAATGATTTCAAGAGCTATGAATGCTTAGAAGGTGATGATTGGTTATCCTTCGAACGTTCTGAAATTGTTGCTGGCATAAGACGTAAAAGTCCAGCCAATTTCAATCTAATCAATGCTCACACTATGCAGGATAGGGGATTATTTTTGCTAGCGGGCACAAACTTCAACAAAGGGTAAATATCTAAATCTTTAATGAAAATAGTGAAAATTTTAGAATCTTTAAATTATTTTATTTTAGTGAAATTTTGCGTTCTGTGATTGCTCCGGCCAAAGGCTTGCTGAAGCCTTTTACAAACTTTGTTGGCAACAAACAAATTGTACGCGAGAGTCTTTACGATGCTAAGCGAGATATGCTTATTACAGGCGGCGAAAGCGGCATCATTTCCATTTGGACAAGCGATGCGAGCAACGTAAATAGCTACAATAATTTAAAAAGTACATCTGCAGTAGCCAGAAAACACAAGAGTACACCGTATTAAGGACAATATAAATATAATAATAAATACATGTTTTTAAGTTAAAGCAATGTCTTTTCTATTACATTTTACATTCATTCGCTTCAATTATAAACGAATCCTAGGCGAATTCTAATAATAAAATTGAATTTTAGCGCCATTTTTCATAACGCTGCCAGAAGCAATAATTTATTGCGAATAAATGGTTTATGGAGTTGCCACTTCATTAGATTTAGTTGGCCTGCGTGCAGAGTCTGCTTGCTTTAGCACATTACGCATGTACTAAAACGTTAAAACTGTTGTATATGACGTAAGGCTATCCGCGACGTTTTCTAGGAATACTCTTTTGGGGTGGTTCGGTAAATCACATTGAGAAAGTTTAAAAATCGATGCGGGGCTAGGGTAAATATTGAGCTTACGTTTACCTATATTTAAGAGTTAAATACTTAAAGTTGATATCTTTATACAATATGAAATGGCAAAAGTAGGATGGGATGTACAAGAAATTATAATAATTATTATTTATTTTTAAAATTTGTATGTTTTATTACTATATATAATATATTTTTATATTATTGAAAAAATTTAAATATATATTTTATTTTAATTTATATTTTTAAAAACATACATCCATTTATTAAAAAGTTAACTTTATTTAAGAACAATTGAGTATTTATTGTATAGCAAATATTAAAGTCTTTTAAACGAATCTTCTTATTGTTTTATATAGATACTACTTTCCTTTCACCCACGCTCCTGCATGATATTCCTCTCAAAAAGACCCATCAAGCTCTGCTTAGTAAAAAATTAGCACATCCTTAACACATACTACTTCTCGCTCTCTTTCTCTGTCTCTCTATAATTTCTCAATTACCTTTCTTCGCATTGAGTCCCATCCCGGGCCCAATTAGTGCTGCAGTAGGCATTGCAAATGCGTGCCCACAAATCGTCTAATCCGGTGCCACTGGGCCGAGAGCAGTGCGAGCTACGAGCTGCGAGCTGTGTGAGGCTGCTGGTGCCTAAATGTTGACAAATACAACACCTACGATACAAATAAAATTGCTACAGAAGTCCCACCTAGAACGCTCTAACCGGAACGACTTAATTTTCACAAATTTACGCGAGGATGCAGGACGACTCGATCGGGTCTCCTCTCCACTTACCGTGGCTAATTGCTCATGAATAAATTGTTTCGGTTTTCGAATTCCATCGAAAATGCATAGACTGCCTCGCTCTCTCTCTCTCTGACTCACATATGCCTACTCTATCTCTCTCGCTCTAGCTCTGCGAGTCCTGCGGAGCAACCAAAATATTATGGTGTTCCCTGCTGTTAGCGCACAGTCAATGCGAATTTGCTGCGGTAAGAGATGTTGCTGCTTGTTCCTCTGCATCGTCGTCCTCGTCTTCTCCTTGAGTGTCCTTTTCTGCTCCTTGTCGTCGCTCTGCGACATTTGACATGTCTGTTTGGCTTGACCCTGAGTTTGTGTTCCACTTTGATGTGATTCGTCAATGCGGTGGACTACCGGCTACCGACACAGCAGACTCCAGACTACAGATTGCAGACCTCTCAACTTCAACTTCAACTTCGACTTCGTCTCGGTCTGCCCTAAGGATTCCCAGTCTGACCCAGCTCTGACCCTGCAGGAGTCTGCGTCTCCTGCCGACTGCCCAACAGCGTTTGTTGGCGTATCTCAATGTTGTTTGTTTGGCTGCCTGTCCGTTTGTTTGTGCCGCCGTCTGCTTGTTTGATGCCGCACTGGCATTCGTTCAGCTCCGCATGGCCACCGAGTCGGTGGGTTTTGAGTTGGCTTGAATTCCATTCCACCTCCTGGTGGTTCGCATACCGCAATGCGCTGTATTTATAGTAAACGTAGCCGATCGATTGCGGTTCTGCTTGACCATATCACAAATGGATGTCCAGGAAGCTGCAACGAAGTGACGAGAGGGAGAGAGAGAAAAAGTGAGACAGTGAGAGACAGTGTAATGAATATGCTATAAGAGATCTCTGCTTAAAGTCTATATAATATGGTTTATATGACTTATTGAAGCAGGCAACATTTTAGAGTACCGATAAATATATTAATATACAATAATGTTTTAGTTATTAATACTAATTATAATCCTTAATAAGTTGAATTATAAGCCAAGTCAAGCATGTATCTAAGTAAATTTAATAGACAAAAACTTGTTGGCTATAAATCATATCTAGCGCAATTTGTCTAAGAAAATATTTAGAGCCACAAATATTTTCATCACAATGCGCAATTATTAATAAAAATACACGTAATCATTAATAATATGTAGTATATATGGAATATCGGTTATACTACTTTCAACTCGTAGACTTAAAAGTATCTTTGAGATACAATGTGTAATCCATACTGATATGTTTATGCATCTACATTATGCAAATTCCATCCATAGATACAATAGTATCTCTAAGATACTGCCCAGGTACATCTATCTCTCTCTCTCTCTGCCTCGTTTACATTTCGCCTACTTATCCGGCCATTCAGCAACTGCCCAATCTCTCTGCGCCAGCTTCGCCCTAAAAAAGAAACCGCATGATTATGCGCCCGCACAATATCCAACAATGGCTCACCTAATTATTTGGCTCGTGTTCTCTTTTTCTTCTCGTTTATGTCTCACGTTTTTTTGTTTTTGTTGTTCGTTTTTGTTTGGGCCGACAAAAAGCGAGCCAATTTTTAAACGATTTGTTTCTCTTTTTATGAGTTTTTTCCATTGTGCGCATTTTTAGCTGTTTAGCTGTTGGGCTGCTCTACAAACCTCCTAATTGCGGCAGTTCCGACTCCTTGTCCATGGCTTCCCTTAGCTGCAGGCAGCGTCGTGCGCGTCCCTTTTTATTGCGCGAACGCATTTCCACTAAAAATTGTGCCATTTTTTCTCTCGCTTTTCATTGTTTGGCCATAAATTGACATGTTTTAGGTAGACGAACGCGCCTTTTTATTGGTGCAACTTCAGGCGAAAATGGTGCGACAACCGCAGCCCAACAGCGAGTCCTTCACCAAGGACCTGCCCAAGTGGCTAACGAAACTTAGGCTCAGGTCGCTCCCTAAGACATACTTATATATTGTATGTATATGACATATAAAGATAGTTGATACAATAAAAAATATTGATGCACATAAAAACTATTTATAAAAGAAAAAACATTTACAGACCTAAGATAATAAAATATATATATTTTTTAATAAATAAATAAAATACAAAAAAATTAATAAAAAAAAAAGAATTAAAATATAAATAAATGCAATTTTTTTATAAATAAAAAAAATATTTGAAATTGTATTTTTGTAAAATTTAAATTTAAATTACATTATTAAAGAATTTATTGAGGGGAATATTAATACAAATTTATATTTATTTATTTATTTATTTATTTATTTATTTATTTATTTATGTTATTTATTTATTTATTTATTTATTTATTTATTTATTTATTTATTTATTTATTTATTTATTTATTTATTTTTATTTTAAGAGTATATATAAATATTTAGTTTCTTGATTGCCCCTTAAAAACCCATAAAGAAATTAAACTCAATAAATATAAAAAAAAAAAAATTAACAAAATTTAAGTCTTCTATATCTATTTGATGTTTTCTAAATATTCACTTCTTCCAACGCATCTCACCCAACATAAAGCCATATATCCTTGCTCTAAATATCCTACAATGCGCTGCTCTCATTTTCGCGTTTGCCTCAATATAAAAATTAACGAAAATAAAAAAAATATATATGTGTTTCAGTTCTCGATTTTTTCCATTGTTTTTCTGTGTGGCAAAAAGAAAGATTGTTTGTCATAAATTTTTGGTAGAGATTTGTTGAGTTTTTGGTCCCGTTTTGCCTTTTTGTTATGTTTGTGGCAAAGAAATGGTTCAAGAACTTATTTCCTCAACAAATACATGCAGACAATATCTATAGATGTTTATGCAGATTTTTATGGGCTCGTAGCGTCTATGGTTCGTTCGCGGAATTTTCATTCGCTGTCCATGTCCTGTCGCGCATTCCGAGGACCGTATATTAGGAATGTAGATCAGAAACTTTTTTGTTTTCATTGTTTCATTTTTTCGCTGCGCTAGTTTTTTTCCCCGAAGCCAGAAAAATGCCGAGCGGCGAGCGGCGACTGCCGACTGCTCTAATTTTTTAATTCTTCACGGGTTTTTATGGCTGGGCCGGAAAAACGTCTTGGAAAACATGAAAACGCACAGAGAGCGAACGTTTTCTCACAAGGTTACTTAGCACCATTTATACGCGTATATATGTATATAGAGTAGTCTCCCGGCTTTTGCCTACTTACCTGTTAATTGTGGCCATAATTCAGTGCGCAGCCACGTTTTTACCAACTGCCCAGGCATATTTTTATTAGGGCGTGCCCTAAGCGCATATTACGCTCATAAATCTATCTGAACTGAAGGCAGCTATTGAAAACTAGAAGTAGAAGAAGAACCAGAAAAAAGTTGACAAAATTATTTAATTTTTTAATTGCTCAAATATGGGATGCAGTGATTAAATAAAAATATAATTTAATAATAATTATAACTTATTTACTAGATTATATAACTAAACCTAGACAAGTTGAGATCTCAGCTAATGGACAATTATTTTATTTTTTAACTATTTAACATTTATTTTCCATTACAGAAATTATTTCTTTTTGAACTTTTTGATATTAATTTTCCATTACAGAAATTACGCATTTCTAGACTTAAGTTTCAAAACACTATCATACAAAATTTTTGGGCTGTATTTAGCATATTCTAAAGCTACGTTAATACAGTGAAAATCCCTTGTTAAATCTGTAATAAGTAAAGCTATGATTAACATTACTATTCAGCACTGTCTTACGTAGCTTTAAAATATACTAAACACATTTTACAAATTGTTTAGAGGTAGCTTTACCATAACTTTATCATATTAATAGCTTTATCATATGGCATAGCAATATATATGACGAATTATATAGTATATATAATTATATAATAATATTATATATACTAACAGACATTATTGATGAACGTATGAATGTTATTTTTGTTGATCAGAAAGATGGTTCAATGGTTTAGTTATTCAAGCTATAGCCACACATTGAAAGGAGTAGATATCTATATAGAAAAATCACTGGCTCTTACAGCAGCTGTAAAGAAAATAGGAAATTGGAATCAGAAATCTCTATTTTCCAATCTACAATTCATTTTATAGGTAGTGCCCATATAGCTAACGATTCGCCTGCCTGTAGACTATAATAATAGAAGACTATAATAATAGAAGATATAATTCTGAAGTCAAGAAACTAAAAAATTAATTTTAATTTATTTAAAAAAATATTTTTTATCACAATCTAACCGCATGCCTTAATTCTCAATAGAAAACTAAAAGGAAAATTCGCAGATTGATTGACTAATGCCTCAGTAATAATTCGATAAACTGGGCTTAATTTCGACAAGCCATAATATGCATATGTATGAGCTCTGTGTGTGTGTGTGTGTGTGTGTGTGTGTGTGTGTGTGTGTGTGTGTGTGTGTGTGTACTTCCCATAATCAGCATAATCAGCGAGATCGGCGCTTTGTGCTAGCAAAATGCCAATAAAATGGCAAAAGAACAACAAAAGGCGACTTCCATGAACTGAGGTTTTGGGCCAAGCCAAGCGAAGCCTAGCGAAGCCGCCTCGAAAGTGTTCGCTGGTGATCGGTTAGGGGTCAGAGGGTAGGGGTCAGGTACACTCATCTCAACTCAGCTCACTTTCGCCTGGCGCGAAGTGAAAGGTTAGAGAATGTCGTTGTCGTTGTCGCTGCCTGAGCCGTCATAAAGGGTATTTACTGTCGCTGCCGCAGTGTCGCGTTGATTTGCTCGTTGAAAAAAGGTTTGCTCATTCTGCCGTCGAACAAAACCACCGGACAGTGGACAACGGACACCGGACAGCGTACGGACGATGAACAAAAGCGCAGATGAATGCACAATAGGCAAGGTTGTGGCTAGGGTTCGGCAGTGGGCAAGGCTTGGGCTTACACAGCGACTCGATCAGGTCAAACACACCGAATGCGAATGCAGGAGCTTAGGTAGATGTTCGATGTTCGGCGAGTTAATGCAAATTGCCGCGCAATATAACCCAATAATTTTAACTAACTCACAACGGCAATAACAACAACAACGACAACAACAACAACTGGTTGAGTTACTTAGTAATGCATAACAATGAGAGCGAGAGACAGTGAAACCGAAATTGAAATTGAAATTGAACGAGATCTGTAGGCTGAAGGTTTCCTTCATCCATCCAGCTATCCATGGGTTTGGCATTGAGCTGCTTGTGCGTTAATCCGTTTGCCATCAGCGACATTATTAGTCGATTTTACAAAGATTTTGAGCAAACAGTTTTCACTTTCGAGTTAGATTTTATTGCAGCATCTTGAACAATCGCTGCGTCAGAGACAAACTAGGAAATTGGATGTGGATTTTGGACACACGCTGTGTCTCTGTCTCTCTACTCTCTGTCTGTGCTCTAGTTTCGCTCGACTAAGGTGATTTAGTCGGAATTGATGTCATGTCATTGTGTTTGACTCCGCGTTTGACCGGGTTACCCTCAGGCAGGCGACTTTAACTTTCAGTTTAAGCGTCGACTTTAACTCCCTTTTCGACTTTAGCTGCTGGCATTTGACGGGCCTTTCCGCACAGGCCGCAACATCTTTGTTTGTTTGTTTATTTAGTGGATTAGACAGCAGAGAGCGAGAGGGAGCGGGGCTTGACTTGGTTGAACTTTTGGCGAACGGCTTTAGCCGCGCTTGATCCATAAGTCATAAACATGCATAATGATGACAAGGATTAGCTAAACACACACACACACACACGCACATATATATGACATAATTAGCGTTTGCTGAAATTTAGTTTATTTTTGCCTTTTCTCCCTGAACAGCTTAAGCCTAAGCCAAAACCCTAGCCCAAAAACCCGCGCAGGTATCAAGCACGCTTACGCAAGCTAAAAAAGCAAAGATAAAGATAAAATCAAATACAACAGCAAACAAAAAAAACTGGCAGCACTTCAGACGCGCCCCTCTCAATTGGCGCCCCCTTGTAACGGCGCTCTGGGTACAGTTGCGCCTTTAGGCAACATGATTATATCATCATAATAAATGTTTGCCGCAACTAAACTGAAACTTTTCAAATTAAGTTTCAACAACTGCGCCCCCAAACGTATTTCATTGTTTATGCATGTGCGGCTATGCGTGTGAGTGTCTGTGTGGCTGTGTGTGTGTGTGTGTGGGATGGTCTCTGTGGGCGTTGTCCAAAAGTTTTGCTTTATTTGCACAGATAAACTTCATTTACTGTTAAAGCTGCGACGCCAAAACACTCTCCCTCACACTTACGCCATTGCCTTCGCTCTCTGTCCCTCTCCCTCTACCAAGTGTGAGCCCGTTAAACGTGCGGCATTATATTAAGACTTCATAAAAGAGCAAATTATTTGGCTGCCTTCGATCGATATGCCAAAACTCCCAGCGAGTGAGCGGGGGTTGCTGGCGCTCTGCTCGCTCTTCCTCTCGTTCTGTGCATTATGCCATATCATTCTTTTGCCTGATGAAGCCGATAAAATCCCATTATTAAGGGGGCCACTCACGTCTCGTTCGCACCCGTGGCGCTGCCCGCTTGCGGACAAGCGAAACAAAAGATTCGCTCATACGCTATGAATATATGAAATCGCATTCGCATTCGCATTCACATTCGCCTCTCGCAGCCAGAACGAGAGACAGCGTGAGCGAGAGAGGACGAGCCAGAGAGCTGAGCAGTGCTGCCGTTGCCGCTGCTGCTCCATGATAACTTGATTATGGGCAGCAGCGACTGCCGCTGGCTTGGACCACCGCCAGGCTGCGCATTATCACGCTTTGCTTGCGCTTTTGCCCCGGCTCCTTTTTTATGTACCATTGTTCCGGCATCGTAATTGCCTTCATCGTCGCATAATTGTCAGCCAGCAGCAGCAGCGGCAGCAGCAGCAGCAGCACCACAACATTAGCACCATCGTTCATTGCACCGCAGCAGGCAGTGCGAGGCAACGGCAATAGCAGCACTATATGCACAACCCTAGTGCCGTCTCGCTCAAGCCACGCTCATTGGCTGTTGGCCTGCCTGCGGCAGCCATTGCTCTGCTGCCTTGGTATAAAAGAGAGCCGGGGTAGCTGAGAGCGATACACTTGAGCTGTAACCATCGCAGAGTCAGCATCGTCGCTTTAACCGTTAAGTCGTTTAGTCGTTTCGCATTTCGCCTTCGCACTGCCCAGTCCGAGAGCACTGTGACTTGTTTATTCGGAGAGATAGTGACAACGCCCATACACACACACACACATAAGTTAATATCTATATATATATATATATATTGAACAAAATGCACGGATACCGCACCTACAACATGGAGAGCCATCATCATGATAGCAGCACCGCCGTTGACCAGAAGCCGCTGGTCGTCGATCTGATCTCAACACAATACGGCAAACCACAAACGCCGCCGCCTTCGCCAAATGGTAAGTGTCCAGCTAACGCAAGCGTTGCTCCAATCGACAATTGGCTAACCGAATCTCTCTCCTCTTCTCCTCCTCTCTATAGAGTGCCTGTCCAGTCCAGACAACTCATTGAACGGCAGCCGCAACTCCGAGATTCCCGCTGATCCGTCAGTTCGTCGCTATCGAACTGCCTTCACACGTGATCAGCTGGCGCGTCTCGAAAAGGAGTTCTACAAGGAGAACTATGTGTCGCGCCCCCGCCGCTGCGAGCTGGCCGCCCAGCTCAACCTGCCCGAGTCGACAATCAAGGTCTGGTTCCAGAACCGCCGCATGAAGGACAAGCGCCAGCGCATCGCCGTCGCCTGGCCGTACGCTGCCGTCTACTCCGACCCCGCTTTCGCCGCTTCCATCTTGCAAGCGGCTGCCAATAGCGTGGGCATGCCCTATCCGCCCTATGCACCCGCCGCTGCTGCCGCCGCCGCTGCCGCGGCCAACCCGATGTTGGCCACCGGCATGCCCACCATGCCAGTGCCGGGACACTCGCCGTACGGCCAGTACCGCTATGCGCCCTATCACATTCCCGCTCGCCCCGCACCGCCCGCACCACACATGCATCCGCACAGCCACTCGCACGCCATGCAGGCCGCCATGCCCATGGGCTATCCCGCCGCCATGTTGGGCGCCGCCGCCGTTGCCAGCATGCCGCCCAGCTATGCCGCCGGCCAGCTGCAGCTGCCCAAGACCCAGACGCCTCCGCTGGATCTGCAGTCCTCCTCGTCGCCCCATTCATCCACGCTGTCGCTGAGTCCCGTCGGCTCCGATCACACCAAGGTCTTCGATCGCAGTCTCAGTCCGCTGCGCAGCTCCGCCGCCGCCGCCGTTGTCGTCGCCACCACCAGCAGCCCGCTGCCAGCGCCCGGTCTCCTGATGCCCAGTGCCAAGCGGCCAGCGTCTGACATGTCCCCGCCCCCGACGGGCAACACAGTCATTGCGGAGCCCAAGCCCAAGCTGTTCAAGCCCTACAAGACTGAGGCGTAGGCACCTGCACTGCCCTGCTCCCCCCACTCGCTCTCTCACATCCTCCCCTTGTCAATTGTACAAATTAGTATTTAGTTGTTGTTGTGCACCCGCCACCCCCTTCGCCCCTCGCCTCTGCTCAGTGTGCAGAATTGGAACAAATGAAAAGAAAACTATTTATCAGTTGTACATAAATTGTAAACTAGCTTGTAATTTTAGTTAACTTTAGTTGAACGAAAACCAAAATCAAAAATCAAAATAAAATATAATGAAATGCAAAAACAAAAACTTAACAAATATCTCTCATTTCTATTTACCTGGGCCAACTGCCTGGCTTTACCTGGCTGCATGTGGAGTTTACCTATTGCAGCAGCAGCTGCTGCTGATCTCGACCTCGACAGAGAGAGAGAGAGAGAGAGAGAGCGAGTGTCGTGTGGCACGCTTGACCTTCTGGCTGCAGCGGGGCCCACCCACAGGCGGGGCGAACGCATGTGGCACAAGTCCTTAATGGCATATTAATGCAATTGAAGCAGGACGAGGAGCAAGCGAAACGATCTCCGTTAGATTGTCACACGCAGCGCCTATCCAACTGTGTGCCAAATATCCTTTTCTCTGCCAATTGCATTTTGCACTTTTGCAGCAATGTCCTTGCCACAAGCAGCAGGCAGTTGGCCACCCTGCCACGCGTCAGGTTGCCTCGACTCGCCTCTGACTCGACTCGCCTCGCTTATCCTGTCAATGCGTATCAGTGTCCTCGTCCTGCTAATTAATTGCTGCACTCTGTGCCGTGTTTTGTTTGTTTTGTCATTGTCAATTGTCATAATTGAGAAATCATTGGCACAAGGACAAACACAAACACACACACACACACACACACACATAAAAAGGGGCCTCGTCTCTAATCAAATTTGTATTTAATTGCCAGGACCAGAAACATGTGTTTCAAATTGTTCAATTGCCTGGCTCAAAGGGTGTCAATTGCCTTGCCTCGCCTCGCCTCGGCTCGCCTTATCAACGCCAGCTAAGCCCACCTAACTGAACCCTTAAATACAATATCTGTATGTATATCTACAGTTACTATATATATTCATGTATCTCTCCCTGTGTGCGCGCTCTATCAAAACATGTTTTGACAGCGCATAAAAAATGTGCGTCGCACCCCTTTCGCTGCCTTTTTTTTTATAGGGGGATGCAGTTGGGAATCTCTGCACGCGGCAGCCAAGTGGCAACATTTTATGATTTGATAATGCCAGATAGCCCACATAAAAAACACAAAGGAGCTGAGCATGTGAAAGACTAGAGGATGCCCTGTAAATGGAATTGCCTTTATTTCTACTTCTTACTTTTTAAAGTACTAAATCAATTCCCAAGTTTTCACTACTTTGTACGCCTTATCGATTAATTCCGAATAAGTCAAAGTTCCATAGCTAAATTAAGATAGATCGATATACACAACTAATCTAAAGCTAAAGCCTAATACTAGCTCACTCATATCTTACATGCTCATAAATTCAATATTTATATGATACCCCTTTTTCTATAACTACAGGGTATCTAGGAAGAAAGAGCAGTGAGTCTACCCTGGGGACCTGGGTCAGGGGACTTGGGTCCAGAGGCAACTAAATTAAAAAGCGCAAACGGAACGGCTTTGGCCTCAACTGTGGGCTGAGCTAGTGCGAGGGGTGTGCGAATGTGTGTGTGTGTGTGTGTGTGTGTGTGTGTATTACTTTGGTGGGCGGGGTAAACAAGTCGATTAATTTCTGTTTAGGGGTGTGACTGCACGGCTAGCAGGTTGTTGATAATTAATCATGTGGGGATTAAGTTGTTTTTGCCAAGTGCTGAAAATATTAGCAGGCAGGTTTATTGAAAAATTATGCACCATAAAAAAAGGCGACGAAAGACTGAGTGAGAGAGGGAGAGACGTAGAGAGTGCGAGAGAGAATTACAAGCGAATTGCTGTGGATTAGCGAGCAACATTTGTCAGTCAGTCAGTCGGCAGCAGCAGCTGCGTAAAAACAAGTTAACAGATTTTCAGATTTCCAAACAAAATATAAATGCGGTATTATTATCAATTAGGCGGGTATATCTAATTCCAGATTTTATTGCGCACAATCAATGGCATTTGGCACTCGAATGAATGGCCGACACTTCATGAGAACTTCTCCCACAACTCGAACAAGAGATGAAAGAGATGAGCTGAGTTGAGCTGAGTTGAGTTGAGAAAAAAATCAAAATAAATAAATCGAAAAAACAATGCATAATTCAATAGCTCAAGGCCCAGCCCAAACGCATTTATGGGGGCAATCCAGGCCGCCCCTCCTACTCCGCCGCCTCCTGCGATGTTCAAACAAAATTAAGTTTTATTGGTGCGCGCACCAGTGAGCTGAGATGAGAGATGATGAGTGGGAAATTGAGCGCAGCTGAGGAGACAAACCCGACAAACCCTTCGACGCAACGGTCGAGAATACAGCCAACTGAGCTAAGCCTCGATTGTGTTTTGCTTCTTTTTCTGATTTCTTTTAATAGTGAATTAGCACCTCGCCTGCTGCCGCCGTCGCTGCCGTCGGCTCACTCTGTTTGGCTTTGGCTTTATGGCCATCATCTGTGGCTCTGTGTTTTGTGTTTTGGCTGTCGGGCCCACTTTCCCAAAACCGTCGGCATTTGCACAAAAGCCAGCTTTTGTAACCAGGAGTAGATGAAACTCTTTATGTGTGTGTGTGTGTGTTAGTTCGGGGCAACCGCAATTTAGACATCCACTTCTTAGCCCCGCTCTTTATGATGTACGAATTTCACACTAAGTGTCAATGAATATAAAGTGATCATGGCACAGTCACAATCATAAGTCACAAGTCGCAGTCGCAATTCACAGTCACAGCTAGAGTCACAATTGTAGCTTAGAGTTTCGGCGAGATCAGAGCTCGGCCCTTGGACTGTTATACAACTTGGCTTCATTCCCAGCATTTAGCCAGCTCAGCTGTCCCATTCATTGCGTACAGGAACTAAGCTGAAGAGCCCAACACTAGACAACATAAATGAGGCTGGCAACTTGGAAAAGTCTACAAGTAGATTATTTAAATTATATCTTTTTAATAAATGTGAGTAACAGCTGAAGACTGTTGTATAAACTGCTTATATATATATTATTTATATATGTATAGTAAATTTTATCTTAACTAACGCTTAAACTATTATTT
This sequence comes from Drosophila aldrichi, assembly GCA_035045965.1. NCBI lineage: Eukaryota > Metazoa > Arthropoda > Insecta > Diptera > Drosophilidae > Drosophila > Drosophila aldrichi. The sequence goes on from JAWNOM010000084.1 coordinate 873,415, forward strand.
TTTAAAGGTATCGAGTATATGTATGTCAATCCTTTCATTTTTGTCTAGCCATATTTGATAGATACAAACTTGACTAGATTTCAAATCTAGCGCGTGTTTTGGTAATGAAAATAGTAATATATTTCATATTTCAAGACAGCACGCAACTTTACATTAAATATTAAACAAAATTATCATTTTTAATTGATGTACATATGTTAAAATCTTCAAGCGAAATATATAATCAAAAGATATTAGTTGGTAAAAGTTGGTAGGTAGTAAAAATATGTAAATAGTGAGCTCATCTTCAAATAAACATAACATTGACGTAGATAGCAAATAATATGTACTTTACCTGTACATATTGAATCTAAAATGTATAAAAAAAGTCTTGAGTGCAATATAAAATATATAAAGTGTTGATAACATTTAAGAAAAAGGATTTTTGGTAGACTTTAAAGAATTTGAAGGCACCACTTTGCTACTGTAGACTTTTGCTATTAACACTAGAGAAATATACCATAGTTAGATAAATGTAGATATTCTTCTGTTAATATTGATTGAATTGCATAATACACAAGAGAATATATGCTCATATTTCATTTAAGGCATCTTTTCAGCTCATGGCCCATGACTAAGCAATATATAGATATAAAATAACAGTATATACTAACATATTAACTATTACATAATCAGTCACTTATATAGACATCAAATATCAGTATATAAGTATATATCGACTATTACATAATGAAATCCTCTATCACAAACTTAATTTTGTTGCACAGTGTATTTAAAGTAGATATGTGTTTTTTTATGCAGATGCCAATTGAGCTTTGTATTGTTTGCTGTTGCTTTGTATTGTGTTTTGGGCAACTTTTGCAAGCACTTGTGGTTGCCACACATACACACACACAAACACAAACACATTCACATACACACACACACCCACATAGAGCATGTCTAGTTGCTGTCTTCGTCGTCGTATGAATAAACATCTTTGTAAAATGATAATGCCGCTACGCACAAATAATTTCACACATTTAACGCATACACAGCATACCCAATCAAGCGGTCAATCAGTCAGTTAGTCAATCAGACAACAGCTAGTCAATTAGTCAGTCGTTTGTCATAACACACATAAAACATGTCCAACAAAAACAAAAACAATAACTTATTATAATTTGTATATGCCTGGGGTAGGGCTGTGCGGAATGCTGGGGGGGGGTGGTACGATCTCTCTGGCATTTGGCCAATTTTCATGCTGTCCATTAACGAGGCATGCGTCCATGCTTATCTATGAGCATTTTTCTGTTGGTCTCATCATTTTCATGGATATTAACAACTGATAATCGCAACAATCAAATCGAATGGCGAGAAATGAGGCCAGAGAGAGAGAGAGAGAGAGAGAGAGAGGTGGGGAGGGGGAGTGCTGGGCGGAATTGTATATGATGTCAGCAAAAATTTGTGTTTTATATTCACATTTCCATATGCAATTCGCTGCGCTGCAATTGGCTAGGGTTGAGCTGGGCAGTTGAGGCTGGAGCTGAAGGTTCCAGGCATTAGAGCAGCCTGATAAGCTGCAAAGTAATTGCCATGGCAAAAACACGAAAATTGCCATAAAATTTGACCAGTCGAACAGGGGGAGAGGGAGAGGGAGAGAGAGGGCGGTTCACAATAAAGCGAAAATAAAATCAATTGCTGTTGATAGATGCTGCGGCTGTCCAGCGCTTGGGGTCGCCGACAATAAATCTGCAGCTGAGATAATGAAACTAGAATGATTGCAGCAATCACTGGTGTGGCGAGCTGGTGTGCGATGTGTGTGTGTGTGTATGGGTGTGTGTGTGTTGTGGCTGCGCTTCAGTCAATGCGCATGTCGAGTGCCATTTGGCATACATTATGTACACGATTCGTCTGCTCTTGCTCAGGTTCGCCTGAATGGATCCTGCGCATTTGAAACGTGTCAATTTTATTGCGGTTTGACTTTGCCCAAAAAAAATAAAATAAAATGAAACTGGTATAGAAAAAAAAGAGAGAGGGAAGCCAGGAAACCGTAAAGAAAGTCAGCCAAGTCAAGGAAAAGCCCTAAGGCTGACTACAAAGCATACTTCTTCTCTCTCTCTCTCTCTCTCTTCTGGCTTGACTTTGTGATTTATTGCGCTCGTTTTTTTCGCGTTATTTTTTTAGGGCGTTAATGGCCATCGTAAAGCCGCAGTGGGCCTGCTTCCAGCTCGACTAATACCAATACCAATCCAACTGCCAACTGCCAATTGCAGTTGCAGTTCGCGCACTGATTCTAAAAAATGAAAACAGTTTTTATGAATTCTCTGGTCTCTGACGCTGACTCGGACTCTGGCCGCATTGTTCAATGTGCGCCTGATCCTGCGCGTTGTCCTTTTTCGCATAGATTTCGATTTTTTGTCCGCTAGCCGCTTCGCTGGATTTTTACCTAGCCGTCTTTTATGGCCAAACAAATGGCAGCGATTATATTCGGTTTCGGTTTCTGGCTCTGTTTTTTAGGCCATAAAAATTAGGCGGCATAAAAAAACTGCATTGGAATTCTAGTTCTAGTTTCAGATTTTTAGATTTTTAGGTTTTTGCACATTTCCTTTTCTAGTTTTCTATATTTGTGTATTTATTTTTTGTATTTTTCTGTTTTTTTTTTTAGAATTCGCAGAATTTCGGAAGCGGAACGACCTTGTCGCGCTGCTGCGGTGCGCGAAATATTTTTTAAGAACTGACTTTTCGTAAATGTCAATTGTGATCGCAGCTCATCATAAAAAAAGATCAAACCGAACGTCTCTAGAAATGATTTTTTTATTATTGACCTAAAAAACTAAGAAGTCGAACAATGCGAACGGACCAAAAAGTCAGTCAGGTCCACAAGGTAAACGTTAAAGAAGCAGTAAAGAGTGTGATTTACACATTATTTACAAGGCTAGCAAAATCAATGTGGCTAACAGGGCAATGGGAATTAACTTCTGGACGGGTCAACAGAGAAAACGAAAGAGATCGAACATTGACTGTTTAGGGTAGAGTAAAGAAACGGTGCTTGAGCTGACTTTCTGTTTATTAAATTTGATTTTACTTAAAAAAGTATAAATACATATAAAGATCTTAATACTGAAATGAATGTAAGAATTTACGTTGCCACGGAAAGGCGAGCCAGGCAGGAAGTAGCTCTGAGACTTTTGCGAAAGAAACAAATAAGATAGATTTTCTATTTTCATATTTTTTATTTAATTTATAATATTTCATTTTATTAAAACAATCAACAATTTCTAAAAAATCTACATAAGCAAATTCTAGTTTACTGGCTATTACATCTCATTTTCCGAATTTTCAATTTAATAAAAATTTTCTCTATAAGTTGCTCATCTTAGTTAAGTCTATCCAGTTAACAATTTAAATATATTAGACTTCACGTTTTAACCTATATTTTCTGACTGCTTGAAAAATCCTTTTCACCTAGGAAAAAAAGTGATTAAATCATCCCTAGAAAACCGCAGGATCCAAATTGCGTAGTCTCAGAAAGAACATCAAATGCCGCAAGCCGACGCGAATTCTATCGAACGTTCCCATTTTCCATGACTTCGATTAGATGCAGCTTTTTTGAACTGAGCCGCCTAGTCCGCTGGCCACAGTTGCGGATAGATTTGTGTCGATGTTGCATCCACATGCAAATTACGCAGATTAATTGTGGCAGCGGTCACGCCCATTAGCCAACCGCCCTTAGCGTCTGAGTGTGTGTAAATGTGTGCGTTACGTGTAGCTGCAACAGCAGCCGTGACCTTCAACCTTTTGTTGTTGTTGTTGTTGTTGTTTCTGGTTCTCTTCTTTAGATATTTTTTCACAGGCCCATTTCATGCCGCCGCTGCTCCTGCTGCTGCTGCTGCTGCTGCCTGTTCGTCCTGTCGTCCTTTTTTGAGCATGCTAAAAATCGCGACATCTTATCCAGAATTTCTGGCCGGATTAAGCATTTTATGACGGCAAATGCTGTCAATAAAACGCTAAGCGCTTTCTGCTAATCCCCCAAACTGTAAAATCTATCTGCATCTGAAGCAGCCTATATGTATGCTGTATGCTGTATGCTGTTTGCTGTATGCTGTATGCTGTATGCTGTATGCTGTATGCTCTGTTGTATTTGTATTTATAGTTTTTAGCTCTTCCTTTATTTCCACCCGCCACCATTTTTTATTGATCAATGGAATCGGCAGCCTAACAAGCCCTCTTCACTGCCCCCTCCACTGGCACGCCTGCCAGCTGTCTCATTGAAATGCCATAGAAAACGAATCCAAATGTGAATCCGGAACTCTGAGCCAAATATAGCTCAAGTCTTTGAGTATCTCTCATGGATGTAGCTCTCTGTGACAATGCAATCAATTAGCATACAATTAAAAAATGCTTAAACAAGGAAATCAACAGCAGCAGATGCACAGCAGACTCAGTCCATGTATCTGTGGGGATCTATCTGTATCTGTATCTGTATCTGTATCTGTATCTCTACAGATGCGTTGTAAGTGGTCGCAGATCAAAGCGACGACGACAACATAATTGCTCGTTCACTTCACAGTTTTCTGATGACTTCGACATGGCCACAGCAAACACTTAATGCTGCATATATATTTCAGCTGCACTGTGAGAAAAACTAGGCTACATTTTGTTATGAATGCTGCAAGTATATTCATGCTAAACTCATCCTATTTGCTATCCAAATTTCTTGCAGCGTAGCTGCTACATTTATATCTTGCATTGTTATAAATTGTATCTTTTATGTTGTTGCGGCTTGTTGCGACTGCTCTGGTGGCCCTGCTGGCCCTGGTGGCGCCACAAGCTCCTTTAACCGCTGACTGCAATGCTGCTAATTGAGTTTTAAGTAGTTTTGCTACCACGCAGCATCCACTTGAGCGCAGCGGAAGTTTGAGGTCCTGCTGCATTTCCTGCTGCCGCTTGCCCTTGACTAGCGAGAGCCCTTCTCACAATGTCTCTCTCTCTCTCTCTCTCTCTCTCTCTCTCTCTGAATCTGTGTGTGTGTTTGCCTGAACAAAGTCAAACTCTAATCCACAAATATTTTCAACTCTTTGGCACTAAATCGCTGCCTCTAATCACTTCCACGAAATGCATAATTGTGCCATTGCTTTTGATACGCTAACTGAGACAGAGAGAGAGAGAGAGAGAGGAGAGAGAGAGCGAGAGCGAGACCTGTATCCTTGGCCCAAGTCTATTTCACTGCCCGCAGCCAAGTGCCAAATCCTGGCAGAGACAATGCCAACAGAATGAACGACAAGTAGCTGCGAATTATCAATCCTATCATGCTTTTATGGCCAGCCCAACTCTTCCACAGTTCAGCGAATTTTCGCATTTGCATACCCAGCAGCGGGTCGACCCGTTTCGGCTACCCCTTTTTGGGCGGGTTGTGCGCGCCGCGCTGATAATCCTTCTAAATGTTTGCATTAATTTCGAGGCGTAAACGGATTAGGGCGTCGGTACTGGGCGTTACCCGCAGCCAGCAAAACCACCGAGGACACCGACTGACCGACTCGCTGACGCGCTGACTCGCTGGCTGACTGACCTGCACCGGCAGCAGCAGCCACGCCTCCTGCTGCCGCTGAGGCCGCTGCTCCTGCAGGAGTTTTAATCCTTTCGCATTTGCGCTGACTTCTGCACTAAATCTGCGCTTAAGCCGCTTAACCCGGGCGAACGGGTTGCGCCTGCGACTAACGGGATTAACTCCGATTACTCCAGATGATCCGCAGAAGTCAATCGGCTACAGCAACAGCAACAGCAACAGCAGCAGCCGCCACCGTCGCCTAATTGCAGCAGCTAAAGTAAATTTGTGAAATCCCCGATGCAAATCCAAGTTTCAAGTTTATCATCCGTCCGACTCTCTGTTTATTTGTTTGTTTTCGTTTGTTTTGAGAATTTCTGGCAATTAAGTTGGCGATTTGCTGCGCCTATTTCTGCAGCTCGGGGCGTGGCGCAAATCGGGGGCGTGTGCATTATACCTGTTAGCCAACAGCAACAACTAGCAGCAGCAGCAGCAGCAGCAACAGCTCGAACAGAGTTGACTTTCCACTCAAGGTCGAGTCGAATCAGTTTTTTAAGCAGAACTCACTGTTTTTTTTTTCGGCGTTTGACAACAGCTAATACTGCAGATTATGCGAGGATTATGCGTTGATTGCGCGCAATTATCGTGTGCTGCTCCTGCAGTGCCAGCAGAAGGCGGAAGGCAAAAGCCGTAAGGCGAAAGGCGAAAGACCTTTACGATTCACGCTAAATCCTTTGAGCAATCCTTGCGTAAAATTTCATAACCCTACACAACTCTTAGCCAAAAAGGATATTCGTGGAAGTTCGCACATCCTTCCACATCCTTTTTACCTCTTGCCAATCCGTTGGCTAAAAAATAGCCAACGATTTCCGCATAAATCCTCAGGTAAAATGCGAAAAATAAAAAAACACAAACTAACAAACAAGCAAATGTTTCGCAATAAACACGCAATGCTTATATAACGGGTTTTTATGATATATAACTGGTAAGAGAAGAAACTAAAGAGGAAAAGTTGAAGCTAAAGCCATTTTGTTTGTGTGTTTTCCAAGTTTTTCACTGTGCTAAAAATTGACGTTAATTGCAATTGCAATCGCTGGCAATTATAAACGGCGCAGATGTGGCTGCAACAACAGCAGCGGCAACAGCAGCGGGTGGTGGCTGAGCGTGGGTGATAAATGTGCGTGATTTGGAATGAATGTGCATCGATTAAAACCGCAAGGCAATCAATTTGCGCCTTTTAACCGATTCCAACGCCAAATTGGCCTCGTACACACAGCCAATTAATGTCAGAGCAGCAACAGCAACAACCCTCTGAGCAAAACAATTAACACAGGACAAAGGGCAACGGGGTCATGGGGGGCATTTCCAGCATTTAGACACATTCCGCACGATAAACCCAGCAATAAAGTCAAGCCGAGGCGTTTAATTGCTGTTGTGCTCGTCAGTTGTCGGCTCTTCCTTTTTGATTAAACGCAACGCGCGGCACCTGTAAAATGGCAAACGCCAGGCAACGGCTAACGGTAGTAACGGCATCATCGTTGTACGCATCATATACCGCAATGAATAAGTGCCTATAATTGGGACTTTTAGAGCTTATTTGCAACGGCGACGGCCATTTTAATATGCCAAGCACATACAACGGTAACGGCAAAAAGCTGCTTATATACGCGAGAGAGCGTAATGTAATGTGCTCTCACTCACTCGCTCTCTTTCGCTTACTCTCCTGCGCCGACTCACACTAGCTGCGCACTGATTGGCTGCTTGTGGTTATGGAGCCATTGCTCCATTTTGTTAGCGACACGCCCTACGCTGGCGTCGCCGTTGTCGTCTGCGTCGACGTCTCTGTTGTTGTCTGTTGTCCGCTGCCGCTGCTAAGAGCTAATAAAGTAAAATGAAATAAAATGCTGCCATAATTGAAGTCGTTAATGCTAAAACCATGAATACTAAAAAGTTTTCATTTACTGCAGCTCAGTTGCGGCTGTAATAACAGTAAATTGCATTGCTTCAATGACGGGGTTGATGTCCAAAGACAGCGACTGGAACGGAAAGAGAAACATATATCTGCTCAGCGTTAGTAATAATAACAACCTTAAACTTATAAACCGTTTAAGTACATACATATATACCAAACATTTTTTCTTTGATAGATCCGAATATAACGTAATCACGTAGTTTTATGCTTACGAAAACCAGAACTAGCGTAAGGTTCTTCCAATTTTTTAGTACACGTTTCACGTATGCGTTTCATAGCGCTGAACTTTTGCACCTTATATGTCTTTCCTTGCCACTACTTTCAATAATAGTAGCAGTACGGCAGCACGAAATATTGCCACTCATTTTTCAACACAAAGTGTGACCGTCGCAAAATAACAGAGTTGTATCTTGCTAAGTCATCGATAGATATTTGTTAACAGTGCACTTTGAGGACAACAGAGCACCAACACTCGGCTAACATCAGCATTTACGTTAACATACATATTCGGGAAAAAACATTGGAACGGGTTGGACGCGGATAGCACACTTCTGCATTTTTCTGCGAAAAAATTCAATCAAAGCGGAAAAATAAGCGGTATTTACAGGGAAAAATCGTTTTGCGATTATAGTAGAGATTTCTTTGTATCACGCGGCAATTGTTTGTTTTCGTTGCATCGCGAGGCAAAGCAACGCCAACGAGAAGAAAAAAATCAGAAATAAAGTGCGCTAAAAAAAAGTGAAATCTAATGCTAAAAGTCAATTTCTTATAGCCGAAAACGTGATTCACAAAATAACCAACAGGGCAATTAATTTTATGTGACGAATTGTTTTAAATAAAAAATGGGAACGAAAGTGCAACAAAACGACAACGCTGCCGCCGCCGACGTCGCAGCAGCGCCAACGGCAGAAGCGGCCGCCACCCACAGCAACGCCAACGCCACAACAACAAGAACAACAGCAACGATAAAAGAAGCAGAGCCCGAGGCAGAAGCAACAGCAAAGGCAACGGCGACAGCAGGCGCAATAACACCAACGCATATAATGGAGGTAAAGTCACAAACGCTGCCCACACATGCAGCAGCGCCGACGCCAGTGCTAATCATTCCTGCCGCCCAGGCTTCCACGATGGCCACAAATGCCGCCAAAAAGATACGGCGCGCCTTCTCCATGCCACGCAATCCGTTTCGCTGGTCGCGCAAATTCAAGACGATCGGCACGACAGCCGGCAGCGGAGCCGGAGTCGCCGACAGCGACGGTAACGTTGGCAGCGTTGCCAGCAGCACGGCAATTTCATCCTGCGTGAGCGGTGGCCGGGGACGTAGCGGCAGCATTGTAACTCTCAGCAGTTACGAGGCGACTGCCTCTGATGCGCCCATTGGCAAGGACAAGCATACAATTGGCTCAAATAGGGCGGCGACCATTGCAGTCGGCAACAGTAGTACCAGCAGCAGCAGCGGCAACAACAACAACAGCAGCAATAATAATAACAGCGGCAGCAACAACAACAAGCGTGCACGTGCGATGCGTCGGTCGTCCTTCAGGAAATTTCTGAATCGTATCGCTCAGCACTTGAGCGCAACGGTGAATGTTGGGGTAAGCACTAGAAATATAACTGTAAATTTAAACAGACACACACTCACACTCATGCATTATATGCATATGTATGCATTATTGCTAGAGTGGGACTGATTTCTATGCGTGACACGAACCGCTCACGAAATTTCCTATCGCATTAGACAAGTCCCACGGGCGGCCATCTCTAGGGTGCACTACTGTCAACTACTTCTTTGTAGAAATGTGTGTACATACCCTCTAGTATGGTAATGGTGTAGTGGTGAAATCACTATTATAGGGAATTTGAGTTTTTTTGTTTTTTGGGGGGGGGGGGGGGGGGGGGGGGAGAAAGAAAAAAATTTATATATTTTTTATTTTTTTTTTTTTTTTTTTAAAAATATTTTTTTTTTTTATTTTTTTTTTAAAAATTTTTATTTTTTTTTTTTTTTTTTTTTTTTTTGGGGGGGGGTTTGTGGGTGTTTTTTTTTTTTTTTTTTTTTTTTTTTTTTTTTTTTTTTTTTTTTTTTTTTTTTTTTGGGTTTTTTTTTTTGTGTGTGTGTTTTTTTTTTTTTTTTATTTTTTTTTTTTTTTTTTTTTTTTTTTTTTTTTTTTTTTTGTTATTTTTTTTTTGGGGGGGGAAATATTTTGGGGGGGTTATTGGTGGTTTGTTTTGTTTGTGGTGGGGGGGGGGGGGGTATTTTCGCTTTCTTTGTTCAACAGCAGCCGCTAACTCCCCTTTGATAAGCAGCGCATTCCCAGTGCTGAGTGCTGCTGTTCATCTGTGTGTGACTTTGTGTGTGTGTGTGTGTGTATTTATAAAAAAATCGTTTGGTGTTGTCGTTATCGTTGCCTTTGTTTTGCTCAGCATTGCCGCAGTCGCCGCCGCAGCCGCAGCCGCAGCCGCAGCCGCAACCGCTGCCGTTGCCGTCTTTGTCTTCTGCGCTTGCACTTTGCTGCCTTCTTTACTTTTGTGCAATACATTCAAAGTTTCACAGTATTTGACACACATGCTTAAATAAAATTAATAGATGTACAAATGCAAACATACATACATACAAACACAGTGTGTCCTGCATTGCGTGCCAATTGTTCTTGTGTGTTGCTGCCACCCACTGGGCGCGCCATACGCTGGCCAAATCGGCATTTGCCACGTTTCCATGTTTCGTTTGGGCTGTTGTTATTTGTTGAGCCGCCGTCTGCTGAGTCACACTGAAATGCGTGTTGATAACAGAGACAACGTATCATCGTATACAAATGTCGAGTCAATCGGCGTGTTGCTTTCTCTCACCATACGCCTGGAGTCTAATAAAACTCATGTACAGCCAGACATTAGCAGCAAGAAAGGAAGAAAGGGCGAGAGAGAGAGAGAGAGAGAGATAGAGAGTGTATGTGTGTAATTCACATATTAATGTTATGTTAAGGTGTACTATAAAGTGTATATATGTATATATGTAGGTCAGGTTTACGAAAATACTAAAAAGCATATGCAAAAATGTTAGTTAAACTGTTAAACTTTCTAACAGTTTCGTAAGCCGAACGAAATTAAGAGCGTGATAGAGATGGAGAGAGAGGGGAAGAGAGAGAGAGAGAGAGTAACTCGAGTGCGACTCGTCTCTGTTTATTCTTTATTTTATAGACTTTAAAATGTAATTACCATGCTGACAGCGCATGGAAATTAATGTTATTTTTAAACAATTGCTGTCTCATTATTATTTTTATAATTTATTTCGCTGAGAGAGACCCTAAATTTGTTGCAGGTGTTGGTGTTGCTGTTGGTGTTGCTGTTGGTGGGCGTTATGGCAGGGTCTCCCATTGTGTTTCATTTCTGTTTTGTTTTATTTTTAAAATATTTTGCGCCCAACAATTGTTCAAACAATTTGTGTAAATGTTGGCAACATTCGTGGCTATATATAATAATAACAATAAACAAATAATAAAAACAGGCAGCGACAAGCTCGGCTAGAGCAGCAACAAGAATAATAACAACAACAAGGCGGCTCGAGACAAAAGTTTTTTTTAGTTCGTGCGCTGTTGGAGCGTAGCCGAGGCAGCCACAGCCACAGCTGCAGCTGGGGCCCAGACAATGGAGACACACAGCAGTCCTGAAGACAACTCCTCGCGGCAGATTGACAAATGTGTGCCACGCTTCATCATCTGGAAGAAAGAAGAAGAAAGAAAAGCCTGAAAGGCAAGACACACAAATGTGACAGCCGACAGTTGTATACACTTACGCGTACAGTTACGGGTGGCATGCGCTGCACTGAAATTCAATTTGCGCTAACAAGTAAGACACATACATATACAAATGTGTATTTGTATGTGTTGTAATAAGCATGTAGATTAATTGTAGAGGGCAAGACCTTAGACCGTTTGCTGCTGACCTTTTACGCGACTCGAATTCCTAAGCGTTAGCACGAAATACACAATTTCAAATGCACGAAACGAATTGAATTGGAGGCAACTTCAATGATGATGATGATGATATATATATGACTATATTATAAATATGCATATAAATAGTTACAGTGAAAGCTCGACAGAGTGCACTGAAATTACAAACAGCTAAAAAGGGTTTACTTGCAGTAGAGCCTCGGCACTAGGCAGCTGTTCGTTAGCAGAGCTTTCACTGTACTCAGCAGTATTTTGTATTTGGCTTAAGTGAAGGCCTTCTGTCATTAACCAAGTTTTCGGCTCTGCCACCTTTCACCAGCTGTGGTGAGGCAATTGTCCATTGTTGCGGCTGCTATTGCTACTGTTGCTGCTGCTACTGTTGCTGCTGCTGGTGATGCTGTTGCTAGTATTGCTGCAATTGCCGTTGTTATTGTTATGATTACCTCACATTCCAGCTGTGAGCCTCGACAGTTGATTTATGATTCACGCTTCAAGCATCTCGCATTGATTTTATTCAAATTGCCTATCCGCAGCAAGTGCAATGCGAATAAGCTGAAACAACAACAAAAACAGCTACAGCAACAACAATTCAATTTGGCTTATTAAAATGCCAATTGGTGCATTGCGCGTGGGCCGACGTCGCATTGTGCAAAAATTGCATGCCAAAAAAAAAGAGAGAGAGAGAGAGAGAGAGAAGGAAAATTATTGCACATATGACAAACGGCCGCAAAATGCCTAAGGCCGGCAGGCGCAAAAGGGGGCGGGACTGAGCTGGGAACTTGGTTAGCTAGACGACATTAAAGTCAAACAAACAAACAAACAACAAAAAATTGGCATTCAATAGGAAAACGTGCAACATGAATTTCACACGCTTTGGCATAGCAGCTGTTGATGGCAGCGTGTCGAAACATCTGCCAAACATCGCATGAACTAGGCTAAAATTATACTCTAGTAGCATTAACTAAATTAGTCATAGGCAAATTTGATCTGTACCCGTGTGTTTTTACGTATTTTATTTCTATACTTGTATTGTTTATTCTCTAATTCAACATCCAAAGTTTGCTTATTCGTGCTGCGTCGTGTCACGAAACGCAACGCGCTCCGCTTTAATAACAACACGTGATTTTCTTTGTATGGCTGTATTAGAGTGCGACCAATCAGGAAGGAGGAGGAGCAGGCAAGAGAGGGGAAGCGGGTTTCATTTGCAAGCCATTTCCGTAAGCTTTTGGCCGCCCACCGTTAGACATCGAATACTATGTAGCATGTTGTTGTTATTGTTGCTGTTGTTGCACTTGTTGATGGCCGAGATTAGTACGTAACAGCGTGTGCCTACTCACTGTCTCTGTGTGTGTGTGTGTGTGTGCTTGTGTGTGTTTATTTCGCTGCTGATTTTCTATGATATTCACCGTAGTACGTTTGCTCTGTTTCTGTGTGTGTATTTCGCGTACTTCCGCTAGGCAAAAGCTAACACGTAACATTTTTTTTTTTCGATTGTTGTAGTTGTGCGAATTATTTTGTCTGTTGTTGGTTTTTGCGCACGTTTTGCTACTCACTCTCTCTCTCTCTCTCTCTCGCTCTTCCACTCTCCGAGTTTCTCTCACTCGCTCACTGTTGCTCTTTTGAATTCGCTTTCAAGGTAAAATCAATTGAGATCAAACTAATTGAAAATGTTTTTCAAAACGGGTGTTGTTTTTGCTATTTTTTTCTTATATCTATAGTATATTTGTGTTTTTCGTGTGTGTGTGTGTATTTTTGTAGCAGCATATTTTCATAAACAATTGTGCGGTGCGCGTGTAAAAATAGTTGCCTTGCAGCATTAACAACAACAACAACAATAAAAATGCCTCAAACTATGCGCTACACTAGTTGATTAGCTAAATAAAAAAATACACAAAAAGATATACATATGTATGTACATATGTATACTATGCAAATATAGTCATAGAGAATGTCATGCGAATCAGATCAGATCAGCAGACACAGTTCATTCACTTAAGCGTCAATCAGTGTTGCCTGTGACTACTGTAATTGTCCGGTTTCAGTGTTGCTAAGCTCAGTTAGGTAATCAACAGCTAAAGTTGAATTAACTTAGACACACACAACTAATCTATTTATAAGGCTGCTATCAGTTGAGCAGCCTAGACGTAGACTGTTCTTGAGAGATGATACGAATCATCTCAACTTACAGCTTAATTTAGTTTTTTATTCAATTGAATATAATACTCATGCGTTTAGGAGTTAAGATTAAAAGGTAAGGATATATATACATATATCTGTGTATATCATTTTAGATTAGCGTATAATCTATTTATATAGCACTCAGCTTTGTTTGCTACCTTAACTTTCACATTATTCAGCTTTTGTCAGCAGATACGAATCTCTAGCACTTTAGCAAATTGAAGTTTTTAATCATTTGAATTCGTTTGTCAGTTTTATTTATAGCAGTTTATGAAGTGTGCTTTTAATTGTTTACATGTCTCAATAATATTGCAATGTACAATTAAAATAAAATGACCCTGAACTCTCTCAGTTAATGTATTTATAAGTATATTTACCCAAAAAATACAACAAAAGGTCAGATGTCCAAAATAATCACAGAAAGCACTCGAATGTTTGCTGGTTATTGTACGCGTATACAAATGTTTAAAAATATATTTATCATACATGTACATATGTATATACATACATATATACCAGACACATAATTAAAATGGGCTTGCTTTAAAGCAAACATTTTGCTACACTTCAAGTTAATTGCAGACATAAATTTCAGCTCACAGCGCCTATTATAGTGCCTAGATACTGTTATTATATACCACACACACACACACATGCATATCTATGTACAAGTACTTCTAGCTGTCATCAAAATTGTCCACGTAACGCAATTATAAGTTGTGTTTGTTATGCAGTCAAGCATGCTTGATAACCAAATAAAAGTGCAAATTTGCCCAGCTAACTGGACCGTTTGTCCTTGTTAGATCATATAACTGAGGCAGCGAATAGCTTGGCTAACGAATACAAATACGAATACAAATACTCATAGTCATATTTATATTCAAACATTCGTTTTGTGTATCGCGCTGCTGATAAGCGAGCGACAATTCACACAGTCAAGGTGCTGATTAGGAAAACCTTGGTGAAAATATCTGTTCTAGAGAACAACAACTAAAAATGTGGGCGTGTTGGCCACGTGTGGCGCGAGCACCATTTATATAAGCAGCAAAAACAGTGCATTCTATACATAGGCACACACATACATAGATATGTATATACATACATATATATTTATAGCAACGATCGCCTGATCGAAACATTTGTCAAGTGTTAACATCGTTGGCTAAGGCAAAAGCATTCATCAAATGACTTAGAGTGTCAAGTGTATTTGCTCAATTGCCCGTTCGATTGAATTCGATTGGAACTGAAATTGGAAACACAATCGTAATACATCAAGTTCTACAACTAATTGCATTAACAAAACAAAAACAAATAAATCCACAGAAGCTTTATTTTTTGGCTACATTCGAATTTATTGAACTGAGACAACGATCAGACTTTAAGCTACGTAAGCGTCTCAAGAGGTCTCCTTCTCTATCTATATCTCTGACGTCTTTATGACTTCATATACGCCACATACTAATCACTAGATCGTTAAAATAATCAAACATTTAAACGGAAGCCATTAACCAAAAGAAAACACTAAAATTAATTAGCAATCCGTTTTAATGACGAACTCGTCTGTCTGTCACGTGTGAACATTTTATTTAACACCTCAAGCATTGGCATAATTAGTAAGTGCAATCGCTGAGAGTGCAATAGGTCAGGCATATTAGCATTTATACCCTGTATGTGAAAGCCGTCTGCATTTTATAAATCGGAAATCGACTCGCCTGACTATTGGCAAACTTGTTTATATGCATAAAGAAAGTGGCATGTCTTTGTTTAAAAACCTTATACAGTCTGAGCAGGGCATTCAGGCAGACTTTTGTAGTCTGTTCGAGAGTTGTACGAGATCTGAGAAACTTTGTGGAAATTAAACAGATTTGGTACATGGTCTCATCTATAAGAACTCATGAACATATTGACTCTCATTTATAGCTTCTATATCTATAAGCAGCTCGCCGGTCTAATGTCCACTTTGAACGTTTAGCATACGACGTTATACAATTTAAACACAACAAAATCTGTAGTAGCTGAACTTTTCGTAAAACAAGTGAGTTCAGAAGCTAGTACACATATACATATACATATATCGCATATACATACCTATTATTTATTTTATAAATTCCAAAACAAAGTTGACGAACCGGTAGAACAAACGACGACGGCTCTGTAGCTGAATAGAGCGCTCTGTGGGCCAAGCCTAGTTTTGTTTTTTTTTCTTTTTAGCTTAAGCTCTGTTATTTCATTCATGCCTGGCATCAAAAAATAATAACAACAACAACATCAGCAACGATGTCAATTATCTTCAATTATTTACAATTATTTAATAAAACGTAAGCGTAACGGCAAGCTACAACAACAACAACAACAACAACAACAGCAACAACAACACTAGCGACTATTGCTGCAACTGCCACTGTCACTTGCTGCAGTTACGTAAAGGCAGCAACAAAATTACTCATACGACTCGTAGGAACGATTACTTTTGGACAGATAAGTAATCGAAGCCTCTGGGCCTTATCAAGAGACACTTTTATTTTTTTTTGTTTTTTGCTGCAACAGCACATAAACAATTTGGCCCATGGAATTTTTTCTAGATAGACAGAACAAAACGAAATATTTGAAACGAGCAAACAAATCGCAATATTCGATACCAAATAAATAATATTCACAGACACGTAGTCAAATAACTAAATATATATACAAATCTGCAGAAGTATATGTGTATAGGAATCAGTTGTTACTTGAAGCCCGCCCGACTCATGTATTATTCCTCATTCTTTATTTTCTATATTGTAAATAAGCAAACAGAAAGCGCATGCAAAACAAAAGATAAATGCGTTAAATATATAAATAAAACGATGATAGAATTGCTAGAGTAAATTGAGACAAGTGGCGACGTAGACGACGCACACGATGACGGCTTCTAAGGCTGGTCAGATCAATTAACGAAAAGAAATAAAAAAAAAACTAAATGGGGCTGTTGACTGCAAAATGCCGTTGTCTCTATACCCTAACTGACATAAGATACTTTAGTTTACAAAAATATGAGTGCGATTCATTTGAAATTAATCACAACCTATTAAATGGGTGCAAATGGAGATCTCTCTATTCTATATATAAAGTGTCTGAAATTATTGGTAATTTTCTTGTAAATCTATATTTCATATTCATAACTGAAGTTTGATATCGTATTTAATCACTTGCACGGAAATGAAAAATTTAACGATGAGCATTGCGTGCCATTGGAGATTCTATGTCTAACATTTCCAGTCACTTTTCTAGATTGATCAAGCAGTCAGACGAGTAGACAGCTAAAGCTAGATCCACTCCCCAATAGATTTTATATTTGAAACAATAATATAATATATGCTTTAACAAGAGCGATAAAAACTGTTAGCTCGATTTCGACTAAAGTGCACTCCTTATTTATCTACGGGTATTGATCTACAATTTATAATGGGGATACAATCTATAAAGCACTTGTACAATATACGCGTTTCTATGCATAATATACAATCTACAGTCAACGATTTACGATCAACGTTCTTAACCGAACGGTGTACGTTATTCCATGTTCAATCTACGATCTATAATATGATATGCAATCTAAAATTATCTTGAATTTACTATTGTCAATCTACTGTCTACGATATCCGATGTCTGATCTACGATCTAGGTCTAATTTTAACTCTAAAATCTAGCGCTCATTTTGTATAGGAAAATATTGAAAGCTTCAAATATTTCCAGTACAAGGCGCAAATACAAATAATATTTAAAAATAGAATTGTCACACAAACAAAAGGTTTTTTTTTCTCCTTGTTTATTATGACAATGCAAGATTTATGAATAATGAGAGCCTACGTACCTGAGCTAGAGAATAATGCCTCTATATAAGGTACTAAGTGATTAACAATGCATATACGAAAAACTCCAGGCATTGTGCTGCATTGTACTTAAAATATAGTCTGATAAAGTGACTTTATAAATTGTTATTAATGAATTTTGAAAAAACTTGTTATTAATTAAAGCTAACTGGGTTCATTGACATTGCGAAAATGAAATACTTAACAAACAAATTTGTGCTGTTACAAGATTACAGTAAACATTTAGTTCTAAAACACAAATATGTATGTATGTATATATATATCGAGATATATGTATTAAGATATATTGCCGTACCGGTTTTGATGACCGGCTGGCATTGCGCATACGCCGCGTTTGCCAGAATGCGAGCAATGGAAAGAAACGACGTCGACGTCGCCGTCGCCGTCTCCAGCTGTGTGAGAAATGCTTTACATTTTGTCTGACGCTGGCCACGGCGATTAGGTCACTAGCCAGCGCACATCAGCAAATACATATACATATTTATATATATACATACATGCGTTTAAAGCAAATTCCACTCAATTTACTTATTGAGGCTCGTCGTGCGTTCGAAATGCCTTTGATTCAGAGAGCCACACCAGGGCAGCCACAATTTGTTGCTGTTTTTTGTGTCTTGTCTGTCTTTAAGCTGTGTCTTAGCATGGCTTAGAGCATTTCGTTTTAATTGAGCTTTGTTTAATTGACTAAGCTGCTTTTCGGCTTAATTTGAAACCCCAAGCCAAACCCCCAAGCCCCAAATCTAATCAAATTTTGAATTGACTTAATGCGTAAAAAATTGTCTCGAGCCAATCTAAACTGGAGCGGCGAACAGAGGTAGATATACCTATGAAATGAAGCAGAATGATGTAATAACGAGCAAGGTATGTAGATCTCTACTACTTTGCATTAATCTACCCCTATTTGTACACAATTAAAGGGTATACAAAGACTTTACTTTGTCTAGAAACTGACCTTCATTCGACTGAAAACAATATAAGAATTCACAACTGCAAATTGCACTTGGTTGTCAGCCAGGATATATTCTATGACCTCTTTTCTATCAGCAGTCGAGGGGTATAAAATGGGGAAGAGCTAGAGAGAGTGGGGTATGCATAGTCAATGTCATTTGTCCATTTGTCGAATGCACTCCGTTCCAATGCCAGTGCAATGTCAATTGAGATAAAAAAATAACAACAACGGATGCCGGGTTCACTCTGAAACAAATACAATATATAATACTAAAAAAAAAAAGAGAAAAAAAAACCACAACAACAATGCCTGCAATAACTTGTTGCTGACACACTCATGAATGAATGAATGACAGCATTCACAACATTCACATTCGCAACACAATGTGAATAGTTCAGAGTGTGCATAGGATTCGTTTGGTATCGGTATTGAGATTGGAATTGGTGTCACATGCACTCGGCGCAAAACTTGACAATAAATCGCTAATGACGTTGCTCAACCCGGCCGGATAGTGTATGTGACAAAATTGTCGAAGAAATCCGAAAGGGGCGAGAGAGAAAGGGAGCGAGTTAAAAGCTAATGATAACTAAGAGAATCTTGGTTAAATTCAATATAAGCTGGAAGGCTCTAATTGAGAATGCCAGACTACAAAATACTCTGCGGGGAATATCAGCATATTGAGTGTATTTTATAAAGGAATATTCTGTCTTCTATATACAGAAAAATAAATATTAATTAATAATTTATATTGATTCTGTTAATATAATTTTCTAATCTAAATATTCATAATTCATATACAAATTTATGTCGTAGGATTAATAATGTTAATGCTAATGATGATTTTGATAGTTATAATGATTACAATACACAAACTCTATAATAATATTTAAGCTTTACCTATTTACGCCTTTAACTTATGGTCCTTTCTCTTTACTATCTAATCTCTTTCTCTTTGGCTTTATCGATATGTCTCTCTAATTGTAAATGCAATCAACGCAGTCGCCAGAGAACAACACTGCGCATCGCACAACTTTTATTGAAATCGTGCCATTCTACACCGGATGCTGGCGACGAAAAGAGGTAAAAAAACAAGTAAGAAAACTCTAGTCGAGAGTGCTCGACTAGATACTACCCTGAACCAAACTAATAAATATTCACATTTAGTGTGGTTAAAATTTCAATTTTTGAAACAATTAAAAAAAAATTAAACAATAATTCCGCCCGATCTGGGGTTCGAACCCGAGACCTCTCGATTGAGTGGCGCGCTGCTATTCACTACGCCACTTCACTTACTTACAGTTTAATGGCAAAACAGTAATACATTCACTGCTGCAGCGCCATCTAGCGAATCTAAACTAAACTAATTGTTTCTTTGAATGGATGTGTGCACACTTATAGAAAAACTGTTGTGGCTGAATAGTAAGCTCATTTAAATAAATATATGTATAAATATTTTGAAAAAATTAAAAAAAAAGAAAATAAACATAAATTAACTCCGACCGCTCTGAGGTTTGAACCCGAGACCTCATGATCAAATGACGCGCCGCTAGCATCTGTACTAGCATCTGATTTGAACTTGAATGTTTGTATTCGATAAAAACATAACGGGATAATTTATCGAATTCTAGTGATAAACTCGACATCCGCGCTGTATATACGGTCATTTTAAAAAAAAATTCAAGTCTCTAGCTATCATAGGTTCGGAAATCGACGCGTTCAAACATACGGACAGACGGACAGACGGACAGACGGACAGACAGACAGACGGACAGGGCTAAATCAACTTATCTCGTCGCCCTGATCAAGAATATATATACTTTGTGGGGTCTGCCACGCCTCCTTCTGCCTGTTACATACATTTTAACAAAACCATTATACCCTGATTTCCCATTTTCAATGGGTTCAGGGTATAAAAAGAAAATAGGAAAATAGGAAAAAAGTAGGCGACCCTTTTTAAAGCTTATATTGATTCCTGTACGCCTGTTTATGCCAAGATCAACTCCGAACACCAACTCCCAACTGATTCCAAGTGCAACGCCCACGCATTTGCTTTTGGCCCGGCCAATTGTATCTAGTTTTATTGGCAGCCGCTTTTTTTTTTGGTTTGTTTATCTACTTTGATTTCGTTTGGCCCAGAGTTTTGCGTGGGTTTTTGCGTTTCGAAAAAGAGAAAAACCGGCTTTAGCTAGCGCTTCTTTTGGGTTTTTTTCAGTTTTTTTCTTTCTTTCCCTCTTATATTGTGCTATGTTCCATGACGTTATAAGCTTTAAGACTTGCCCCCTATACGCTATGGATCACACTCTATTTAGTTTACTTAACTGAATGTGTCTGAATATGCCAACTCACACACTCTCTCTCACACACACACACAAACACACACATTTGGCATTTAGCATTGACCTCATAGTCAACCCCATAACCTTTGGCCATTTGCCTGTGATTATATATCTTCTTTTTTTTTTGTTGTTGCTCTTTTCGTTCTCCTTACTCGCTGCTTGCAATTTCATAATTATAATTCAACAAAGTTTTGTTTTTTTTTTGTTTTTTGTTTTTTCTTCTTCATTTGCAATTCGCAATTGCGTTAAATCCACTCGCACCACCCAATGTCTGGCAGTGGGGCTGGCGTCTTGTTGTAAAGCATGTTTATAATATCGTAAATCCATTCGACCTGCGCGTCATTTTTAATGACACGTGCGAGCACAATTTACATACTCACAAAATGCACCAGTTGAAAATAATTACTCTATATATGCACATACCTATCTATACATA
Organism: Drosophila aldrichi; assembly: GCA_035045965.1. Taxonomy (NCBI): domain Eukaryota; kingdom Metazoa; phylum Arthropoda; class Insecta; order Diptera; family Drosophilidae; genus Drosophila; species Drosophila aldrichi. The sequence goes on from JAWNOM010000084.1 coordinate 894,632, forward strand.
CATATATCTATCTTTATAGGGTATTGTTTACACTTTTCATTTTGTGGTGTTATTGCTGTGCCTTTTAATTTTATTCAATCGTTAGCTGTGGCTAATATTGAACTTCACTTGCTTTATCGTCTATCGAGCTGAACTAACCTTCAACTCGCGATATTATCTGGCTTGAGCCAGACTGTTTATGTTGTTGTTTTAGTTGCTCTTTTAAGTCTCGTTCTTTAGTTGATTTTGTTTACCCTAACTTGCGTTTAATATGTTTATATAATACTCTTCTCTACTATGTAGGCCTAACAACAAACATTCAAATAACCCATTCATTACCGTATCTCGAATCAATTTGCTTTTCTGCTCTGTATATTTGTTTGCCTTGTAGATTAGCACGGCTACAAAGTAGATAGCTATATAGATGACTGTATGTATGTACAATATATATATTGCATTATCGTCTATGATTCGCATATTAAATATTAGCACAGTGCGGAATCTGTGTTTTATTACGTGATTGTCCGAGTTGATAAGCTGCTCTCTCCAATAGAATTGTTGCTGTTGTTGCATTTCGAGATATTTCTTCATTTATCGCAAATTGGCGCTGCTCTAAACAATTTTTAATTGGCAACGAAATTGAAACCCAATTGCCACAAATCCCCCTATTGAATACCTCTGCCCCTCCTCCTCCGTTGCACGCCAACAGTCGTTGCCCGTTGCGCCAGTTTATATTGGCATCGGGCGGTGGAAACGAGTTTCCTTGCACTTGCACATCAATTTGCAGTCTCCAGTGAGTAATCGCAACGTTCTCTCCTCATCTGCTCCTCTGCAGGCGAACAAACATGGCCAAGCGAGCATGGGAAATGCGAATGGAACGGAACGTGTGCCGCCCATTGGAGGCTATCAGTGGCCCGCCGATCAGACGCCCGGCGTAATGGGCCTTAAAAATCATGGCAACACCTGCTTCATGAACGCGGTGCTCCAATGCCTCAGCCACACGGACATATTAGCCGAATATTTTGTGCTTGATCAGTATAAGGTAAGTGAAGCAGTTTGAAGCGCCTAGATTTTCTATACAGTTTCGTTTCCTTATCAGGCTGATCTGAAGCGTCGCAATAAGATCAATTCACGCAAATTCGGCACCAAAGGCGAACTGACCGAGCAGCTGGCCAATGTGCTGAAGGCTTTGTGGACCTGCCGCAATGAGAGCGATCACAGCACCAGCTTCAAGGCCGTTGTCGATCGCTATGGCACACAATTTCGCAGCTCGACGCAGCACGATGCCCAGGAGTTTCTCTTCTGGCTGCTGGACAAGGTGCACGAGGACTTGAACACGGCCAGCAAGCGACGCTATAAGAGCATCAAGGTAGGCTGTCAGCTCTTGTCATCAACATATCTTTATACCCACTCATTGTAGAATTTTCTAAACACACAGAACTCGTATGGTCGCTCGGATGAGATAATTGCCGCTGAGACTTTGGCGAATCATATACGCTGCAATAATAGCTTTGTGCAGGCCGTGTTCCAGGCGCAGTTCCGCTCCTCGTTGACCTGCCCGCGCTGCCAGAAGCAGTCCAATACCTTCGATCCGTTCCACTGCATTTCGGTGCAGCTGCCGCAGCTCACCCAGCTGACCGTCTTTGTGACTGTGGTCTTCATGAAGAAGCAGCCACGCCAGCTTAAGATGGGACTGCGCGTGCCCGCCGGCTCACCCATTGTAGCGCTGCGCGAGCAGCTTCAGGAGACCAGCGGCATTGCCGCGGATCGCATGGTGTTGGTGGATCTCAGCTCCGAGGGATTTACACGTGTTTTCTACGACACTCAGCCGGTGGAGACGCTTAGCAGCGTGGAGAACATCTACTGCATTGAGGTGCCCGAGGTGAGTCCAGCGCCAAAGGCTGCACTAGAGGCTGCGCCCGCGAATGGAGCCGAAAAGCCCGCGGCGCCAAAATCAGCTGCCACACATTCCACGGATCTGCTGCTGCTCGTGGCGACTGTGCATCGAAAAAAGGGAGTCGTAGGCGAAGGCGACGACAAGGAGACTGCCAAAGATGTATGCACTCGTTTTGGTGCACCCTTCAGCATGAAGGCGCCCAGAGATTGCAGTTACCAGGACCTGCAGAAGCGCATGCTGCGCGAAATGTCCGCAATCCTCAAGCCGGAAGTGTTTTCCTATGCAACGCCGCTGACGGATATGTTTAAGATACGACTGCAGGATCCCTCTGCCGATCCGGATACATACCTGGAGCAGGTGGAGCATCCGCTGCTCACCGAAATGATTGACATGGCGCTATCGGTGCTCTCTGCGGAAGCGGGACCAACCCACATCAAGCTGCTGCTCGAATGGAGCGCACCCGAAGCGCATTTTGTTGAACTCCAATCGGATGCCGACGCAGTTGTGGAGCACGAGAGCGTAGCGCGCCTCAGTGCGAGCAAACTGAACGATACGGCCGCCCTAACGCTGGAGCAATGTCTGGAACATTACACCAAGGCGGAAACACTCAGCGCAGAAGATGCCTGGCGCTGTCCGCACTGCCAGCAGTACTTGCCTGTGGTCAAGACGTTGGGTCTGTGGTCGCTGCCGGACATATTGGTTGTGCACTTCAAACGCTTCCGTCAGCATCAAGCCAAGGGGCCGCAGGCAGCCAAACTGACGACTATGGTCAAGTTTCCACTGACTGCCTTCGATATGTCGCCACATTTGGCGCGTGGAGTGCGCGAATGTAACAGCATGGGATCCGCCATAGAGCAGACGAGCAAGAGCAAGTCACGCACCGGCGACTCGCGCTCCTCCACGTTGAGCTCACGCGCCGAGCCGAAAGACACGCGCTACGATCTGTATGCCGTCTGCTATCATCAGGGCGATACTCTAGAGACGGGCCATTATACGGCGGCCTGCAAGAATCCGTACGACCGTCAGTGGTACAAGTTTGACGATCAGCGAGTTAGCAAAGTGCCCGAAAATGACATCGAACAGGACATTATTAACAACGAAGCGTATATGCTCTTCTATCAGCGACGCAGCGCTGACGCTGCCGCCGAGTGCTCTGGCTCCAGTTCCACATCGGGCGATCATTGGGTCTCGCGCATTGCGCCGCCGCCAGCAACTGCCAGCAAAGAGAAGGATAGTGTGCCAACCACATCGGATGCGCCTGAGCCGGTGCCAGCTGTAGCCGAGAAGACGCCCGCCAAGCCAATGGCTGTGCCCATTCCCATACCCATTGCTGCCTGTGAAATCGAGGAGCAGGTTGAAGGTGAGTGCTGCTCGGCTTACCTGAGAAATGCATATTATAATATTTACAATTCTGCAGTTACTCATGCAGAAGCCATCACGGAATCAGCAACTAAGGATGTGCTCAACATTGAGGCAATTGCTTTTGCCGATGCCGATGCGGATGCTGAAGCGGAGCCTGTCCTGTCAGCTGAGTCAAATGCTGAGCCAGCTGCGCCTTTACCCACAACGCCAATGGCAGTCACTGCGGAGCTAGCTAATGTAGCAACTGCTTCTACCATTGAAGATGCTGAGGCCACGCCCATATTTGCCATGGACGAGGACTGCACTGAAAAGCAGACGAAGGTAACGGCCGACGACGCCACAGCGCCCACCGTGTCGCCCCTTGAGGCAGCCAGCGAAGCTCCTGCTCCAGCAGAAGCTACAACCAATGGCCATGCGGCCAGCCCTGGAACATCCTCAATATCCAGCTCGGCTTCATCGGTTAGTTCGCTCTCGTCACGCTCCTCGCCACGCTCGCTGAGCACCTCCGTGACGGCCGCCTCGACGCTGCAGAACAAGTTCAATGGGCACATGAATGCCGCATCTGCTGCTGCAGCTCTGCTCAATGGCAATGCAACGCCGCAGTTGTCTTCCAGTTTGCAGCTATCGCGGCATGCGATGCAGAATAACTGCAATCACAATTGGTACGGCTCACGCAGCAGCGTCTCGGCCATTGAGAGCGCCACACAGCAGCAGCAGCATCAGCAACAGCAGCAGCAACATCAGGCTGCAGCGGCTAGCCTCAGCCTGCGGCACTCTTTCTCCACCAGCTCCAATTACAAGTTGCGCGAATGCAGCGAAACGTTGTCTTCGCTCTTGCGCAACTCGGCCAACACCTGCAGCAAGGACACGCTGCTTTTTATAGACCAGCAGAACCATCATCATACGAGCGGCTTGATTGAGGACGATGATGATTCATACATGGGTCGCTCCTTATGGGTAAGTTAGTCTAACGCCACTTAGTGAATGCGATTAATTAATGACCTGAACTCTTTCAGATTTCACCCGTGACGCCCCACAAGTTAATTACCGTCTCCCCCAAGAATTAATGACGATATTGTTATTCGATTTGGAATCAGAATCACTCTCACACAAAACGCACTATAGATTTAAGCCTAAAGTTTACTTTATATTGAATATTTCGATCGATGCAGTTGCATCCATATATATATATATATCTACATATATAGTTGTAAGCTACAAGATGTTATACACAACGTTTACTTTAACAATTTGCGATTTACAAACATATATACACATACTCGTATATAGCAATTTATAGGCATACATATATTTAAGCTATTTTAAGAGCGAGAGTTAATCAGCTTTTGTTTTTGACTTGGTTTTAAGTTAATTTATTATGAGCAAGAGACGATTGTTAACTAAATCGGGAGAATTTTTGTAAAACAATTGACATTGCATTATATATATTTTATTATTTATTTAGTTGAATGCGAGAGTACAATATGATTTGATTTTTATTTCTTTTCATGCAAACAAATGCAATAATATTTTTTGTTATATAAACTCGATTTAGAGCAGTCCGTGCAAGGCATAAGATGAAGAAATACATTAGTTTTTGTAACGAAACCAAGTTTCAAGCTACGTATTTATATGCATATGATCTACCCCAGAATGTATGCATATATGTGTATATATTCAATTCAATTACTACATCTAGTATTTGTATTTTAATATTTGCAAGCATACTTTTATATATATATACATACAAAAATTTAATAACAACAAAAAAAAAAAAAAAAAACAGGCACAGCTGCAGATTTCTTTTTCTTTATATATATATATTTTAGATCGTAAGAGTTATACATTTTATAATGTATATTATATGTGTAGGAAAGCATTAAACCAAAACATTATATTGATAACAAATGTTGAAAGACTTTGAAACATTGTTTATTGCATAATGTAAAACACTTTATTATTATATACGTATATCAATTATATAGATATATATATACATACATATATAAATGAGAATGATTCAACTATTGTATGTTAAGAGCATGTTTATTAATTGATGATGAATTGTGTAATGTACATTGTATTCATGAATAAACGTGAAATTGTTGGATATAAAATTTGCGAATCTCTAAATATGAAACAACGAAACTTTCGCATCAGACCTAAGGGCAGCAACTACATTATATCAATCGCCTGCGAATATGCCACATGTTCATGCTACTTGCCCCTGAAAGCATACCACAACTCATGCTGTATGCCACTTGTTCGGCTCTCTCGAAAGTTGTCTTTGAGTTGCTGCTGCAGAACACTGAGCCGAAGCTTTCTTTACAACTTTCTGTGGCTAGTCGAGTCGAGGCACTCTAAACTCTCTCTTCATGGCTAACCGTGTTGGCCAAGTTCAAAATCAGAGGTTCAATGTCTGCTGGTTGAGCGTTCAGAGGCTCAGTTCATTTACTGCACTTGCCGCGTCGAGTTCTGTGTAGCGCAACACGCCAAAGTTGGAAAAGTGACAAAAATACAAAAAAAAAAGAAAAAAGGAAAATTCTTGTGTGTCTCGTTTTGCTGGGCAACTAAATAAAAGGCTATTAAAGTTGGCCAACATGGATTATCGTTTACTGGTGGTAAGTGCGGCAATGTTATTAAAATGTATGTACGGAATCAAGTTTGTTGCCCAAGTCTTTTGTTTTGCACTGGGTTCTGGCATTTACTGTTAGCATAAATTCTGGAGCAGTTGGCTGTTTTTATATAGACATGCTAATGAATTAAAGTGACGGGCCAATCGACTTGAGCTACACAAACACACACACACACACACACTCACGCATTGAATGGCTGTTATTTAAGCCTGGCATAGAGCAACTTTCCCGTTACCTAAACGTATTTAGAACAATTTAATAGCACGCACACACCACACACCACAGACACATGCACATACATATACAAAGTAACGACAAATTCTGGCCCCGTTGAACAGCGGTGCTTTGTATTAAGTCAGCCTTAAATATAGTCATTAGCTGGCCAACAAAGTCTCTGTCAGCTACAGCAACGGCAGCAGTTGCAGTTAACTCTGGCTCCGAATGCGGCCAGCACTCGAGTTGCAATTAGGTGGCAGTCAGAGAAAATGCTGCTGTTGGATAGGCCAGCCATCCCAAAAGGGCAAAAGGCGATCCCAATCTCAGTGCCCGAAATAAAGAAACTGAATCAAACTAGTTTTACGCATAACGAGATGGATATCGAAGAGACAACCCGCAAACGACAACGACAACGGCAACGCATTGCTCATTAGAATAAACAAAAATTATAAAAAAAAAGTAAAAAAAAAAAGAATTCAAAATCAACAGCAAACCGTGGCTGACCCAATTTTCGCTCTTTCGGAATGCCGAATTTTGTTTGTGTGGCTGTGAATCATGTCACGAACGAGATGCAAAGCACAAAAGACCTGAACACCCGCATCCCATACGAAATTGTTGGGCACAGTTGAGTTTCATGAGATTCTCAGAGTGTTGGCCCAATTATGCATGCACAAGAGGCCAACAAAATGTGAGGGAAAAACAGAGTCACCTACTTGACCCGAAAAGCTTGAGACATTCTGAAACTTTTGATTTCATTCAAACAGAGACGCAGACGAAGAGGAAAATAAAGAAGCTGACAGAATTTCAGGGAAAGTTTTTTTCCTCAAGTACCCCCACAATGAGACTAAGATGCAAAAGTCACACTCTTGGTCAGTGCCATTCGTTGTTGTTGTTGTTGTTGTTGTTGTTTCAGTTTGTTTATTTTGATGCTGGCGAGCAACTTTCGCGCTTTCGCCAAACGTCGACTGAGAGCGCGTCTTTGTGCCCATTGGGGCATGGCGGAGCATGGAGCCAGGGGCCATGACCAATGCCACAATGCGAGCCATTCAAATAGCAATTAATTTGATTTATGCTGTCGCGTTCTTTATGCACATAAAATATATATAAATTACACATTTGATGCCCAAACTCGTTTTATCTTTAGAAAATACTCAGCTTTTTGCTGCTCGCTCAGCTGTCGACGGCGCAGTCTGCCCCACAATCGCAAACAGACTACGGCGAGGAGCCGCCCGAGGGCTATTATGCATTTGTGGAGTCTCCGAATGCCGTGCCGCCACGAGTGCGTCCACCGCCGTACACGTTCATCAATGCGGACTGCAAGGATGTGGCCTCCGGCAAGAAGTCGGCGGTGTCTGTGCACAACATCTGCGGCGACTTGAATAAGGGACAAATTCCCAAGAATCCGCTGGGTCAGAATGTCCTCGGCGAGCCGTATCCCTTGTGAGTGAATGCATATCCTTACACATTTCCATGTAGCAACAATTGGTTTCCGTCTCGCAGCGAACTGATACGCAATCAGACACTGAAGTTCCTGTCGAAGACGTTGCCCGTGCTGAAGGCGGACGACACGCTGCCCAAGGTGACACAGATCATTCGAGACGAGCCGGTGGATCAGCTGGACAACAACAACATCGATCGGCACTACGCCACACGCGTCACGCGCAGCCTGCCGGATGGCGTGGTGCCCAATGAGTATAGCTACTTTGATCCCGCTCTAGACGAGGAGGAGCAGCAGCAGAAGAAGCTGCAAGAGCAACGCCGTGCCGCCGAGGAGCGCAAGCCACGAAAGTTCTGCGATGGAGGTGGAGTGTAAGTCCACTTGCTCAAATTGTTAAGCTATATATATATAGGAAGTTCATCACATCCGATTCTCGATTTCGTTTACAGCTTCTGCACGCTTTATCGCGCCATTCAGGGCGACACCAGCCCCGCTGTGTCCGCCGCACAGACAGCGGAACGGCGCGAAGAAGTGGGACCCATACGCTATGAGGGCCCGCCCACGCCCTGCCCGGCCAAGGTGGAGTATGCCACGCCCGTCTTTGCCAAGAACTATCAGGGCGCCTGGCGCTATGTGGTGCAGATACCCTATGAGGGCTACTTCACGCAGACTGTGGAGGTGACGCGCTGCATCCAGGCACGCTGCCACTATCTGGATGGCGGCTGCTTGTCCTCGCCACGCTGGGTCAGTCTGCTGGTTGCCGAGATTTTCTATCCGAATGCAGAGGACACGGTGCCAAGTAGCAGCACGACGACACAGGCTCCCTCCGTGCAGGACTTCCAGGCCTACCAGCAGTATCTGCAGAAGCGTGCCGGCGTGGCCACTGCCTCCGATGGCAGCACAGGTGTCCAGGGCGCGGGCGCCCAGAATGCTCCGGCCGATGCGCACTGCGATGGGCACGATGAGCTGGGTTGCTTCCAGGTGCGGCTCTACTACGACTGGTTCTTGATACCTGGCTCCTGCAAGTGCTGGCGTCCCGACTACTTCGCCAAGTACGTGCGCCGAAAGTCTGTCGCCGATTTGTAGGCAAGAATAATCTAGAATAAACTAAACACACATTTAGCATTTAGAGCGTGTGGCATGAAATGCTCATTCTAGCGATCCGACTAACATGGACTGCGCAGAGTTTGCATTTCTTGCAAGCAAGTACATGAATATACATGACATACATAAACACACACACACTCATGTATGTGTGTGTGTGGGCTTAAGTAAGCAATTAGCTATCCTTGACTGAATACGCATTGAATTTCTACTAATAAATATTTCTGCTATAATTGTACCACTGTGATTTTTCTGCTCCAGGGGGGATACAGCTACAACAACAGCTAGGCCATGGCACGCGTTTTGCTCTTGGTATTGATGTTGTTTGAGAGTGTCTGCATGTGTGTGTGTGTGTGTGTGTGTGTGTCTCCCTAAACTAAAATTGAAAACCTGTCCCGCCAGCCACTCAACCAGTTGCGCATGCGTGCGCTTTGCTTAGCGCGGCTTTGCAGTCTGCCCAACCAGTTGGTTGGGTTTGGATGTGTTGCCCGCTCTTCCAGCTGCATTACATAGCTGCAAAATAAAAGAAAAACTCATTTCAAGTAACGTCAAATTGAGCAAGCCAAACAAAGCCTTGACGAACGGCCTCAAGAGGCTGCCATAGAACCGCATATCCAGTTTCCGCAAACCAAGCAGCAAAGCAAGTGAGTGATTTAGCCACAAATTGTTTAAATGTTTGTGTATAAACAAAGCTTCGATGGTGCCGCTCGTTCGCATCATTGTCTTAGTTCGTTGCCTAAGTCTTTCGTTATGATTATTCAAAAATATGCATTGAGCGCAAATAGTGTGGGCGAAATCCAAGATATGTGTTGATTATTATTTATGCACGCTTTCCATTTTTTGTCTGTTACTGTCTATCTAATTTCTAATGTAGAATATGTTGTCCAGCAAGAGCGGCAGCCTAAGTTCACTGGACGCGCTGCCCAAACAATTTGTGTTGTCCATGAAGAAGCTCTTCGACATTCTGGATGATAAGCAGAGCGGCTATGTGCTCTTTGCGGACATTGAGAAGGGCTGGCAGGACGATGGGTCTAAGGGTCTGCCTCAAGGTGTGCTGGATTCGCTGCGTCGCGTAACGCCGCCTAGCGGTCTGTTATCCTTCGAACGATTCTGTGCGGGACTGAAGCTGTGCCTATTGCGCAATCAGCAGCAGCAGACGCAGCATTTGCAGCAGTTACAAATCCACGATAAGATGACCAAGCCGCCGCGTCCGCCGTCAGCGCCACAGCTGCTCGGTCTGGGTCTGGGCCTGGACAGCAGTGCGCCCACAGCAAAGGTGCGTCCACGATCGCAAATCAGTCCCGAGCTGGAACACGAAGTGGATTACGGCACGCCAGCACCGCCGCCAAAGCCACCGCGTCAATCCGCAGCAGCTCCTCCGTTAGCCAAGGCGGACATACGCAATGCGCTGCAGAACTGGCAACTGAGTCTTATGCACAGCGAGCAGAAGAGCTTGAAGACTGCACGTGAGCAATTCGAACATCGCGGCTCTGCTGATGGCGGCTCGTCCTCCACCTCGGCAACGGACTATACGATGGGTGCATTGACGCTGGCGCAGCCACCCAAGAAATCGAATAACAAACGACGAGAGTCCCGGAGGCACACCTTGCAGCATGGCATTGACTATAATATGCTGAAGCGACTGAAGCTTTTGGAGGAGCAGCGAGAGTTGCTGCTCTTCGGCCTGGATGGCGTGGAGAAGGCGCGTGATTTCTATATGCAGCAGGTGCTCAATGTCCAGGAGCAGATTAAGTACTTTGGACGTTTAGGCACACGATTTGTAAGTCACATTACTGTATACACGTTAATACATATAAATGAGATCTGCTCGCTTCACAGGAGCAATGGTCTGAGGTGCAGCAGGAGCGACTCAACTATCAGCGCGCTCGCGTGCTGGAAGCCAATCGCAGCTTGGCCCTGTTGACAGACACCTGGGAGCATGGCGGCTATCCGTTGCACATTAATCTCGCCTTGCCGCGCAAATCCCTGCAGCACTTCAATTGCAAGTCATACGCCTCGAATGATGCGGAGATCTACGAACAGCACCAGCAGCAACAGCAGCACACGCAATTTCACAGCCTGCGAAATATGTCGAACTTTGTGCTGAGCCAGCCTTCACCTGTGAGCCAATCCTCTGCGGGGCTGGGAGATGCGGATGTTGTCTACTAAAACAGATTATGAACAGCGGAAATAGTGAAAAGACTTTGTAAATAATTTGCATATATATTAAAATGCTTAACAAATCATTGGGCACTATTGACGAACTATTGTGGATTGGGAAAGCGTCTCATGTATTTGTTCAACTGTTTGTAGTTCAGATTGTTGCCGGGTTGCACAATGCCCTGATTGACCGTCTTTTTCGCCTCGAATTTGCGATCCATGTAGAATTTGTAGCAATTCTGAAATTGACTAATCTCTTTGTGGCAATACTTCTCCACGAACTCGTTGTCCTTGAGGCACGCAAACAGCACACCCATCTCCTGCAGGCATGCTACATCGGAGCCAGAGTCTGCCTTGCCGCTGACCGTGTTCTTCAGGCGCAGCGGCAGTATCTCTTGAAATGGCACATCGTTTTCGTTTTGTGGCTTTCGCCCACGTGCCGCATAGAGTGCTCCTGGAATACGCATCTGCAAATGAATATATTTAATCACATTTCTTTCAGTATTTTCGATTTTATTTTAATTCACCGTGTTTTTTGCCGTTTGCCTGGCGCTGCAATCAGCTGTTTGCTGTTACGTCAAAAGCGAATGCGCGCGTTTACCAACACAGGGAATACAGAGTAACTAGTTTCACATTATTCAACACTAGTCCCATGTCGCTCTGATCAACATAAAATTTACACAAATAAAGAAATACATATGGTAGAAATAAACAATACTAGAAAACATGGATGCCGTTGATGACAACCACCAGGCGCCGCATCTAGCCGACTTCGCCGGCAACAATGAGGCGGACCGAGAACAGATCGATGCCGCAGCAATTGTGAATGATGCAAAAGTCGCAACAACTGGTGCTGGTGTGTGGGAACGTCAGCTCTTTCGGTTTCATCCATACCATGGCTCCAACATACGCTTAGATGACGGTGCAACAGTCGCCTTTCGACGCACTAGCTTCGCCGATGCTCTCACCTTCTCCGAGCGACCGCTGGTAAGCATTGTTAATCTCTATGTATCTATATGGGATGTAAGCATATGTGTGTGTGGGTGTGTGTTTGTGAATGTAGTATGTGTGTGTGTGTGTGTGCGCAAATGTATCAAACCGTGAATGTTAATTGATTAATTTCGTGCAGGCGCCCGGCGAAATATTTCTAGTGGAGATTGAGAAAATCGAACGGGGATGGTCGGGACACATGCGACTGGGCCTGACGGAGCTGACACCAAACGTAATTGGCATGCGGAGCGAAGGATTGCCGCACTTTGCGTTGCCTGACTTGGCCAATTTAGGAAACAGTTGGATATATCCGATCTCAAAATTTGAAATGAATCAACGTCAAGAGCAAGCCGGCGAAAATGTCGATTTTATAGCCAATGAGCCGCCCCAACGTAAGTAAAATTAAGATATTCAATGGACCTGGATCATTAATTCCTTTAATCCTTAGGTAATCTACTTGGCGATGCAACGCATGTGCGTACGCCGCGCGGCTTACTACCCAAGAGACTGTTGCGTCCATCGATGGACAATGGGAACTCGGATATACTGCTCACAGACAGAGGCTCACGCATTGGCATCATGTATGTGCCCACAGAGACCGATGCATCCAAAGGCGAATTACACTTCATTATTAATGGCGTGGACAAGGGCCCAGTGTCAAAGGAAATACCATTAAATAGGTCACCTTTGTACGTTGTTATTGATGTTTATGGCACGACAAAGCAAATACGCATCATACAACTGGAAGGCAGTGAGTAATCAGATTCCATTTATAATTAGATTCGTTCAATTGAAATTGTTACTTTTCTTCTCTTTCTGTAGTACTGTCCTTGCAAAGTGCTTGTCGCAATGTTATACTGGAGCACATCGCAACTGGCTCCATTGCGCGGCTGCCACTGCCCGAGAGCATTAAGCGTTTCTTATTGCGCCGAGATTAGGAACTGAGACAAAGCGCACACACTCACACATAGAAAGAAAATGAAGCAAAACACACACTTTATGTAATAGAGTGTGTGCTGTTGCTCTGTACTGTTGTGCATCAGCGTGCGTCGTGATAGCCTGTTTACCCATTTATATATATTTTATACGCATATATATTGTAGACAGTTGAAGTTGAAGCTGTCGTTCATTGACATTTCATTCCTCACATGCGCCGTTGGCGCTCTCGACGTTACTTGCCCGCTCCCCCCTCGAAAAGGCGGCTCTTGATCGGAGAGACAAAATAGTTGATGTCATAGTCTATCATCATCTCCATCTCTAGCTGCATCTGGTCGACGGCGTCGATGGTGGATGTGTCAAGCAATTTGTATTTTCATTCTGTAGATATAGCTTATAATATTTTGGTTACGTGATACCAGTTCTTTATATTTATATTTTATATACGTAGATTATGTTTAAAAGCATCACATGAATTTTACTCACTGTTACAGAACCCCCCATGACTCTTCCCCATCACCTTTAAATGCGTACATACCTTTAAATATGTACAAAGCGCGCTTTGCTTAAAAGTGAAAAGACAAAAAATTGAAAGTGAAAGACGATTTGAAGTAAATACCCAATTTCCCAAGAAACGAAAAGAAAAAGCAAATAGAAAATAAAACCTATGCACCGATCTGCCTTTAATGCCGTTTCGGTCCACCCTAGGGCGATTTCCGTTTCCGTTATTGTACGTTTAAGTATATTGTTGCTAAATGTAATATAAGGTATAATTACAATATTGTAGTCTGTAAATTCTATGTAATACTACGACGTAATATATTAAGGGATAAAAGTGTATGTAATAAAGACATAAAATAATAGCATGTAATTGTATGTGTATTGATAAAATAAAAATAAATAATGAAAATGATAATTTTTGTAAAAGTTTACTTACTGAAGGGGGGGCTGTCTGTCCATACAAATCTTGGTGGTAGCATTTACATTTATTCCAGCAGCCATCGAAGTCCGATCTTGGAAAATTCGTTACTTAGACAATCGCGCAACTGTTTAGAATCGATCCCAATCAAACAAATATTGCTTACAGAACAACAAGTTGATTGTTGCTTTAAAATGGAAACCTCTTTGCATGCAAAAACTTTAATGCCAATCGAAATCGGTCTGTATTTATTCGAAATATTCGTATTTGAAAATTTACTTTTTAATTTATTCGTCTTGTAGTTTTTAAGCCTTATTATTAACATTTGTTATTTCCAAGCCCAAGAACATTCAATCTTTTCTCAATAATCACACTATGATTTTACTTTTGACATGCCGAAAAGTATGCTGTAAAATATATATATTTTTGAATTTGTCTGCAAGTAAATCGAATTGAAACAGTTACAATTTACATTTCTAAAATATAAAACAAACGAGCAGCTATATCTCGGGTAAATAAAATAATTTATTTACCCAAGATAGTCTAATAAAATAAAAAAAATAATATTTGTTAAACACTTACAAACCTGACCAAGGAATCGCCAGCTAAGGCCGGCTACTATATAATATATATGTATATGGATATTTATAACTGAATCTACTTGGAGCGATTCTCAGCTAGCTTGGCCTTGAAGAGTGCCTTCAGCTCCTCGGCACCCTCCTCGTTGGTGGCCTTGTAGTAGGGCAGCTCCGCAAGTTTCTTTAGCCAGGCGTGCACCTTGGGAAACTTGAACTCATCGATGGGAGCAACATCGTTACCGGATGTCACGGTTGCCACACAGCAAAAGTCCGCAATGGTCAGCTCGTTGCCGCACAAGTATGTCTGATCCTTGAGGAAGCCCTCCAGTATCTCATAGCACTTCTGCACATAGGCTATCTTATCAACGGAACAGTCAGTGGAGCCAAAGTAGAGCACTGGCTCATAGAGGAAACGCAAACGGGCGAACAGGTGGCCAGAATCCAGGTGGAGGCGTGCATCTACATTGGCGCGTTTGACCAAGTCCTTCGGGTACAGTGACTCATGTGCCTTGCCGTATTTCTCAACCAAATAGGCGCATATGGCATGCGAGTCTATGATGTTAGCATCGCCATCGATCAATGTGGGAATCGTGTGCTGAGGATTCAATTTCAGAAACTCTGGCGTCAGATGTTCACCTTTCAATAGGTTAATTGGCCTACAAAACAAAGACAATTCATTAATTGGCCAAATGCATTGGGTGTGTGGGCTGCACTTACCGCAGTTCAAGTTCAAGTCCAATTGCCTTAGCTGTCAGCATGACAGCGCGCGAGGGGGGGCTCAGTGTGGCATAATAGAGGATTGGCTTCGACATGGCTCGAGCTGTAAGTCATTTAAATGATATTAGATTATAGCATGCCTATTAATAAACAGTTATCATATATGGTTATGCGATAAGCTCATCGTATGTTTACTTCACTTACACATCTACACCAACTGAAGTACCTGCCCTATGACTACAAAATACATATGTAAAAACGTTGTCTCCGTGAGCCCCCCCACAGCTGATAACAAACTATGATAAGCCAATATCAAGAGTGCACACAGTGAAAGCTCTGTTTAATGCACAGGTGCTTCGTATAGTCGACCTCTGTGTGTATTCTATTTGTTAACCGAGCTTTTACTATACTATATATAAATACCTGTACAAAACTATGTACAAGTATATTGGTGTGGGATCTGACCGGCACTCGCTTGATATACAAGCACTACTATATACAAACATAATATGCAAATTCGCTGTGCAGCACAAACAATATAAATTTAATTAGTAGGGGGACAGACTCACATACACGCACGCTTACACTTGTATAGGTACATATGTATGTATGTGTACATGGAGGCAGATATGACACATTCACAAACTAATAGGAAAAATACAGCCAGATCGCGCCTTGTTTGTTGTTTAAAAGTCACACACATCGACATCGACATTGCCGGCAAATTGTTTTTATAGCGCTTAAATGTTTATGTTTATGTGTGCCTGTGTGTGTGTGTGCGTGTGATTGTCGTGAGAACAACGATAATAAACAAGTCGTGTATAGTTTCCTATAGGAGTTCCCTCTGCAGCATGTTGCTTTTCTGATTTTGCGCATCCAAATCCATTTACACTAATATACTTACATAATGTGAATTTATTTATATGCTAGACGCAACAAGTTATTTTTCTATGACCGCTCGCGTCGAAGTCGGAAACGTGACTGAAAAAGCGAAACGTAAAATATACGAGCGAAGAGCGCTCACTGAACGAAACCAGAGAGCGGGAGTAGAACAGTTGGTCAGAGCCAGAGCCAGTGCTCAGAGCTCGGAGCTAGGAGCTCAGATCTCGGATATGAATGTATTAGTGAGCGAGAGGCGTTTAATATATTGCTCTTGGTTTATTCATAGAGTTTTGGTGTACATACATATACGCAAACGCGTTGTTAGTAGCACGTTAACGAGTATGTCGATTACATATAAACTATTTAATATGATATAATGAATATAATACCAGCATTTTCGGTTTCTTTTAGACAATCAAAGTATCTGCATTGTAAACACTATGGAATATATATGTATATATATATATATATATATATGTATGTATAGATACACGACTATTGCAATATTGTAGTCACCAAATGACCTATAAGAATTGAAAGTATGCGTATTTTACAATTTGGAAAGTTGCTTTAAAACGCAGTATAGTATAGCTGTACTAGTTAATATATAGCCGTTTAATGCGAGCATGTAAATCGCTTATGTCGAGATTGTTCGTATGCAACATCACATTAATAGCTGATTCAGTTGTCGAGTATGCTGCGCTTGAGGGCCTCCTCCAAATCGGCGTCATAGCTCTCCGGCTTCGAATAGTCCGCTGCAAACTTTTCATTATCTTTTTTGGTCAGGGATTCCTGGTTCTTCTTGGTGGCACCGCTGCCACTGCCATTGAGCTTGCTCTTGTTCGAATTGCTGTCGTTGAGCGATTTGCCAAAGTCGTTGGAAAAGTTGTGTGCATCGAACGCATCAAACTTGGCGAAATTAGTGTCCAACGTGGATGAGTTTGCAGGCTTCGTGGATCCAAAGCTGTCCTCGAAGTTATCATTGAATGCATCAAAGAGCTTGGTGTCCGATTTTGTTTTCGTTGTCGTTGTCGTACTCTGAACGGCGAAAGCATCAAACGCGGCCACATTCGAGCTGACCTTAGTATGTTCGTTGTTTTTCGAGTTGATTGAGTTAAAGTTGTTGTCATTGAAATTGTCATTAAATGCATTGAAAAAGGAATCGTTGAGTTTGTTCAGATTTGCTTTGGTGACTCCTTTCGTCGCTTCGCCAACCTCTGCAGGTTTCTCCAGCGCAAAGTCGTCAAAGTCAGCAAAAGCATCCAGTGCTTTCGGATTCGATGCGGCCGATTTTTGTGAAGGTGCAGGACTGGCATTCAGATTGAATGCATCAAACTGATGCATCAATTCGCTGCTGAGCGGTGTGGCCGTCTTCGATTTGTTATTGTTGTTCACGGCCTTCGGGGGGAGCTCATCTGAAAATCAAATCGAATGATTAGTATGGGGGAAGGTTATTTATAAACTTCTGCAGCACATACCCTCCGAGCTGAAGTCCTCGGCGAAGTTCTTCTTGCTGGCCCCTCCTACAGACGTGCTCTCATCATCATCTGCAAAGGGATCTTTGATATTGAAGGGATCCTCATAGCGATAGTCCTTAAACGGATCATCGTTAAAGTCTGTCGGCCCTTGTATTACAGGCACTGGCGTGGCAGCCGGCTTGACGACACTGCTGACGCTGCTGCCGCCAAAGGCATCAAAAAGACCTGCTAAAGATGCTGATCCGGTTCCCGTTCCCGTTCCCGTTCCCGTTGTGGCCTGTTTCTGCAGCGGTGTATTGGAACGCGACAAATGTTGGTTATTTGTGCTGACTGCTGTGGGGGCTGATGCGGATGCTAATGCAGATACTGGTGTCAATGTTGATGTCGATGCCGATGCCGATGTCGATACTGATGCTGATGCTGATGCCGATGATGTCGATAGCAGTGTGTGGGTGGAGGCTTGTGGGTGCAGGACTGGCAGTGTTGGTGTACTAGTGCTGGCTGCCTTACCCTGGCTTTGAGGGTCATCAAAGAGCGAGAAGCTATCGAGCAGCGTGGCATTTAGCGCCGGTATGGGCGTGGTGGTGTTTGGGTTACCGATTGGAATGTTTTTTAGCTGTGTCAGTGGGTGTGGGAAATGAGCAAAAAATCGGTGTGTTTTTGTGAGTGGAAGGAAAAATAAATACAAATCAAATTAATTTAAAAAAAGAAGAGAGAAAACAAACGATTAAGTCAATGAATTAGACAACTAATACAAAATATTGGCAAATTAAAACCAAATACCATAAATTATAACAAAAGAAAAACTTTAAGCTTTTACATAGTATAATATATATACTCGGGTGTAGCTGCTGTGGAGAAGATAAGCAGGGGAAGGAGACCTGCATGAAACAAAGCTGATATAACCGGATGCGACAAAAATGTTTCTTTATTCTCTCATTATGGTTATATGTTTGTTTATCATAACTCAATTGTTATACGCATTATTATTATAATTATTATTATTATTATTAATGATGTCGAACATATTTAGATATTTTTGTTGTTTAATTAATGCAAAACTTGATGGTGTTACACGTTAGTTTGGGTACCCATTATATGTATAAGTATTTATGTATTGAACATTAAAATCAATGTACGGGAAGCTTTAGGTTTCGGTATGTGAACAGTTTCGTGGTTGTATATAGTATTAAATATATATATATAATTTCCATGTATATATATTTTGTATGCATGTCTCTCAAAACAAATATCGTAACATATTGTACAAACAAGAGTTTGATGTGGGACTAGAATATCAATAATTTATCGTTGACCAATTATCCAGAGTGCATACGAAAAAACAATTGTTATTCGATCCTATGGCTCCTACTACACCTAGTCGATGGCAACGTGTCTTTAAAAAGTATTAACAACTTGATTCTATAATCGGCTGATTCTATATAGGTTTCTGTTGGAATGCAATTCGAGTACACGATCAATTGATGCAACTTCCATTTGTGGAAAATTATTTAATAAATAGTAAAGCAATCATGTTGGAAGTTACAGGCTAATGAAATTCGAGCTATATATGTATGTATGTATATATGGTGGATCATAGGCTGTATATATGCACTTAAATATGTGTATGTATGTCTGTGTGTGTCTTGTATAATTGCTATAAACTTTAGTATTATATGCAGAAACAACAACAATTTGCATTTAAATTCCTTAATTGAGTTATATATGAATCTATCAATCATTTCGAGACTAGCATTTCATCCAAACTAAACGGTTCGGCGTGCACTTAAGAATTTCAGAAATATGCTCCGTATGCTCCATAATAGTATGCAATGTATATGATTATTTGGTCTTTAAACGAAAGCAAATCTCAAGTAAATATGATTTAAATACAATAATGCACAACACTTCATAGTGTGGCGACTTTAGTTAAATTTAAACATTAAACACTTTGACTACATTAAACACGACATAACTTTTACTTTTTGATATATGTATCAATTGATTGATTTTAGATTCGAATTGTATTTAGTACATTTATCTAATTAGGCATGAAATCTGCGAGTATGCTGAACGGCCGGCCATGTGTGTAATACAAATACGAATATTCAGCCGGATCGAACTCTGATATATGGGTTCTATATGCAATGTCTATATAGTATACGCAATTAGGTTTTGTACGCTTCAAATTTGTTGCTAGGCTCAACTGCTGACTGAGTTTGTGTCTATCTGTGTGTGTCATGTTTCTGTTAATATTATATTATATATATATATATATATATATAAACTGTATACATATATATTTATATGAATTTATTGAAATATGATTATTATTATTAAGATGTTCACTGAAAATAGAGAATTGCAAGAGATGAAAGCAAATAGTTAGTTTCGTACGGGCAGCAGAGTTAAGGCAATGTGTTTAAGGATCGAATATGTACCTCTTGCATTTGCATTATTGCCCAAATCAATAAGCAATGTTACAATTGTTAAATTACTAAATTAAAACTTCTACTTAAACCAAAAATAAAATGTTCGAGTGCAGAATGTTTTTTATTTGTTAAGGGTTTTTGTTTAGGTGAATCAAAGAATAAGTTAACACAACTACAAACAATTTAAGGGTGGGTTAGTGATAATAATTAATAACCGAAAACAATCGAATCGTAGTAAAATATTAATATATATATATATGCATATATAATGCCATGTTAATGCAAACAAAAACTTAACATTGTGTGAAAACAATTTCAACTATTTAACAAAATAATTGTTGCGGCGGTGCGATGTGCATGCATTACCACCGATCCCAATGTACATTAAACTTGCTACCAACCTTATTGTCAAAATCGTCAAAGTCAGCAAATCCTCCGCCTCCACCGCCGCCGCCAGAGCCGAAGCCGCCGGTAGGCTATAAATTCGAGGGTATTCATTAGCCTATCATATAATTTACTATATTCATTAAATTAATTTACCTGTGCTGCGCGTGGTGGAGCTGGTCGAGGTGGCGGAACCTTGGATTTCTTTGGTGGCAAAGCTGGACTAGGTGATTCTGGTCTGGGTGGCGGGCCAGAACGTTGCGCATTGGGACTAAGCACCTGACCCTGACCCGTGGGCGCATGCAGCGCCGCAAACGGATCACTGCCAAAATCATCCTTCCCAGGCTGCGTATACAATAAATACATTT
Organism: Drosophila aldrichi; assembly: GCA_035045965.1. Classification (NCBI taxonomy): domain Eukaryota; kingdom Metazoa; phylum Arthropoda; class Insecta; order Diptera; family Drosophilidae; genus Drosophila; species Drosophila aldrichi. The sequence goes on from JAWNOM010000084.1 coordinate 915,108, forward strand.
AATATTATCTTACAAATTAGAATGAAGAACTCACCTCTGGCGTTATGGCATTTGATTTATTGGCACCGAACGCATCGCCACCAAATGGATCGCGTTGCGTTTGGCCAAATCCGCTAGCGCTGCTCTGGCCAAATGCATCGAAGCCACTGTCAAAGCCAGAGCTCATATTGAAGCTGTCATCAAAGCCGCCGATAGCGGGCGTGGGTTTGCTGCTAGCCTGCCCGCTGAAGGGATCGTTGTCAAAGCCATTGGTAGCATTATTAGCAGCACCGCTGTTGTTCTCCTGGAATGGATCATCTTTGGGCATTTCGACTTCTTTTTGCAGTACTTTGCGCGCATCATCAAAGTCTGGCTCGATTTTCAATTGATATTCCGAGACGAGTTCAGCATTTTGATTCTCCATGGCAGCGCGACAAATTAGCAATGCATCCGTCATCTGTCGCTGTGTTTCCATCAGCTGGGTGACCATCGAGCGTACCTAAAACCAACGATACATTGGTTAATACTGCAAATATACAGATATTTGAAGAGTCTATATATAATTATTTACAGAACTAATCTGCAACTGCGTATTCTGCAGATGTTTTGTTAGCTTGGATAGCTCTCGATTGTTGTTGTCGTATTCCTTTTGTAGTGCTGCTTCCTCATCCTTGAGTTTCTGCAGCTCCGAGCGCTTGGCATTCAATTCGCCCTCCTGTTCGTTGATGGTCTCTTCTTGCTTGTGACACTGATCCCGTATCTTAGTTACCTACAAAAACAGAACAATCACAGGTTAAATATTGTGCCAGTGCTCTTCATTTCTTGTAAGATAAAAATAAATTAAACATAAACACAGAAACATAACATACAAACATAAAGCACAAACGATAATAAATAAACAAACCTGATTGCTGGTGCGGGTTATGTCAAGACTTACAGAGGCCAACACGGCCAGATTTTGGATAACCTTAACGTTACGTATGGTAATATAGTGTTTTAAGTGCATTCACCAGTTTAGTATGTATAATTTGGGTAAAATAATTGCGTACCAATTTGTGTTAACAGTGGAGGAACATAAATAATAAAGAAAAGGGAAATGGAAATCATATTCAAATTAAACCCATTGAAAATCAAAGTTACATATTAAGGAAAGCAGCTAAACCCAATATTCAAGCAATTTAAGATCAATATCAGATCATGCAACGATAACTACTTGAGCCTGCAGATCATCGAGACGTTTCTGTGCCTCGCCACGTTGATTCTCCAGCTGCTTTAGTGTAGCCGTCAAGGTATCCAATTCGCTCTGCAACAAATCGAATTTAATTATAAGAAGCTCTATACATACATACTTTTGTGGTGCTCTATGAGTTACCGACCTGTAGGCTTCGCACTTCACCATTCTTGATACGCACATCGGCCTCTTTTTGTGCGATTTCCGTTTCTAGGGCACGGCGCTCGCGTGCCAGTTCTTCGATCTCTTTGGATATCATCTCCAACTCGGGGTTTGAGTATGTCGGCTTTGTCTCCTGCGGCTGCACTTCCACACCAGAGACGATTGAACGCATAGACGGTGGCACCATATTAGCTGTTAGCACTTGAGGCGGATCTACGCCGCGTTGTTTACGCTCCACAAGCCACATGGCCAACGCGAATTGCTCCACGGTCAGCTTGCCCGATTGATTGGTGTCGCAAAGTGCCCTGTTAAAGAAATAAGAGATAAATATATTAATTTGAAATCTTTTAGAAACTACATTGTGCTGCTTACCAAATATCTGCGAGAGTGCGTTGTGGTATACCCGATTTAATGAATATGTCTTTCACTTCGAGTCCAGAAACCAAGCCATCCTTGTCCAAATCGGATTGTCGGAATATTTCCTCAAATCGTAGTAATTCGACTGGACTGACCACCCAATCAGCGTTGGCCGTCACCGACGGTGGCGCTCCAATGGGTATCAGTGGATCAGTTTGTATCAGTGGCTGCGCGTTAACTGCTCCCACTGGTGGAATGCGTGTCATAGGCGGCACAGCAACGGGCAATGGTGGTATAGCTGCCGGCGGTGCAATATCTTTGGGAAAGTTGGCCACGAAGCCACCATTGCCAAAGCCCTCGCCACTGGGCGCGCGTGGCATTGGAGCATTAACTCCAGCAACTGCTGGTGGCGGTGGCATCTCAGGCTTTGGTGCCTTTCGAAGTTCTGGCGGCAACACACTGGGCACTGTGCGTTTCTGGAGTGTCTGATAAACGAGATGCATAGCGACAATAAACTCGTGCTTATCCAGATTGCCATCCTTGTCCTGATCAGCTAAATCCCAGATAGTGCCCAGAATGTTCATCGGCAGCTTAGAATCCATCAACACGCCTTTTACTTTGTTGCCCGGTAGCATGCCGTTCTGCGGATTTAGCGATTCAAACAGTTGCTCATACTTGAGACGATCGATGACACTGATACTCCAGTCCCCACTTGGGGCACCTGCTCCGGCAACTGGCACCGTCTGTATGCGAGTAGGTATGGCCTTTGGTATTTCACCCTAGAAAGCATGTGACACAGATTAAGTATTGGTTTTTCTTCGTTTGCAGTTGTGTAACAATTTTACCACTTTCGGTGGATTCACCGTATCCATGTAGATGTTGTTCATATTGGCCACCTGACCCGCCTGAGACAGTGACACCAGCTTGAGAGCGACAAAAAATCCTGGCTTGTCCAGAAAACCCTTGCCATTCGGATCGGATAGATCCCAAATGCGGCTGAGCACCACATCGCTCAAGCCTGACTTTTTCAAGAACTTAGCGGCCGTCATGGCCTCAATGGCACCAGTGCCCTTTGGGTCAATCTATAAAAATAAAAATTGGGCACAAGCGCGCAAAAAAATCAATAAGGGGGTTGTTAATCACCCGCCGCACACACATTTCAGCGTACGATTCGCCTTTACCTGTTTGTAGTACGCCTCATAGACGAGGTTGTGCTTGCCGCACACTTTAGTAAAGTCCAAATTCATATTGCCACCGATTTGTGTATATTGTGTGCACACTTTGATCTCAAATAGTATGCAGAAAAGCCACGGAATTTGCCTCTCTGACTCTGCGTTGTTTTAAGCGTAAGCGCTGTTATCACTATCACAAAATCGATTTTTTTCTCTCTTATTGGCGTAAGGGTAAGCGAGGGCGGAACTCGCTTTTATTATGTATGTGCGGTTGTACAGTGGCCCGCTCCTTAATTTTTAAGCGCCGCGAGTTGCACGTACAACTTGAACAGTTATAGTGTTGCAATTGAGCACATTACGGCTACAATTTTATTACACACATGAAATTTAATTTTTTGCTTTTGCCTTTTTCAGCATCGGCCTCTAGCTAGTGTTGGGCAGCGTCTTTACACTATTAAGCAACGCATTTACTAACACTGATACCAGGGCTGCAAACCATATAGTTTGAGGCGAACTGCATAAAATAAAAATGCAAGCCTAACGAATCAAATATTTAAAATACATTTCGGCAAAAATATGTTTAAAGGATTATTATTGTTATTTTTGTTTTTAATTTCATTATAGTATTAATCGTTTCTGTGTTTAATTTGTTAACTACTAGGTGCAGTCATCTAAAAAAACACATATACATGTATACATTTAAAGTAATCGTATTCGACAGTTGGCTGCTCCGCATTGACAATAAAGCACTTTGCCAGGTACCACGCCCACCTCGTAGTTATAATTCCAAGTCAATTCGGTGCCGGAGCGTATGTGGTTGGCCGAAAAGAAAGCCACCCAGGGAAAACGTAGATCGTGCGTGTCTACGAACACGTTCTGCACAAACAAATTTGGCGCACACGAATGCTGCAAAATAATTAAATATGCGTTTAGTTAAGATTATAGCAGCGAGCGTTACGCATGCACTCACATTAAAGTAGCGCCCCAAATTGCCAGTTGTTTTCGCATCCATTATGTAGGGTGCCTCATCTCTGCCGAAGAGTCGACGCACTGAATTCTCGCGCACTGTTTCATCCAGGTCCGCATTCGGATTGAAGTTAATCACAGCCCTCTCCTGTGAGTCCTGCTCCGTGGATTGGGTGGAGTGGCTGCGGGAGACTCGTAGTTTATCCTTTTTGCGTGGCTGATAATACTTAGCGGGCATGAAATCCGCATCATCTTCAGGATCTGGTACATAAGTGTCTTCTTCCTCTTCCGCCGCTGAGTGCTCAACATCCGATTCGTAGCCCTCTTTTAACTGCTCGGCCACCTCAATGTAGTCCAAATCGGCAAAATACTCATCACCGGCATCCAAGCCACCTTCGTTGGCCATAGTTTCGGTTAGCAAGTGACCGGCATAAATGCAAATGAATGCACCTTTCGGTATATCGTTGACACAGCGCAAACCCCAACCTCGATTCGAGGTCTTGAATACCTGCAACTTCATTTCTAGCGAATGCTGGACCACACGATTTAAGCAGTTCTTTTTGCATTTACACCGCGAATTGCATTCATAAATTCCAGTGGGCACATGCTCGTGCAGGCGTTTGTATTGATAGCCAATCTCTTCGATCGGCTTGTTGGGATTGCAGTAGCGGACACCCGCCACAGTCAGCTGCCAGCAGGCGCATTTTGATTTGTCCTGAAAGGAAGACAATTAGTTGGTTTGCGGGAATGAAGCTCACACCTACTTACGGAGCAATCATCCTCACAATCGCAACCCACCAGGAACTCCTCGTCGAGATTAAGATGCACGCCTTCTGTCGGTATACGCTGTTTGGCATAAGTACATGGTGGTGGCAGTGTGTTGTCATAATAGTTAACGAGCGGTATGGCCATTTTCTCTTGACCCTTTGAAATGTCTGCCTCTTTAACAATAGTGGGATCTATGGAGTACTCCGCCAGACAACGTAGATCAGGAGTGAAATCAAAGTTTTCCACGTTTAGCACATTATCGGTGGCCCGCAAATATTTGTGAACTTCGGCCAGATTACGAAAACTCTTGCCACAAGGGCCACGATAGACAACATTTCGCTTGGCTTTCTGCTTAAATACTAAACGTTCCCAACCAGAGAGCAATGGCTTGGCCAACGGACTGTAGCTATCCAGGCGATGAATGATCTTGAACAGACAGGCCGGCGTACATTCATGTGGCGTATACATCTTAGGTGGCAGATTTCGTTTGGCGGTGAAATAGACGACGTGACCCTTGGGCCGATTTTCGTCATCCACATAGATGGTGGAGTTGTTCAAATGTCGAACAGTATTCCTGGCTGCAGCTGCAGCAGCCGCAGCATTGGAAGCAGTCGCTGCAGCAGATGACGATGATGACATATTTACGTTCTGTGGTGCGGAGCTGCTCTTCCGGGCGATGGCGCGCATTTGCTGGTTAACCTGTCTGCTGCTTGTCTCCATTTCCTTGGTGTATCGTATAAAGGGCTCGGTGCGCTTAATAGAGAATTGGCAATATCAATAGTTAATGCAAGCCATAGTGTTTAATATATAGGTAAACTCACGCGTGGAACACGATGCTGTTGCATGGCATTGGCGCTGTTTAGTGCGTTCTGCGTTTCCTTGAAGACTGGACCAAGACGCAAAGAACCACGATAGATCCATTCAGTATGATTCTTGTCATCGTCAAACTGCATCTGCACCAGACTGCAATCAATGTCAATCACTCGCGCATACAACCAGGTGCCATTGGATTCAGTGTTCATATTCTGGCCACGGGTGCACTGCACCATAGGTCGATCCACAGAATATTTCTCCACATATTTTTGTATAAAGTCACGTGAGCCTGGGTGCACATCCTCCCACACTTTTTCTGACGCCATGCAAACCAAACGCACATCGTTATGCTGAACATACTGTGTGTAGCCGTCATCGTAAAATATTAGATATCTAAAGCGATTGGCCTGCTTCAAGGGTTCCGCTATGATGCCGGGATAGAATGCGCTGGGAACGAAACCTTTTTCTTTGCCACGCGACAAAGTGCTGCCATTGAAGTAGGCTATAACACGAGTGCCTGTTGAGAAATCAAAGTGAATATTAGAAAGTCTTATATATAATATATATATGGGTGTCTCACCTATAGTTAGGCGTACTGGGGGCGGTTCAAAGTAGGCGAGATGTTTGGCCGTTACAGTTTTAACCATTTGATATGGTGTATTCAGATATTTAATCTTATAGCTTTTAACTACATTGCCGCCCACCGTAGAACTCTCCGTGAACTCAATCACTTTGACTGACACCCAACTGGCAATCGCTTTGTTCTTCACAGCGTAGTAGGTCTCGTTCAGCTGAATGGGTGGACGTTCTATCTCACCAGCGGGTGGCACTTGCTGCAAAAAATTATGCATATATATAGCAAATAATATTTTAATGTTTCTTCGTTGCACTCACCACATAATCGTTCATGTTGTGGTACAGGTCAAGTGGCGGTAAATGCTTGTGAACCACTTGACATGAACTGTACAGAGCAAAGTGCATCTTGTCTGCCATATTTTGCAACTTGCAAAGCTCGTCATTGACCATCTCGATTTCTTGGCCTATGCGTTGAGATTTTGCTTCAAGTATGCTCTTCGACCAAGCCATTTGGTCATCCAAATCCACTTTGTTTATTACAGTTTTAATTGCATCCTCTAACTCGTTTTCAATTAGCTGCAAATCATTCTTTGAGAACTCGGGCTTGCCTGTGCTTGGAATATAACATGTCAGCTTTTTTTTTATAAGGATATACGTTCACACTTACTCTGCTCATCGTCGTCCTCCTCCTCATCACTACTGTCAAGTGCCACAAAGTCCGCATGATTCTGGTTGAAGCTACGCAACAGCAGCGGTTGCTTGGCCACTAAGTGACCCGCATAGTCCTAAATTGTTCAGTATATATTAAATATCTCGTTTGACGTTTATTTTGGTCTACACACCTCATACATGTCCATGGCTGTGTCATAGCAACCCATGCATATGTACTGTCGCTTATGGGCCTTCCTAGGCACCTTGTAGTAATTGAGAGCTGCCAAGCTAGCGCGCACGTATTGTTTGTGCAGCTTTTCGCAATTGCAGTTGAGGCAATCCTTCTTGTAGTAGATTTCGTTATCCTCCTCATAGTCAACGGATTCTTTAGAGTCACCCTCGGGTTTAGTTTCTTTATAATCTTCTTCGTATAGCTTGACTAAACAGCTGCTTTCGACTTCTTGGCTGGGCTCTGTTTCCATGGGCTCATCTTGAATAGATTCCTGTTGTGCTTTGCTTGATTCATCGAGTTGCTGCGGTTCCTTAGCTTCTGACATTGATTGGGGTACAATCGGTTCTTCTTCTACAGTTGTGCTTTTTGTTGGCATAGCTGAATCCAACTTAACACCTACTATTGTGGCATCTTCTGTGTTTGTTTTTGATTGTGTGATGTGCTCGGCGACAATTTGCGTATCTTCACATTCTTCTGTGTCTTTGTCATTTTTGTCTGGATTACTATTCACACTCATTTTATCGTCCGTTTTGGATCCAGTTTCCTCCTCATTGCTACCTTCCGTATTCCTCGGACTGCTAATCAGTTCAATGCTGCTGTTGCTATCGCAGTTACTGTCCTTTATATTATCTGTTTCAGATAGTTCTTTTAATGCAGGACTTTCAATTAATTCAATACTGCTATCCAAGTCATCTTCGGTCGACTTAGGTGCATCCGTAGATTCCATTAGAGAGCCAACGCATTCCTTAACTGCATCACTTTCGTCGGTTGAGCCTTTGATATTTTTATCTGCGGCTTCCAACTGCTCGGAAATTGGGCTACTGATTAGTTCAATGCTGCTATCCAAATCAGTTTCAATCGGTTTGGTCGAATCAAGCTTCATAATTGATGACTCTTCTGTTTTTTCTGATGTAATTTCTGTGATGTTCTTGTCCTGTTCAGTAGCATCTGACTTCTCCGATTCTTTAGATTCGGAGGTCGCCTTCGACGGCTCATCGTGATCATCTTCATCCAAAGACATTTTCTCTTCGCCTTCTGCCTTTTCCCCTTGCTCCAACTCAGCTTCTATCGCTGTGCTTGCCTTTCCAGCCGGCAAATCCGTTGCCTCAATCGAAGGGTCAACTGCTGCTGCATCTTCGTTTTCTGAACAGTCTACAGCTGCAGACTCCGATTCCATGCTTTATTTTAAAGTTATACAATTTTTTTTTATCCAGCACAAAAGTTTTTAAAGTAGTTCAAACAATTTTGCAAAAAAAGAGCAAGAGCAGCAATTGCAACAGTGTTGCACAATTCTTACCCTTATTTTTTAGGGTATTTACTAGCACTACACAAGCAAAAAGAAGCATGACGTACCATTCACAATAATTCAAATTACTTGCGCTCGAAATTTTAAATTAATCTTTTTTTCAGATGTTCATGGCATTTATTTCGTTTTCAAATTCGTTTCGGCTAATCTACTGTTGGATAATGACAGGCTTGTATCCGTTCTCATCAGCGGTGTAGGTGACCTTGACGACCTTGCCTTCCTTCGACACGTATTCGTATGATCCCTTGACAAGAATGGTGTGAGGGTCCTTCAAAACACCATCCTGTTGGACATTGCTGCCGTCAGAAGTTGCCCATTCGTATTTGAAGCTATCGGGATTCACTTCGTTATACTCCTTAACAGTAACCGGAACATCGGCGAAAGCAAGAGCCAAGAAGCAAGCGAAGACAATCTGCAGACATTTTAATAATATATTATAACAAAATTTCTAATTGTCATCAATATTAATACTTACCACGAATTTCATGTTGAAGGATATTTAGTTGTCGGTTAGCAGACTGCGAAACAGAACTAATGAAAGCTACGATCCCGCTACGTTTTTATACACATCCGAAAGTCAGATGACATTTCGCAACTTGCCTAACAACTTGCATAAATTAAAACAAACTTGATCTGTTTTAATTAGCTAAAATTTTCGGTGCAGCCATTTAAAAAATATTTCCTATGCAATTGTGTTATTTATCTTCTTGCCAAGCTTTTGTTAATATCCATGTGTATCTATGAATAGATTAGCTACTATAATTTTATTAAAAATATATGCATATACACACATCAAATATTTATAATTTATATATTAATATCACTTTTACTATGTGAACAATGAATAAATTATTAATTATCAAAAACTGACTAAATCATGTTAACATTTGCATAATATTTATATAACTCAACCGGTTTGTTTAGCAATTCTTTCATTTTTCAAATGTACTGGACATATTAGACGGCTCAGTATCAGGTTTGAAATAAATAAAATATATGTTCAAAGAACAAAGCACTAGACTTCCCAAAATACAGATGAAAGCCACACCAGCGCCAATTGTGAAAACACATGATTAAACAAGTTTATTTAATTAAGATAATAACAAAATTTAAAATTCCCGCGATAATTTTCTTTTTGTATGCCTAAGGAAGAAGAGGAAGCATGTAAATTAGCCATTCACAGGGAATGCTGACGTTCACACGTGCTGAAATTGCTTTAGTGTTCTTGAGAATTGTTTTTGTATTAATAAAAACATAGCGCAATGGCCGGTAATGACGGCGACTCCGAATCTGGCAGTGATTATGACGTGGAGGTGTATGTAAAGCCCAAGAGAGTTCGACGGACAGTCAATGATGACTCCGCTGATCTTTTGGGGAACTTCGATGACGAGAAACGTAAGGAGATTTTCGAGGGTACTTATGTGGACAAAGAAAGTTCAAAAAATCCAAGCGATTCGGAAAGTAGCGATGACGACGAAGGCAAACTAGATGAAGAGAATGGCGAAAGTGTGGATCAAGCAGTCAATGGCGCAGGAGCTGAGAGTGAGGCCTCCGTCTCGGAGGAAGAACACCATGAAGATGGGCACATAAGCACGGATCAATTAAATAGCTTGCTTCGTGGTGCAGCTAAGGTGAACAGACACGTACTCTATGTAACAAATCTGAACTTTGAAACGACCAAGGACGATCTGGAGTCGCACTTTTCAGTGGCTGGTGCAGTCAAGTCCATACGCATCCCTAAAAAGCGTCGTGGAGGCTTTGCCTTTGTGGAAATGGAAGACCTAAAGGGTTTCCAGCAAGGTTTTCGACTGCACAATACAGAGCTGCATGGAAGAAAAATCAAGGTGCAAATATCGGAGGCTGGCAAAAAGAAGTCAGCCAACAAGAAGAACATTATTAAACAGAAGAATCGCAAGCTGGCCGAGATGCGCAACGAGCAGAAGACGTTCACAAAGAGTGGAAAGTTCTACGATAAGGATCTGAAGAAAGAAAAGGCTAAGGATTTGTTGGCGCGCAAGCGCTGGCGTAAGCCCAAACCAAAAATGTAAATACTTAGTTGAAGACTCGTAATTAAAATAATATAACTTAAATATTAAATAATTATTCAACAATTGTGTACATTTTTAACTATTGCCAACGCACAATATAAAAGTTGCGCTTACCAACGCGCAATAAGGATACACCATTACGGAGTATGTGAATGCCGGTTGTTATAACTTCTGCAATGTTCTGCACACGCTTTTGGTTAATGTAGAAGCCCCCAGCACTGATGATACGAACGGCATCAGCTAGAAGACAATAATTTAGTTATATAAACTTTAAATTGATATTTTCAAATAACTTACATTCTGTTGGGAAGCACTTCGCTTTCATGGCCAGTTGTAGTATGGACATGCCTGGTTCGGCCAGTAAATCAACGACAGCAGCTCCCTGAAATGTTTGTTTGATTTCAGCATAGTTCAACTCGGCCAGGCCGTCCACGTTGCCCTTGTAGAGCGCATTGGTAACGCGCTCTGCTTGCTTTAAGCCATGCTCTGTAGGAGAAAAAAGATATTAGAGATATATTAACAAGACAAATCTACTTATATATACCGCCATGAACCAGCAAGGTGACATCTTCAGCCAGCAGCGTCTGGGCCTTACGTTTCTCTGGCTCTTTGGCATGTTCGCGCATCAGTTGGTCGACCTCGGCCAGTGGTATAAAGGTGAACAGTTTCAAGAGTTTCTCCACCTCGGAGTCGGGCATACGCAAAAAGAATTGATACAGTGCAAAAGGCGATGTCTTATTTTCATCTAGCCATACTGCATTCCCCGCAGATTTACCGAACTTATCACCCTCTTCATTCGTAACTATCGGCAGGGTCAAGCCAAACACTTCACGATTGCGCTCCACACGGCTTATCAATTCGTGACCTGTCATTAGATTTCCCATTTGATCGGAGCCACCCATCTGGAAGCAACAGTTGTGCTTACGCAGTAAATGTAACCAATCGTAAGCCTGGAAGATTTGATACGTAAACTCCGTGAAGCTCATGCCATCCTCCGATTCCAAACGCGTTTGGACAGAGGATCGCGACAGCATTGATCCCATGCGAAAATGTCGACCCATGTTGGCAATGAAGTCGATCAGATTAAGATTTGCATACCACTCAGCATTGTTAACGATTCTACAAAAGTTTTATATATATTCTATTATACAAAATATAATTTTTGAATAAGACCATGATACTCACGTAAGTGGTGCCAGTTGAGATTTGTTGTTTCGTGTATCCCAAAGGCAATCCTCATGGTTTTTGAATACTCTACGCAACTGTCCCTCGATGGCTTGCAAATTTGTTTCTATCACAGACTGTCCCAGCTGATTGCGCTCCGTTTTACGTCCACTCGGGTCACCAATAAGACCAGTGGCTCCTCCAACAAGCGCAATCGGTTTATGGCCGGCACGCTGGCAGTGCAAGAGGCCCATAATCACGAGCAAGTTTCCAACATGCAGGCTGTCCGCAGTGGGATCAAACCCGGCATAAATGCTTTGAGATGATTTCGTGAAAAGCTGCTTTATCTTTGGTCTATAAAAAAATAAAGTTTTCATACAATATTTTAGCATTTGATAATCTACATTTTATCTTACGCAGCTGTGTCCGGGAAAATGCTCTGAAAGAAGCCTCGATCCGACAGCTCCAGCAGGTTTTTGTGGGTGAAATTACGCCTAAAATTGCCGCAGCTGCTGTGCAGCGGTTGTAGCATCCGGAGTTTTAATGAAAACATTATGCAAAACTTATCATTGATATAAAGTAATGGTGCACTAGCAAAAGGAACTCGAGGTTATGCGACATGTTTGGCTACTCACAACTACAGCTGATTGGCAACAGCTGTTGCACTGTTGCTTTGAGTTACAAGTTGGTATTTTTGAACAGTGTGACGTCTCAGCCGTACATTTATCGGCGCTAAATTGCGTTGCTCTCTTATACGACCGTTCGAGCGCGACCTTTTTGCTCGCAGAGATCATAAGTGTGTGTGTGTGTGTGTGTATTGCGTTTGTTTGTTTTGGAAAACAAAGAAATGTGTTAATAAACTGTGTTTTGTGTGCTGCAGCTGTAATGAGTGTTTTTAGTATATAATTGTTAGAAATGTTGTTAAAAATACGGCATGCACTGCTGGAGGTCAGCGATAAGTCAGCCCAAGAGACAGTGAAGCAATCAGCCGTTATAATCAACAATGAGATTATAATTAGCTGCGCCAACATTCTGCAGTCCTTTGCTCGCCAGTCGGAGTCAGGGGAGAAACTCATTCATAGCCTGCAGCAGTGCAACCTGGTCGACGCACAGGACGTGCAATGTAGTGAGGGCAAACTACTGCGCGAATTAAATTATCTGGTGACCTTTGATCGACATCGACGTCCAGTGCCCGATCGCAGTATACAGCAAAGTTCGGCCCATCCAACAAACATTCTCACCCGCTACACGGCTCAACCTTTATATGTATTTTGCGCTGCTGAAGTGTCGCGTAGTCTACACAAGATATTGAGGAATGCCGACTCCGACGAGCAGAATGTGCTGCGCTCTAGTTTTCTCGTGCTGACAATGAGGAAGTTGATGGAACGTGAATCGTTCAAGCGCTTCATTCAGCACATTTCCAGCTATTTGCGGTATCTGCAGCCCATTCACACACTGGACGATGTTCTGGTCATGTGCTCGCCCTTCGGCATGGAGAACTTCTACAAAACCATTAGCATTGGCAAGGTGTGCAATGTATTAGGAAATTCTCTGTTTGGCTTATCAAATGCTTTGCCTCTTGGTTGTGAGGGAGCCGCTGTATTCAACAACAAGCTGTAGGTGTTCCAGATATCCATTCACTCACTTTTAGACAGTCGCTATTGAAGTCTCTTCATTTCAGCCGACTTATAGGCATCATCGTATGTACATCATTCCAGCGGCAGCAGGAGAACGTTAATCTGATTTTGGCTGCCAATTTTGGTTATCTTGTCAGGGATTTTATGGCGCAGCTGGGCACTCGCATTACCATACATAGTTTACCACGGGAGACATCAAATTTTTCGTGTATGTAGTAATTAAATACAATACATATGTACGTGTATTTATTACAGCTGTTTTTCTTTCCAATTAAAGGGGAGCGTTCGATTGTGGTGATTGAATCGGCTTCTCACCAAGGTACCGGCACTTACATCAGAGTCCACGACAAATGCTTTATTCTTACCTGCGCGCATGTCGTTGCCAAGGTAAATATATACATATGTATACATATACTACTTATGTATATTATAAGATTGTTATGTGATGTGTTATCAAATTATTTCCAGCTAAATTCACTAGTACAGTGCCGAGCTTTCGATCGAGAATTCCATTCTGATGTCATTTGGCGCAATCCGGATGAGGAACGCCCCTACGATTTGGCATTGCTCACCGCACCTGCAGATATTCCTAGGGATTACTGTGTACGCATAGCACGTAATCGCGCCACATTGGGACAGACGGTGTATAATGCTGGCTTTCCATACTATGTTAACTTCAACTTCAAGTACGACTTCAATCCCTCCATATTCCAAGGGCGTATTATCAAGTGTGATCGAGGCGCCATAATGTCTGATGGCAGCGTGCAGTCTGGCCAAAGTGGCGGCCCAATGTTTGATCAGAACGGCTGCATTCTCGGCGTTTGTGTGTCTAACATAAAACATGATGATATTGTCTACCCAAATATAAATACAGCTATACCGACATACGATATACGACGAACTCTATACGAATTTGCCACGACGAATGGTACGTATGCAAGCTATATATATGTATATGAAAATATATTCCCAACTTGTTTGTTATTTCAATCTATCAGATGTCAGTGTACTAAACAATCTCGTCGCGAGCCAAGAAGTCTGTCGAGTCTGGTCGCTGGATATGCCGCCAATACAAAGTAAACTCTGACGTCCTTCCTCAAGTATGAAAAAAACTTGTAATATATGTATATATCTGCTAATATATCAATTTTATAATTGTTGTGCTTACAATAAATAGTATTTAACATATGACCTACTACAAAATATTTAATTCTTATCCAAGCAAGCATTAACATGACTTTGCAAAACAGATAACGAGGAAAAGGGGTCTGAGCAAATTGGACATCGCAATGTCGGCTCCGCTGTTTTCGCGGCTGCGCCTGTTGGATCAAGGACCTGAACAAAAATGATAGTGAATTAGTATTATTTAATGCATATATATAAATTGATTATTGTTGCATACTCTTACTGGTCTCTGATCGGGTCGCAAGCTATTGCTGCTGGCTCCTAACTTGGATAGTCCACTGCTAAACTTGTTTGACTTTTGTGCTTCAGCTAATGCTTCGATTAGTGCTTGGTTCCGCCGTTGTAGTGCACGTAAATCCATAAGATATTGCTCCTTTTCACCAGCATTCTTTTCGCGATCAGCACGCTCCATTTCAAAGTCCCGTCGATAGATTTCAATTTGTGTTTTCAAGTGTGTAATCTGTTCATCCTTTTGTGCGTCATTTGCTTTCAATACCTTCACGTCTGCATTCATGGCTTTCATTAGTTCCTCAGCACTGGTCAAGCTAACCTTGAGGCAATCTATTTCCTCGATATACGTCTTTTTCTGTAGGGTAAGTAAGCCATTGAATTTGGAAGTGATTTCTTTTTACATGGAGTACTCACCATGTCCTTAAATTCCAAGTTCTCTGCCACAAGTTCAGACATTTGTCGCTCTAACTCCTTGACTTGGTTAACCTCTTCACCGCTCCTTAGACATTTTACAGGCGTCACACTTGCATCATTAGGGACATATTCGTAAGAATGCTAGAAATTTTGAATTTGTTTATATTGTGATTAGATTCACAGCAATACAAAGCGCAAATTATATATATATGTATGTATACAAAATTCCAAATGCTTAGGTATATCTTATCTTAGCTTGAGTGTATGTAAATATGTTAATATTTGTTTGTTATATTAAATGAACTTTGGGACTCACCAGTTGCTGCTGCTGTAATTTTTCAATTTGAACTGCCATATTGCTAATCAGCGATGATTTCTCAGAAACACATTGCCTTAGCTCATCGTGCTCTTTTTGATGCATCTCTTCAACCAGACGCATTTGCTCCAAATTACTCTCCAAATCCTTTTTTAACTTTTGGTTTTCCGCTGTTAATTTCTCGATTTGCGCATGGCATTGCTGCAGTTGCACTTGATACTGTTGCTCTCGAGCAGCCGCTTCGCTTCGCCATTGCTGAGTGATCTTGTAATATTCTTGCATCGTATGATTCACTTTATCCAAGGTCTCTGTATAAATAGATGTTTTAGATTTGGTAAATTAGTTCAGATCTCAATGACGGCAGGCCTTACGAATCAACCCCTAATGTAATGTATGAGAAGGATTACTCAGCTCATAATATATACAAATATAAATATGCAGTAATCTAGTTAATATACAATATATAGCTATCACAGTTTCAATTAGATGCTTGCACCAAATTAAAGCATATCTACATTTGTATATATTATAAAATGAACAACCACTGGACATACATACGTTTCAAAGCCATGTATTCGGTCATCATTGTCTGCAGCTTGACTACATCCTCGGCGCGGGCTTGCAAAGAACAAAAGCTGGGGAACTGGGAGTATATGCTATTCTGTTTGGAGAAAGACAGCTATTATATATGTGTATATATTACGATCTGTTATAAATACCTTGAGCACATCGGCCTGAACCTCGCCCATCAAAAAGCTGGCTGCCAAAGAACTTTGACCAGAAGGTAAAGTCGTGGGTAGACTACCTTCTGTGGAATTCGTTTGCTCTGGCTTTGGGCTCGGCTGACTTATGATGGCTGGTGTTTCCACTTTAACGTCCGGGTTTTCTTGAGCTTCTACTGCGGTTCCTGTTGGTTCTTCTTTGTCCAATGCATCGGTTAACAGAGAACCGCCTTGAGAGCAGAGCGAATTTAAAGGCGAACTGCCTAAAATAACGAATGAATCTTCTTCAGCCATTACGCCTTCACGTTCGGTCTGTCACTGAAATTGAAAGAAACTTTACGATTACAATTGCGCGTTAAATGTGGCACACTGGCAGGGGAGTCCCCAGTATTCAAATGAAATTGGCACAGTTGATGAAATCAGGCAGCAGAACACAGGTTAATCGATAAATTGTCAACTTTTGACCTCACACACCTAAGGGATTGAATGAACTGTGTTTTGGTATTTGTTACTGGTATACATGCATACAGATACTATTTTGCGAGCTTCCTTAGTTATCTATTCTTTTGTGATTCATCGTCAAATTTAATTTCTTGGCTTCCCCGCTTGCTGCGTCATGATAAATATTATTGATATTACTCATGCTAATTGTGTACAAACCTTATCGGTAGCTTTTTAGGCGCCGGGCTATAATGAAATATTACTTTCTATTCTTCGATAGGTTATTTTTGAGAATCAAAGTCGAATAAGTTATTTTTATATTCGTGGGAATTATGGCATTATTAAATCAGTGTGGCCAGAGTCAAAATAAGAAAAACAGCTGTTGTCGAGCGAATCGTGAATGGCAGCTCTGTGTCTGAGGCGAAATGGAGAAATTGTTCAACACTGCACACAAACGCCGCCACTTTGAACGCGCCCTCTGTTTAAAATGATTTCTTGTATTAATAGCATATTAATATTACAGATATAATTATTTATATATGGTTAGCAGCAAGCTCCGTTTTTTTTTCTCAGCGCTTCAGGGGTCAAGTGGATAAACCAGAATTTTTGGCATTACATGAGACTTTGTAATTGGCGAATTCATTTCTAATTGCTGGTTTTTCAGAATTGACATTATTTCAAGTGATAAATGAGATTCAGAACCGGATTCTCATTTTTTATAGTACTATTTTCATTGTTTTCATTGTTCAGCTTAAAGTGCAAAAACATATGTATATATGTATATGTATGTTTTGTATATGGGTTAATGAGGCGCTCGCGTGTTGATGAGTATATGTATATACATACATATGTATGTACATATATAAGTATATATACCCATATATAGAGGGAACTGGATTCCATGTACGTATGTATATAAATATATATGTATTAAGCTGGAGATGCTTTGTTATCGCAACTTTCATTGCATAAACTTAAGTATATTCGCATATATGCAAATAATGCAAACTGGTTTTAATTTCAACTATACAAATAAAAATACGAAATATGATATTTTATTGAATTGTGTTTTATTTTATAAGAATCTCTATTTCAACTTAAAACTAATGCACAAAAATAAATAAAATTATAGAAAAACTTAAACGCTGTCATATAAATTGTACAAATACGAAATTCAATAAGGCTTAAGTGCAGGAAAATCATCTACACACTTAAACATACACATACATAAATATATTATATTACACATACACGACCAAAAATACGAGGATGGATATTTACCAAAAACATATGTGTATATCAATTAAAATAAATTAATTTTGTATTTTTCTATATATCTATCTTCGTGGTAAGGTGAACGATTTTTCGGACCACCCTCGTATATAATATATATATCACATTCATAACTCTTTCAGACACCCGGACACACTCAATCATATTATGTCTTAGGATTAGCTATGATCTAGTACATGTTTAAGAGAAAACGCTTCGCCACATTTACGCCTGCCCCTTGCTGTAGTAGTAGCCGGGGCTCACCTGTGCCTGACGGAACTGTCGCCGCACCTGTTGGGGATGCGGTGGCTGCAGCTCGCGCTGCAGAGCAATGGCCGCAAAGTGTTGCTGCTTGAGTGCGCTGATGGTGGCGATCTTGCGATGTCTGTTTGGCCTGGGCAGGTTGCTGTTGTTGGCCATGCGATACGTTTCCAGATCATCGTCACGTGGCAGCGGACGATGCTTATCCTCCTCGACGGGCGTGCCATCGGGTCGCAGGCGCATCACCAGTGGCCCACTCAGATACCTTTGTGGCGGCTCAGCTGTCAAGGCGGCGGCAACGGGCAGTTCACTTGCTGCTCCAGACGGCTGCTCCCCGCCATAGCCATAGGCCATATCCATATCCATGGCATACTTGTGCTTGTGCTCGCTGCTGCCGGCGTTGCTCTCGAAGAGCGGATTCTGTGCCGGCTGCCGGTGTGTGAGTATGATCAGAGAGGAGGCGGGCGGCGTTGGAATTGGCTGTGGCTTGCGTGTCGTAATCAGCTGAGCACTGGGATGATCCCGCATAATCGATGCCCAGACTACGGAAAAAGATAAATAGAGTCAACAATCAAATAACCACGTACACTTATCACTATCGCATATTGTGTATATTAATGTGGAAAACACGTTTCGCTGCCAGAAATAAGAAAAATATAATAAGTGCAGCAGCAGTAGCAGCAGCTGTTATCGCATGCGGAAGTGCATACCGAACGGATTCCCATGATTCGATCTGGATGCACTCATAAATATGCAATACTCACTCAGCTCATTCGCATCGCGCTGGTACGGATCGAGCGCCTCCAGTTGCCCATCAGAGAATGTCTGCAATTTCTCATAGCCATAGCCGAGCAAATTGTGCTTGCACTGGTTTACAGGTAAGCCGCCGCCCACCGTCGTCTTGCAGTGCACGCTAACCAGCTGCGCGAACGTCGAGTACAAGTAAGACATCTGCCCATCGCGAGAGAGATGGCGTGGCGAGGCGAGAGCGAGAGAGGGGGAGACAGAAAGAGAGCGGGTTAGATTAGAGACAGTATTAAGCAACTAGTGCCTTAGGCAACAGTGCGTGTGAGTGATGCGCACAAATGAAATGCATTTCAAAATGTGTGTCGCGCGTTATGCAATGCAATGTGGAGGAGTGAGCGGGAGAGGCTGCGGGAGCAAGGGTTGCGCTGCTCCACTTCTTTGTTGTTGTTTTTCTCTTTACGGTTCAGCAGCCAAAGCAGTCTATATATGTATGTATGCATCTGTTTTTGTTTGTTTGTTTGTACACTTGTGGCTTGGGCTATTCTGTGCGGTCAACGAAGCGTTGTCTGAGCTGAATGTTCTACGCCGGATGACACATACTACGCCGAGATTAAAATGACGTAAAGCGAGGTACGGCGTACGCGACAGCCATGCTAATCAAATGGAACGCTCAGCGATAATTAAATGTAGAAACTCCCAAATCCGGCATTTCTAATTTATTAGCAGCTACGCTTAGTTTATTGCGAATTTAAGCATAAACAAAGAAAGTCCCAAAAGGTGTGTGTTCAAATTTATTAGCCTATATGCATGCATGTATGTATGTATGTATATGTACATGAATATTTATAACTTTATACAATATAAAAGCATTTAAATTGAAGTCTTTACAGGAATAATACATGAGCTATAAGAATTAACTAGAAATAATTAAAGTATTGTTTTTGTTTATTTTATGATTTTGTTTATGGTTTAGCAGAAGAGATTTATTTGAATGAGTAATTTCTAGAAATTTTGTCTCATTAAAAATTTCAATATAAATACCTCTTTTATTCATAATATGAATGTTCAAAGCAAATATTCCATAAATTCATTTATTTCAATTTATATTCATTCTGCTTCCATTTAATCTACATATAGCTTTTCATTTCTATTCATTATTTCAGAGATTTGTGATTTAATTTTATTAATAATACTATTCTTTTCTTATGAGTGTTTCTTCCAGCAATTAGAATTTTTTTCACCAGCTGAAACTGAAACCTAACTTGTGATAGAATATGCTTTGTTTATACGTAATGTAGGTCTGTTCGTATGTACATATATATTTATATATATTTGTTTATACATTTATATGTCCGTATATAATTCTTATATATTACACCTTGATCTGGTTACACATCAAAACTAATTATGCATTTGCATTGGCTTTCAATTGTGCGGCGACTTTACTTCTTAAGTCTTGACATGGCTTAGCTTGGCTTGGCTCTCTTGGCTATATATTTCGGATTGTACAATTTAACGCTGTTTGCATAATGATATGCTCAGATATGCACAAAACGCTGTCTCAAATAACAAATTACCGTTAAGCCCACAAATAATAGCAACAACAAAGGCAACAACCTGTAGCGCATATGTTTATTGACCACAAAACGTGTGCAAACTGTAAAATGCAATTCGAGCCGAGATTTATATAGGTGTATGTATATGTATGTATATATGTATTTGTATACATTTCTATATATATGTTTGTAAATATATCGAAATATAACTTTTTATGCCAAATGCTGTTTGTTTGCCAGGCCAATCGTGTGCAACACAAATTACTTAATTTACCCAAACCAAATATACAATATATTGTATATGTATATGTATATGTATATATAAGCCTGTAGGCTCGTTTCATGTATACATATACATTTACATACATATATATATATACAAAAAATTCCACATTAAAAATTATCTGATTTATGTGCCTCTTTTTTAATGTTCCAGTCCCTGACACAAATAATTAGTCAGAATTTCAAAAATATAAAAAAGAAGCTAAATTGAAGGCGGGTGTAGTCAAAGTCACATATATTATATATTATATTATATATGCCTGATCTTAACTTTATTAAAAGTCGGCTTATAAAGCAGAGATAAGGCTGTCAGATTTTGTTTATTTATGAACAACGCAGCTCAATGATTTACAGCTTGACAGCGATTGCAATTAATTGACTAACAAACAAGCCAATATATCTAATTGAAATTTTTTTTATGAAAATGCATATTTATGCATATTTCGAGGAGGATGCATGTGTGGGAAAGATCAGCTCTGAAATATGCCATGGAAACGGAATATAACGTTGCAGAACGGGTGTTAGTAACATTAGAATACTCGTTAGGAAACAAATGACTTAAAAGAACAAATACGGCCTAAATATAAATTCATATTGATTTCTATAGTGGATGACCAATCTAATCTACCTGCTAAACTTTGTATCATACTTTCATTTTAACAAAATCAATATACCCTTTCTACTGTGTTAGCGGGCATCAATAGTTAATTGAACAAGTTTTCGATTCAGTTAGAAGCGCACTTGACCTTAAAGCCCCCTTATGAATAATGATCAGCAAAAAAAAAAAAAAAATAATATTCTAAAAATAGAAGAGAGTTATGTTAACTTAGCATAAATACAAGGAACTTCGCACCTGTTGTAAACAAATAAATAAATATATTAAGAAACTTTAATTAAACAACTTTTCTAATATAGAAAACCACAAATATTTCTCTGGCTTGAGCCTATACGGAATTCCAAAATAAATATTTATTAATTTATTTCATTTTCGGTTTTTTTGTTTTTCTTAATTTTTATGAAGATTTAGTTTAATGCCTGATGTCTGGTTCAATAACCTGCTGATCTGCGCAGTTTATGCTATTATGAAACGAGCAACCAAAAAACTGAAACAAACAACACAAAAAAGATAGCAAAACAAGTAAAAAGGGTTTACAAAACCTAAAAGAGAAACGTTCGAGCCCGCAAAGAAAAATATGGAAAAGATAAAAGACCCGCACAACATGATTGCCATTACCAATGGATAAGTTGATACCGTTCATAATAATATGTATGTATATACAATATATATATAATCATGACGATGCTACATTTTTTGCATACATAAAGATCACACACATACGTATGTATATGTACATATGTATATAAATACATTTTACGTAAAAAAGTAATGCGAGCATAATTTATTTATTTATTTAAGTTCGGGTCAAACCGGCTAAACGCGTTGCCACCTTAACATTAAGGGCACAAAAAAAGAAACGCGAAGAAAATATATAAATAAACGTTAAACAACAACAAAAACAACATTGTTTAATTACCGGCGGTGTTTTTTTGTTTTGTTTGATTTTGTTTTTGTTTTTTTTTTGCAATCGAAAATCGAAAGCGCTAGAGATGCGATGAAGCATGCGCACAACGGTAAACAACATTTAATTAAGACTTAGACTATGTAAGCAGGTGAAACTAAGCTTCAAGATACCCTTTAAATGTGAACTATACCAGACAAGTTTGTAATATAGCAAAGTAAACAAATAAGCTAAGCATTAAGCAGAAGAGAATCGCAAAGAGAGGCACTTCAGCTAGTTGAATTCATTTGGCGACAAAAGAATTTGAATGGATAAATGTAGTAATGAGTATATATAGACATATATATATATATATATATATATATATATATATATATATATATATATATATATATATATATGTACATGTGTATATATCTTTATACATATATATGCGTGTAAAAGTTGAAATTCCAATTAGCAATTTCTAATGTGAATATTTTGTTATTCTGTTTTGTTTTCTGACTTGCGCAAATTGCGTTTTAGAATTTTTTTTTGTTTGCTGCTTTTTTTTTTTTTTTGCAATTAATTAGCTTTTGGAAATTATTTTCTCATTTGTCAGTGGACATGCGGGTGCCGGATGTACGGACAAATGTACATATAATACCTCTACATCTGGTGCTATCGTCTCGTATCGCCTTACACAAGCAAACAAGCGCTGGCTCCATTGTTCTATTCCAACTATTATATAAAGTGGCTTAGAATACTGAATAAAAATAACAATATAAAGCTGAGGTGAGTTTTTTTAAGGCGCAGTTCGCGTGCGATGCGCTGCCAAATTCACAAATTCACAAATTTTTAATAGGATCTACGACATGAGTAAGCGAAATGGGAAAAGGTCTGGCTCTTGGATAGAGCTTTATATGACTAATATGCATACATAGGAGTGTGTACTAATAAATTTAGTTTTTTTTTTTTTTTTTTTTAACATTTCGGAGTTCATTAACTGTTTACGAGCGTGTAACGAGCACCGAACTGCCAACACTTCCATTGGATGCCACCTAAGTCCGAGCTTCCCCCAACCCCACAGCCAGCCAGTCGCTCAGCGAGGGGAGACAGACGCCTTCGTTGTCACGCTTTGTTGCGCAAAAAAAGTGAAAAGCTTTTTTTTTTTTTTTTATTATTTTGTTACTTTTTTCTTGATTATTTGTTTTATGTTTCATACACCCCGCCCCTCACTCGAAATGTACATGTAAATGAAAATAGTTTTAGCTTTTTTCTCTTTTTTTTGTTTATCATAAACGAAATTTAATGTTTGTCTTGTTTTCATCGTTGCGCTTGGCTTGAGTCGGCGCGGCTTGAATGCAGCTCATTTGGTTTTATTGTTCATTTTGGTAATTACTTTTCATTATGTTACCAAATGCTTGCTGTCATTTATGCCAAATGTTCATGCTTTATTGTTGAACAGTTCACTTAAATTGTTAAAAAATAATAGCTAAATACATAGTAGTACGTAGCTAGTGCTAAACAGAAACTCCCCCATCAATTTCTTATTTAATGATATGCTTTTTCTTGACTATATTAGTTAAGGATACTTTATATAAAATAATATTGATTCGGAGTTGAATATTTGCATTGCTTGCATTAGATCGGAGACTCGCCTTTTCTCAGCATTTATGCTTCATCTTGTTTCTAAGTCAGCTATGTATATACATTTCTACACAGACAAACAAATATTTATATATGTGCCAGTGTGTATACGCAAAGATATTCAATCGTTAAGTGAATCCCACTAACTCGCTTTATGTTTTAAGCCAACAAAAATAAAAACAAAACGAAAAAACCTGCCTTTCTAAATTTCCGTTTGGTCACTTCCATAAAAGTCTAGAGCTTTTTCTGATGAAACCGGCATTATATTAAGTCTATATGTATGTACATACATACCTACATCAGTGTCTGTATATATTTGCAAACACTTGAGCAAACAGCAAACCAATCAATATACGAGGCAACAAGGCAGACTAGCCCGAGCCATAGCTCAATATTTGTTCAAGAAATATGTTTGAGAGAATTTTATGTCAAAAGTAAAGCAAATGCTTTTACAGATGCGCTACAATTGATAAGGTTGACAATGTCAAGATCAGGCAATGGAGTCTCATTATTTATGTCAAGGATGGCTAATGCCGATATTCTGATATACATAAATTCATATATACATAGAGTAAAGTGGCAGCAGCAGCGGCTTCTGTTGTTGTTGGATCATATTTTTATATTTCTATTATTATCTTCAGTATTTATTGTTTAAATTGTGATTCAGCTATTTGTTGTTGTTGCTGTTGTTGTTGTTATAGTTGGTATTGCGGTACAGTTATGCAAATGAGACGCAAATAGCGTAGTCTTTATGTCTGTTATCCATATGCATATTCAGCATTCAAACCTGATTCAAAATTCAATAAAAGAAAAAAAAATAATAATAAAATAAAAGCAGTCAAATATCGGTGTGGAAACGAAAGACATAACAAAAAGAGCCGTTAAAAACTTACACACACTACAGCTAATTATGTGCAGAAATATGCATAGTAATTAAGGCAACGCTATTTATGATGCTCATTGACAAAAATCATCGAAAAATTGAGATCTCATAAAAATATGGATAATGTGCGCAAAAATTGTGCTAGTTTTTTTTTTTTCTTTTTTGGCAGATCAGTCCAATGCCAAGGACGCCCAAACACTTTAGCATTGTCATTATAACTGGAGCGAACGTGGCGTATGCGTAATGCTTATGATTACAATCAATACAAATCTCTATAGGTTCGTGTGTGTGTGCGTATGATTGTATGTAAATGAGTAGCGGGTTAGGTTCAATTTGGAATCTGTTTATATCTCTAATGTATATGGTGTATCATATGTTGAATTTACCTTTTCGTTACGCGACAAAAACTCCCAAATGGGAATAGCCGAGGCAGCGCCCATTTCGATCGCTATTGCGCTAAGCAGGCAGCTGACCAAAATTAGTCTGGCACCACTCATCGCCATCATCGTTGTTGTTGTTGTTGTTGTTGGGGTTTCGCTATGGCAAAGGTTGCCTGCTTGCCTTTGATCCCAAGCGGTCAGCTGTGTCAATTGCACACCGTTAGCTCTGCTGCTCGCGCTGTTTGTGTAATCCGCGTTGCCAGACTTTCTATTTTGACTCAGTTTTAAAAGAAAACTTTCTTTGCTCCCAATATTTTTTTTTCGCACTTAATTAAACTAAATTGTACAACGAGCTTTACTAATTTCGTTTTATTTCTTTTTGTGTCGATTTTGTTTGCATTCAAATCGTGTATATGTCTTCCAGTTCATAAGGCAAAAAGCTCGTCTCACATTTCACACCCACAGTTGAAATTCCTCACCAACACTGACAAACACAAATAAATGAAACGCGTGGACGATGCGTTCGCAACAGCGACTCGTCTTCAAATGAAGCAACCGCCACTGGTGCAGTCGTATTTATGCTTGGAGCGCGACTCAGCGGGTGATGTGAGCGTGTCACGTACTCGAAGAGCTCGTTGTTCATTGCCCACAGGCTGCTCTCAGCAATTGTGTTTGATCGAGCTATGCAGACCGGCACGAGCGCAGCTCTAACGAAGTTACTGAGAGAGTAGCTTAAGTGGGAGCGTATACGAGAGCAATTTAGCGCTCTCTCTTCTGAAGCGGCAGAAATACATACATTCACACATACATGGGCACAAATGGCAAACTTGTTCTACTCGCGCTTGCAGCTAAAATAGAAATTGAGAAAAAGACAAAAACAAAAACAACAGCAAAATATTGCAAATTTTCAAAGTCAAGTTTACAGTTCTAAAAGCTGTTGAGCTTCAAAGCTAAATTTATGAATATGCAATTTTTCTCTTTATTAAAAGAGAATTGCATTTTGAGTCGCTTTTGTTTGTTGTTGTCAAAAATAATAAAGAAACAAAAATGCGAATTATTTAACAATCAACTGTTAATTAAACCAAATGAAAACATAGACTGCCATATAAATAAATATATATTTATGTATTTATGTGTGTATTTGTATTATGACGGCGGCGACGATTTGTTCAAGCGTTAATTTTCATGAAATTTATTTGATTGAAAAATAAGTAATCCCCCCTCAAAAAAAAAGGGAATTATAAAAACAAATCACTTGGAATTTGTGTCGCCAAAAGCCGATAACAGAAACCAGTTTCAAAAGCATTTTAAAACACGCATTTTCGCTAATTGTTGAAGGATGGAATTTCCTAATTATAAATTCTACATTGAACGCTAAAATTAAGGCATTTAAACCAATCAATGTAAATTATGTGTGCTTTATATATTTTATAAATAGTCTACATATGTTTATTTAAGCCAAACAAATTACGTTGACACAGGCCTAATGGAGGAGGCTTGTTTTGAGTACAGTCATCTCCAAAAAGGGATTTCGTGGAAAGCTACCACAAAACCGTTAATCGATAATGCGTTTCAAACTGTCACGCGGGCTGTCTTTTTTTGCATACTTGTTGACAAGAGACGGAGCGAAAGAGAGAGAAGAGAGAGAGAGAGAGAGAGAGAGAGATAGAGAGAAAAAGAAAGAGACAATGTTTGAGTGCAATGATCTCTTAATTACTTAAAAACTTTTCGTTTTTTCAATTCTGGTTTTATTTTAACCATTGCATATACAAATTTATATAAACTGACATTTGTCAAAATACATGGTATACATAAGTAATATAAGTCCTTTCACTTACGGCCCATCTACAAACGATTGTATTGCATGAAATTGCGATCATAGCCGCCATACAAGTCCCTATCGTCCTTGTTGTACAGCATGAAATCGTTGCTCTTTGCATCATCTGAGCCAAAGATGGGTATATAGCTGTTGAAGCTTAGATCCTGCTTGAGACGTTGGTCCGGATCGCGACCCAGATGTATGACCTTCGTATATAGCTCCGTATCTGCTTGCAGAGCACGATCAAAGTCCTTCCAGTGCACGAATTTTACATGCTCGCTGGGTATAGCATTACGATCCAATAGCTCAAACAGGGTATTCGAATTGACGGGCTGAACGACGCTCAGCTCATGCTCGGCACTGCCAACGGCTCCAGTGCTTGGCAGTCGGCGTTTGCTGAACTGTGGATCCACATCCATATCCCATAGCCAAGCTAGCAAAGGAGTAATAGATGCCTAGAAAAAACGTAATAACTGTTTATTTGATTATTTTGTATGACATTTCACTTACCTCTGGATCGCTGCGTCCTATGCGTGGTATGGTCTTCATGTTCTTCATGAGAAATGCTTCGCCGCGCTTGCCCAGTCGCGGCACGTTCTTGGTGATCTTCAGGAAGAAGCCCGGACTCTCATCCGCATATCCTGCGATCCAGAGCTCAGCCAGCAGCAGCACCGCAAACAGAATTGTAAGTCTATGCATCGCAGTTGGCCCACGACTGTGCCGCTTTTAGGCTTAAAGAGAATATTTATATAATTGTTCATATGCGGGCAACAGCTGCTCTAAGAATTTACATTATCGATCAGCTACCAAATTGACCTCATTACATATTTAGCAAAGCCAAGAAGGAATGGGAATACACAGAAGGAGGTGGAGTTGACAGGGTATATACACAAACATATGTATATCTATACATGATCTATAGATCATACAATAGCAAAGCTTATACATTAATAAACATTCAGTTAATAAGAGTGTATAGTAAAGTATATTTAAATATATTAATAAATAAACTGTAAAACTAAGGAATTGTATTTCTTATGCTTAGATTAATGAGCTCTGTGCCCATTGTGCAACTTCTGTGGGCAGTGCCTGATAGCGTTGTACCGCCTGCTGTATCTGTCCATAGGTCAAAGCCATTTTGTGCATTTCAAATTCCTTTTGTACTTTGCCCATGCCACTACTAGATAAGGGCATTATTAGCTCCACAATGCGCAAATGTTCAAAAGCTTTTAATACTATGGCACGCTCCACACCTTGCATCGTCGTAGAGACCTTGGCAAATTTGGAGAATCGTCCAAAAATGATCTCAAAATTGAAAGGATCGTGATCATAAATGCTCGAATGATGCTTTATGGCTATTAGCAAGCACAGCTCGAGCACAGACAGACCGCAAAGCAGTTCTACTTTGTCATCGCACTCGTATTGAGCGCCAAGTGCTGCAAGTTGCTCTACTGTTATATGTGGGGCATCAGCTTTCAATTGTGCCACCAGACGGAATAAGAACGTCTTGAGAAATGCTTCGCTTATATCAAAATCGTAGAGCATTTGCAGGGTCTTTTGTGCTGCGGGCGTCTTGATAAGTCTTCCGATTTGTCTATTCCAGTTCTCAACGTGTTTCTTATCAAACGCATATTCAACTCCATCGAAATGATTACGCTGAAAGGTAAAAGCGTCTGATTTGAACATCTCCAGGCTGTCAATGCGATCGGCAGATGCTTGTAGCTCCTTATTGCTGGGTAAGCTTACTAGATGCTGAAAGAGTGAGACATAATCCTCGAATTTGTTGGCACTGGGAAAGAGGAAAACCTGCCTGTGACGGGGATAAGTTAATGATGATAAGGATAGAAAATTTGAGGGCATACCTGTGCGAGAATCGCGATTTCACGCGCTTCTCAAGCAACTCAATGACATCTAGTCGGCAGGTGACGCCCAGCACACAAATTGGTGCCTGAGCTGACTGCGAGACATCAAACAAATTGTATAACAATGTCTGATTGTGATGTGTGCAAAAGAGATCAAATTCCTCCAAGACGAAGACAACGCTCTTTGACTTTTTGTCGCCAGCCTTGAGGCACTGCAGCAGAAAGGCCAAGTTCTCGGCAAACGAGCCAAAGACTTTGCCATCTGCTGCATTCTCCAAGCGCATTTGTACGGTGATTGATTTGAGAGCGATGCGGTCGTCTGTATGCAGATTGCCATCCAGGTGCACAATGAGCGTATTGTCCACAAACGATTTGTTCTCCAGCAAATCCGTGAGAACGGCATTGATGAGCTGCAGAGTAGCCCAGAATCTTAAGCAGTGGCCGACATTAGTAGCCCCAGTACTTACAGTAGTTTTGCCGGCACCGCGCGGTCCTATCAGTAGCAAAGAATTCGATTCACCCATTTCAGCTGTGCGCTGTAGCAACTGCCGTACATTGTTACGCTCCGATTCATAGCCACGGACAGTGGTGTAGTCACGTTGCAATCGCTCTTTGAGAAAACGTCGCGTTTTAGCTATCTCCTGCACCGAATCATGCATAATTTGTAGTACAATTTATCACTGGGCTTTGTTTGCGCTTGTTTTGAATAGCATTCACCGCCAAAATATCAGCTGTGCTAGTGGTGGCACGCAAACGATAGTCATACTAAAAACACGTCTTGCTCAATTCGTTCGGTCAAGTAAACTGTTGCGCAACGGTGGTTTTCAAAATTGTCTCAGCGTCCAAGCGTTTTTAATTTTACAGCAATTTAAATTTGAGCTGCTGTTCATAGTTAAGTCATTAAAATCTTTGAATTCTCTGATGTGTAGACATTTTCTGAAATTATATTTATTACAAATTAATCTAATTTTAAATACTTCCTTCTATTATCATGTGCGATGAACCACATACAATTTACATGTTGTTCATTTTGAACATTCTTTCCCAAATGTTTGCAATCGACGGACGGATGGCATTCTTGCGATCTATTTTACTGTTTGCCTTTATTAATATAATGGGTGTAAGTTATCAAATTAATTCACAAACTTTAATAACTGCTTAACAATAATCTTAATATAATATATATACTTTTTTTTTCAGATTACTGGCTATTTTGAGTTTAATAATTTGCAGTGCATGACCCATGACAAGGAATATGTGGAATTCGAATATTGTTATTTGAAATCCATAAATCGTACTTACAAATACGCTTCGGTAAAAGCTATTCTTCATCAGTTGCCACTACGAAACCTTAGGGTAAACAATAATTGAACCAGTGATAAATTATTTAAATTAAAAATTCAACGTATATTCAGGTGGAATTCAAGCTCATAAAGAGGGACACCCAAACCATATTTGACAAATTTAATGGCACCGTAAATGTGTGCAAGTTCTTCAAAGATGGCCGAAATCCATTTGCTCGGATTATATTCAGTGTATTTACAGCATATTCAAATATGAATCACACATGTCCCTTCAATGTACGTATTCATATTTATTTTTTGTTCTTATCGATTTAACTAATTCTGGGGTTTTTTATAGCACGATATCGTGGTGGAGAAGTTGCCAGTGCAATATGTGAATAAAATTATAAAAACATATATTCCGGATGGTAGATATATCCTGAATCTGTCCTGGTACACTGAAAAAAATGCAATTGCTAATGTTATTGCATACTTTACAAAATCTTAGTTTATCTCAAACTATTGCTCACGGTGTTATTCAAGTAAATTCTTATCTACTTATATTTTATCCATACAATGTATTTATGTAATAATTTAATAAAAATAAAATCTTGCACTTTATTCAATCGTCTATTATAGATTTGGCCTTAATATGCAAATGCTTAAATATATCCTGAAGCCTGTGAAAACGCGAATGTAGAGTTGGGTTTTGGCAAATAGCAAAGCCCATAACTGTAGACCAAGAGCGCGAATTGTGCATGGGATGATGTGTTTATCTAGTGTGTGTTTGTGTGTGTGCATTTTTTGTGCAAGTATAACAATAATATAACAATAATTAAGTTTTTAAATTATTTGAATTCGCTGTTTATTTATTTATTTTTTTATATATATATATACATATATATATTTTGTAATTAGGGTTATTATAGATTCATTTATCTTTATAAACGTTGCCACCTATAATTATCAAATGCGATGAAGCATAATATAACGTAAATTGCTCATATTTAAAAAAAGTCTAGAATTATTTTTGAGACCTTATTTTTCTAAAACTTCCTCGCGATGGATTTTATTTTTATACAATAAGTGACATTTGAAAAATCTATTCTATTGTATCTTCTAAAATTCGTCATATATGTATGTATCATATATGCTTTAGTTCTATACCCTATAGTTTATACCCTGAACTAATTCAAAAAGGGTAATCAGGTAATTCAGGGGATCGATCCCATAGTCGAGCAGTCTCGACTAGAGCTTTCATACTTATTCACAATAATTTTAATTGACGGTAATTCTTCATTTAAAACATTTATAGGTTTAGGAATGCTATTATTCATAATTATGAATTGTGATGAAGCACATAAACTATATTATTTATACGGGTTATTAGTTATTAAAGTCAAAATGTTTACAAGCGGCAGACGTATGTTATTTTCGCGCTTGTTTTTATTTGTCGCCTTTATAGGCATAAAGGGTGTAAGTTGCAATATCTATTCACAAACTTTATAAACTGCATAAAGAAAGTGTATTTTTTGTTGTACCTATAGATTGCTGCAGAAGTTGAGTTTAATAATATCAAGTGTATGACTTGTGACAAGGAGTATTTAGAATTCGATTATTGTTATTTGAAGTCCGTAAACCGCACGTATAAGTACTTATCAATAAAATCCATACTCCATCAATTGCCAGTGCGCAATTCAAAGGTAAAAATTGTATTAAAGCAAAATTCAACAATCAATAAATATACATATACATATGTATATATGTATATAAAGATATTGTTTCAGATTGCAAAACGCGATACCCGCCATATAGTTGGACAATATAACGGATCTATAGACGCCTGCAAATTTTTGAGAGATGGTCGTAATCCCCTAGCCAATCATATATACCAAACATTTAAACCATATTCAAATATTAACCACACATGTCCTTATAATGTAAGTATAACTATTTATTTTAAAAAACATATTTTAAGACTTATACTTGCTTTTATTTGATAGCACGATTTAATACTGGAAAAAGTATCTGTACACCATGTGAACAGTGTAATAAAGAATGTTATTCCCGATGGACGCTTTTTGCTGAATCTAACATTTTATAATAACAATATTGCACGTGCTGTGATCACCGTCTACTTCTCAAAATCATAAGATGTATAGTTATTGCTTGCATTACAAAAGTTTTATGAATTTCAGAATTTCACTGTATTGATGAATTAATTTGAAGAAATAAACATTCTGAATGTGCGAAGACTCAAAGGCGTTTAATAATATGGGCTGAAGTACAGTTGTTTATGGGATACGAATATCCAAACGCTTTAGAGTTTGAAATTTAGAATTTAAATTAGTAACGCTCGTGCTCGATTGTTAAGGTGAGCTAGAGGTGAGATGTTATCGATAGTGACGCTCAAGCGATAGCTTGTGCAGTGCGTTCGGTTAGCTCAACTGATGAATAGCGGTAGCGGCAAAATAAAATCAAATTAATGTAACAGCGCCCAAGCCATTTATGTATGTATATTTCACAATACCTTTGGATTGGTAATGGTTTGTCAATAATAGCTCATTTAAAATATATTAATACGAGGATGTATACCTATTTGTTTTTAATTTTAATTACTGTGAGTTAATAGCTTAATAAATGCTACCATTTCTAATTATCAACTGCGATGAAGCATATAAAATATATTGTTCAGTTAGGCTGGTATTTAATATCTTTAAAATGTTTCCATACGGCAGAGAAATGTTATTTTCGCGCTTAGTTCTACTTTTTATCCTTATTGGTATAATAGGTGTAAGTTGAATATACATATATATATTAGCCTACATAAAATAAATCTCTATTTGTATTTTTAGATTACTGCCCATTTTGAGTTCAATAATGTCGAGTGCATTACTTATGGAAAAGAATTTATGGAATACGAATATTGTTATTTGAAGGCCATAAATCGCACCTACAAATACATGTCATTAAAAACTATTCTCCATAAATTGCCCATTCGAAATTCTAAGGTAAGAATTTATTTTATGATTTCTAGAATGTTATTAATAAAAAATCCTATTTACGTATATATAGATAGAGTTTAAGATGGTAAAGCGTGACACCCGCAACATATTTGAGCATTACAATGGCACTGTAAATGCCTGCAAATTTTTGAGAGATGGTCTTAATCCATTAGCCTCGTTTATATACAAAACATTTAAGCCATATTCAAATATTAATCACACATGTCCTTATAACGTACGTATATCAATTATTCTGTATAAATATTCATTGAAAACTTTGCTCATTATGCCTTTTTTAATAGCACGATATAATACTGGATAAGTTGCCGATACAATATGTGAACAATATTATAAAGAATTTTATTCCCGACGGACGATATTTTTTGAATCTAACATTTTATAGCGACAATATTCCACGCACTGACGTCATTGTATACTTTACAAAATCTTAATAATATTAATATTGCAAATTCAGTTATTAATTAATTTCACATATTTGAAAATTAAAATATTAAATAAAAATATCACCTTATCGATTCGATCAGCCAGCTTTCAATTGAAGCTCAAGAGTAAGATAAAACAGGTATGTCTTCAGGTCGAATAGTTTAGCGGTAATAACTCAATCTACGAGTATATAAAGTTGTTTCCAAGTTTTCTATCTTTCATAGTTGTTTATGACAAATCATTTATAATATTCAAATTCGCTGATCCATAGAGTATATCTGATTTTACTTAAGTATATAGATTAATATCTTTGGAAATAATGACATTTATAATTAGCAACTGCTTTGGTGCATGTAATGTAAATTATTCGTAATGGACAGTGTGAAGTTATAATTATTACTGATCAATTGGTTTCTAACAGCGGACGAATGTTATTTTTGCGTTTACTTACACTTTTTGCCCTTATTGGCATAATATCTGTAAGTTGACATATATATTCATAAGCTCCATTGTCACACAAATATTATTTATTTTCTTTCCTTCCATTATTAGATAACTGCCGATCTTGAGTTTAATAATGTTAACTGTATCACTTATGATAAAAAGTTTTTGGAATACGAATATTGTTATTTGAAGGCAGTAAATCGCACCTACAAATACTTTTCGTTAAAAACTAATCTCCATAAATTGCCAGTGCAAAGCGCCAAGGTAAAGAAAAATCAATTTTTCTATTCATAATTTCGCTAATTATAAATTTACTATATAAATGTACAGGTGGTATTTAAGGTTGCAAAACGTGACACCCGCCACATATTCGAGCATTTCAATGGCAGTATTAATGCCTGTAAATTTTTGAGAGATCGGAAAAATCCATTCGCCAGTCTTATATACAGTACATTTGCAGCATATTCGAACGTGAATCACTCATGTCCCTTTAATGTATGTATAACCACCAATTTTGTATATTAATCTTAATCTTGCTTTCATTCGATAGCACGATATAATACTGGACAAGCTGCCCATACAATATGTGAACAATGTAGTAAAGAATTTGCTTCCTTTTGGACGATATTTGTTAAATTTAACATTTTATAATGAAAATATTGCACGGTCTGATATCATCGTATACTTTACAAAAACATAATGTATTTGAAAGCAAATTTCTATTCGGTTCAGTAAATTCCAAAGCATACAATGTTAATCTGGTTAGAAGCTACATAAAATTCACAGTATGATGAAGTATTTTGGCTTTCAAAAAATTTAATATATTAAAAAAAAAAAAAAAAAAAAAAAAAAAAACAATAAAACCTAAATAAAAAATTAATAAGTAAAGCAGATTTATAGAAAATAAGAGCGCGATTCCATAATGCCGATCGATGTGATTACGACAGACAATTTAAAATATCATCGTCTGGTCGCCAGCAAAGATACCAAGACATCGGATCGTTGGCAAAAGCTGTTTAGCTGGTATCCAGGCAGGCAGAATATCGAGTTCAGTCGCATCGCTCAGATCTATTGTGAAAGCCAGCATAGATACGGGCAGGATATATTCCTACAGTATGCACGTGAAAGACGACTGAACAAGCTGCACGCCTACAATCATATGGATTCATTGAAACAACTGGAAAAGCAAGACGAACAGAGTCACAATGTTAACAGCAATGCCAAAGTACCGCCCACCACAAATGGCGAATACGGACGCTTTAAGCCATCGAGAATGCACTATTGCTAGAAGCTAAATGGAATCTTTTACTTTTGGATTTAATGAGCATTTCAAATTAAAAGTGTAATCTTTAAAGACCAGTAACTGCATGGTATAAGTATATCATATTAAATGATATTTTTATAACAAATTTCAATTCTGTTTAGTTGCCTCTGGCGGCGAAAACTGTTGGCTGTTTCACGCCAAATGCAATAGATGGCGCCAGTTGTCTGCTGAACAGTTTTGTACGATAATTTTGCTCAAGTCCTCTTTGGCTGTGTTAACGCCTACAAATACACCTACGACACTTGCAACACCTGTATCCACACTTCTGGTGGCCTGCACCTGTCACCTGTGCTCGGGTCAGACAGGTCAGCAATGGTTTTTTTTGTTGTTTTTTTTTTTTTTTTTTTTGCAATGGCGTTCATTCAAGTGGTTTATCTATTGGTAACGCCTGACTAAATTCAGCTGTTCCATCATTATGGCTTATAGTAGCGGTTATTAAGATCTTGTCATGCATATATCTATATATATATATAATCAGAATTAGAGTGTACATCATAATGGTCAATGGTTGTTTAGTAGTGAATACATTTGATCTGGAATAGATTTATTGGGTCTGAAAATTATATTTGATATTTCTGCCAATTGAATTTTCAGCTGATCTATATATGACATCTAATGCTGCTTGGTAATTTGTAAATAAATCTGCTTGTCTCTTCATAGATCTTACCAAAGACATTATATATTTCTAGATTAGTTACAGCTGTTCTTAGCTAAGCAGCTGCTGTTTCTCTAGCTGTTTTTGGGAGGCTGCAGCTCCAGTTGCCAGTTGTCAGTTGTCAGTTGCCAGTTGTTTTCACTTGAGCTATGCAATTAAGAGATCATCATGACCATGTCTCGTTCAGCGTCCATCGTCCATCGTCCATCGTCCATCGTGCTCGACATCGCTGACAATGCAAGTTTGAGTGGATACTTCATTTGGCCACTTGAAATGGCGCGCGATTTTGCATGACCGTGCGCATAATTAACAAGGTGAAAATGTCAGTTAGTAACCGGTTAAAAGTCAACTTACAACGAGTGTTCACTGTAACGCTGCGGGCCGCGGTGCACGTCTAGTTGAAAAGTTCGCACAGGTAATTAACTGCGACCACGACGCGGTTGCACTTTTTTCTTGTACGCTTCCACCATGCATCAGTCAAGATGACTCGACGTTTGTTAATGAAAACAGTTTTTTATATAGAGCTAGAAGGTAACCCGTGCTCAGATCACACATTGCTGTAACCATATGTTCTTACCTTAAAACATAAATTAAAATTTACGAGAGATTTATTCATTCACATTCATATCAATAAGTGGCAGAGCGTTAAAGTTTTATATGGGCCATAAGATGGGATTTCATTATTATTTATAATCAAACAACTTCATTATGATTAGCCTGTTCTTGAGAATCGCATAGGACGGCCATGTACTTATAATTAAATATATATACATTTACACATTCATGCATTATATATACATATAGACAGAAGCCTTCAGACATATCATCTTACATCAAAGATAATCC
The DNA here is from genome assembly GCA_035045965.1 of Drosophila aldrichi. NCBI lineage: Eukaryota > Metazoa > Arthropoda > Insecta > Diptera > Drosophilidae > Drosophila > Drosophila aldrichi. The sequence continues at coordinate 951,691 of JAWNOM010000084.1, forward strand.
AATATTACCATGTTTAAATTGATTGATTGATTGATTGATTTGCTCTAGCTTCGTATTATTATCTTTAACAGTGACATAAAATTGCCTGACTGGAATACCTATAGATCATACATATATGAATTCAATAACCATCATGCATATGCATGTGATTTTCCCTTTATGCATGCGTAGACCCAAGCAGCTGTTAGCTAAATGATTATAGAGCTGGTCAAGTGCGAATATTACCTGAGTATTGGCCGAGGTGAAGTTAAGTGCTTTGGCTCAATGAAAGGTTTATAAGAGTGCAAAATTAAAGTTATCTATGCAAATTATTGCGAACAACTTTTGCCGAGTCGCGAAATGCGAGCACAAGTGTGGAAATTACATGAAATACATAGTTGAAATGCCGTCAATACTAAAGACCAAGTTTCGCTGTGAATCATCAAATTTTAATATATAGATTTTCAGCCGGACCCGAGTGACCTGAGTGGCCCGACTGCTGGAAGCCCCTTTGGCCGATTGCGTGAATAAGGAAGGCGAAGGCGAATCATTAGACACGTGGCTGCATTCACAGCGAAGAGTCGCTGGAGGCGCTTCTGATGAGGCAATATGGTATCGTGCCTGCAGCTGGCAGAAGCTAGAAGGGCGAGGATGAGTAGGTGGGCACGCAGTGGGGCGTAACGAGGGAGCGGGCGTGAAAGGGGGAGCAGTCGAAAGCCGTGTGAAAAATCAAAGTCGAAGCTCCACAAAATCGCAATGCGCACAATTAAACGGTAGCAATAATTGCTATCGAATGAAATATAATAATGGCTATGGGGTGTATATAGAAAATAAAAGATATATGTATATATATCTAAAAGATGTAGATATGACTGAATGTGTGTGTGTGTGTGCTTTGTCGGTTATATCTTGATTTGGCTTGAGAGCTTTCGATGTGCCTGTTTCTGCGGTTTATTGTTTGCACAATTTTCCCATCGATGCGAACTTTTTTTGTTGACTCACGGCCAAGAACAACAAGAAGAGGAGGAAGCAGCAGCATCAGCCGCAGCAACAACAACATTTCAGCCCAAAAAGAAGTTCGAGTTCGAGCCGTTGCCGTTGCTGTCGTGGGTGTCGCTCTAAAAACAAAAGGCCACAATCAGCAGTTGGCCAAAACAAAACAGTTCAAGTAGAGCGTAGAGCATTGAGGTCTAAAATGCACTTGACGACTTTTCGATGGATGGATGGCTGGGCTGGGACAGCGCAAACCCCTTTTTCGCCAAAAGGTAAACAACATTTGCGGATTTCACGCCAGGCTCAGACAGACATAGCCATAGCTGATCCTATTAGCCCAGCACACAATGACAATGGCAATGACAATGGCCATGGCTCAAGCATCGCACTGACTGGCGCCATGTCTGTGCGCAATTACATGAGGTGCGGATTAGGACTTGGCTAAAAGAAAAGCAAAGCAAAAGAAAACAGAAAACTGAAAATAGAACCTAATCCAGTTTTGCTTAATTCGCAGCAGGTACAAACAATATTGGCAACAAGTGTCGAAAATGCTCGGCTCAAACCCTACGACTGTTCTGTGCCGGAAAAGCCAAATAAACGTATAAAACTAAAACTGCAAGGCTCAACGTGAACATTATAAATATAAATAAATAAAATGCGCCAGCTCATAAATGTTGTATAAAAAAGAACAAAAGGGAAAGAAAAAACTACTTAAATTGGACTTGGAGCAGGCGCTCGACGCCGTTGCCAAATGTGACTTCAAATTAAAACGCCATTGGCATTTTGGCACGCATAGACGCTGAATGAGAGCGACAGAGTCGGGCGCGGAAGAGCCAGACGTAGGGCCATATAGAGAGACAGACGCAGATGCCGCGCAGACGTAAAGCCGCTCATCAGTCTAAAGTAAGAGAGAGAGAGACAGAAAACTACTAAATATATAGATTAAAGAGCATTGAATACTCTTGCACTTGAGATATATTATTATTTATTATATTGATAAATAATGCATGATAAAATTTTTACACACGTTTGTGTGTAATTTATATGACTCCTTGTTCCTCTCCGTTCACTCTGTGTCTTCTTCATCTATCTTCTGTTGCTGTCTGTTTGCCTAGCAGCTTCTCTCTTCTATTTCGTGTTATAGAGATGTATGATTTAAGTTCTTAAGCTTGCCAAGCTGCATTAGTTAACCGAAAAAAAGTTGTAGTCACAAATTTTACATAATTTAAGTTTCTTATATATGTATAGTTATATATGTTTTATATTTTTATTACTTGTATGTTATAGGTATATATACATATATTTATCTATATTAACTCTTTATGAACTAACTTACATCTATATCTATATTTATTTATAATCATATACTCAAACACAATAGCATATTGAGTAACAAAATCATGATACCCCGCTGCTACAGTCACAACTCTTTTGGTCGGCAACGTTTTAATTCTTCTGTTTCGTTTTTGTTTTGTTTTTTAAGTTGTGCCGCCTGCCAAAAGCCAATTTGCCAATTTCTTGGAGTTGGTTAGAGTCGAGTCACAAAAGTTGAGGCCAGGTTGTTGGGCCTGCATTTAGTAAGCGCCTAGATCTAGACACAAACACAAACACACACACACACACACACACATACACACACCTGCTCTGCATACAGAGTCTAGCCAAATTAGAGTTGCGCTCATAATTCAATCAACGGATTATCAATCAAGGCGCGCTACTAGTCTTGGCCAATGCGTCAGCCAGCCAGTCAGCCAGCCGCAGCTGCAGACTCGACTCTACAGATTCTGGCCAAGTCAATCAGGCATCAACAATATATATACATATATGCTGTGAAACACGTTTGAAAGTCATTAACTTAAATGATTCACTTGCTGCCTCATAAATTTCGCCACTAACTGGAGCTGGAGCTGGATGCTGGCGCTGAAGCTGAAGCTGGCGCTGGAAATTGGAAGCTGAAGCTGGAAGCTGTTCAGTAAAACTGCAAGTTACACGCCCTCGCGCCCCTCGCACAATTTGTATGTATGGCAAACGTTAAAAAATTGCTAAATAATCGCCTTAAATGAGTCTATAAAACCAAACGCTGCCTGGCCAAATGGGCTGCCAATCGGCGCTGCCAACAAAATGAAGTAGCTTAAAAAATAACCAAAAAAAAAAAAAAAAACAAATTTTTATTTTGTGCTTGAAGTGAATTTTCATTACCAACGGAAGTCGTAAATCAATTTTATTTTTTTGTGGTAGTGGTGGTGGTGATGGGGTTGCCCTCTCCCCTCAAATATAACAAAGAAACAATGAAGAAAAATGCTGCATGCAACATTTTTTTTTTTTTTTTTGGGCCTAGAAATCACTAAGAGCATGGCTGCTGGCTGCTGAGCTATCGAGCTGTTGCCTAGCCCCTGGAAGCGCATCCGCCGTCGCTGCTGCTGCTGCTGCTGCTGACCAATTCAAAAAATGAGTAGAAAATGAGAAAAAAAAAGACAGTCAAAAAATCTTCAAGCCAAGACGACAGCTATAATGATAGGGGCCACTTTTGCCGCCACGCAACACGCTATCTGTATGTTTAGACTATGCGACTATTCGTATTCGTATGTTTCTATTCGTATTTTTGGATAACGCTTCCGTTTCACAAGACGCCAACATGGCGACATTTCCCCTCGCATGAGTACACTGGGCGAAATAACTTGAACTCGCTGGACCTAAAATGAGATTTAGTTTAAGAGTTTTTTTTAACTACTTTTAGAAAATTTAAAATGAATTTGAAAGTTAACTGAAATTTGCTGTATTCAAAATTTATTATTTATTCTTGCGAATAAAATTTTTTGTAAATAATAAAAATTTATTAATTTCATATTTACAATATATTAAGCTAATAAACAAAGTTTTTTTTTTAAATATTTTTATTTATTTTTTTATTTGTGCTTACTTGAACTTTAAAAATAAAATATAGAAAATTTTATAGATATTTTGAATTAAATTTATTTTAATTAACTAAAAAAAAAAAATAAATAAAATAAGCAGAAACTTGAGTTAAATGAACTGCAAAATTCTAGTAAATTCAAAAAGTCTTTGCTTCCCATTATATAAACTTACCATCAATTTTCTTCAAGTGTAGCTACGCTTTTGCGTGTTTTTGGTCAGAGAACTTGGGCCGCAGTTGGTGGCTTTGGCTATGACATAAGTGCTTAGAGCCACACAAAAGCGGCTCATTATAATGTCAATGGGATTAACTATGGACAGCACACACACACACACACAGACACACACATACACACACACAGACACACACATACATACACTCACGCAGACCCATGTTCGGCCAGACATTCAATAATGCTGTGAAACTGTGAAATCCTTTTAAGCGGAAATTATGAAACGCTCGACAGCAGGATACAATGCAGGAGGACACAAGTGTTGCGGCAGATTGAGCAACAAAAGGGCAATAATTGTTAGAGCGAGAGACAAAGCGACACATTCGTGCAACAGGCCAAAGGCAACAGGGGGCGAACCACAAATCCAGCCAAGCAGCGGTAGGTGTGGCTGCCAGCCAACAAGCCAACAATGTGCCTCTTATGTCCTTTGGCTTTCTTTCTTTCCAATTCCATTTCTATTTTATTTTTTTTAATGAGCTGCAGCAAAAACAAACCATAAAAATTATCTTAGATGTTGCCACATTGTTGCCGCCGCGGCAACTTTCCTTTGTGGCCACCTACAACGCTCCGTTGTTGACACTTGGTCAAGATTTATGCCCCACTCCACACCAACAACAAATAACAAAAAAAAAATTATATATATTTGGGAAATTAAATCATTGGCGCGGACAGTTTTATAGACGGGGCGTGACGGCGGCGGGCGCAGAGGTCGATGCAACGGCAAGGGGCAACCAGCCGGGTCGGGGGCATTGGTAGAGGCTGCTGGATCTAAGCGGGCAGCTGTGACTCTGACTCTGTGGCCTCCGTGTGGGCGCCGTCGAACAATGCCCGTTGAGCAATTGGAAAAAAGTCAATTATGCGCAATTTGCTTAAGCAATTGACATTTTGTTGTTGTTGTAGCTGGTTGCACGCATACTTGCGCAAATAAATTGACAAATAGGATTTGCGTTTTCCATTTGACAAAGTTTTTTCTTTCTATCATTTTTTTCGTGTGTTTTTTTTTTTTTTTTGCTGCTGGCCATTTTTGTTTTGTGAATTAATAAATTGGTCGCAATTTGCCGCCAGCCTTGCCAAGCGTGGAAACCCGGCAGGCAGGCAAAAAAAAAAAAAAAAATAAATAAATAAATAAAAATAAAAAAAAATAATAATAAAAATAAAAATAACTAAAAATTGAATTTTTATTATGGATGTAAGAAATCTCACTGAATGGTTGAGTTTCATAGGTCAAAGTCTAGAAAATATTTAAATTTTTATTAAAAAAACTTCTAAAAATATATAAAAAATAATAATTATTCTCTACTCGCTGAAGACTTCGAAAAGCCACAAAGCTTTCTGGATTAAGCACTCAAAAGCCAATACTCAAAGATAAAGCAATTATTTTTATTTATAGAAACCAACGCAAACTCGGCAAAAATTATAAAAAAAAAAAAATACTAAAATCAAAAATGTATATATGTATATTTATATATATTTGTTTTATCGCTGGCACGCAATCGAAACGGAAGTTCAGTTCAATTGATTGGTGAAATTATCTACGGGCGACTTGAAAGCAGCAGCAGCAAGCATCGGCCATGTAGATCTGCTGTGTTGTTCAAAGTAAATGGTCCATTGGAGCGAATGAAATGCGAGCAATCCGCTGATGCGATCTACTTACTGGCCAAAAAAAAAACAATCATTGGTTCAACCTTAGCCGCTGAAACTGTGCCCCCCTCCTTTGCAGCCTACCCGTTCGTTCGATTTTTTGGCCAGTCATAGCGCCAAAGAGCTGGACAATTGAATTAGACGATGTCAGGACTCATGAATGAAACTGAAATGGGCGCACACAGCCGAGTGAGAGAGAGAGAGAAAGAGAGAGAGGCGCACTCGCCGTTGTTGAACCCATTTTCTCACCTGTTAAAGTTGTAAAGACGCAACCAAAAATCGTTTATCGCTGTCGAGATGCGCTCCTCGAGAGTCAGTCAGCCGAGTGACTCCCTCACACTCCATCTGCTGGGCCTGGGCCATGGGCCCTGTTGTCGATTGACTTCGATTGCATTGGCATTGCCGCCGCGTCATACGATTTAATTGCTGCGATTGTGTCAGCAGTTTTGTTGTTACTTGTCTTCATCAGCAACAGCCAAAGCAACAGCAACAGCCAAAGCAACAGCAGCAGCAGCAACAGTTGCTGCCACAGCCTCCTCCTTAGACTGGCCGCATTTGTTGCGGAAGGGGGCGTATTGTGCCCAATCTCAGGCTGAAGTCGACGCCGATGTCGATGCCTCGCTCATAGGCGCTCAATAATTTGATGATCATAATCAATAGGCTGACTGACATTTGCCGCTGTTCAGCTTTTCCTTCTTTTTTTATATTATTTTTTACATGCTGTTGTTGTTGTTGTTATTTTTGCCGCTTTGATTTGTGTCTGGTCTTTGTTCGATTTCGGGGCCCTCTAACAAAAGGCCAGCGAAAACTTGTTGAAAGCCGTTTGATCCTGTCTGTTGCGGCGCTCCATGACGCGTCGCAAAGTCAAGTATGTGGCGGGCAGTTAAAAAGGATGCCGCACTGGCCAAGGAGAAAGCGCAAGCCGCAAAACAGGATAACAAAGCGTGGGAGTTGCCCCGATGCAGATCAAGTGGAAGAACAGCTATAACCCCATTTCATATATATTATATGCATATTTACATATATTTCTTTTGCTTAGAATTGAAAAAAGAAGAAGAAGAAGTAGAGAAAAAAGGCAGAACGTAAAATTCATTTTTTGTTTCAGTTTAATGCTCGAATCGCATGCGTAGGCTTTCTATAACGATTAAAACCCTCATATGTCAACCGGGCCCATTCATCATCTGCAGCCACTGCGACTGGAACTGGAACTGAGACGCAGACTGAGACCGAGACTGAGACTGAGACTGAGACCTGGAAATGGGTCTGGGAGTGGATCTGCGATTGGAGACACAGTCGCCAGGCACTTGTAACGCGTTTGCCTAAGCAGACACGAAATGCTGATGAGCTGAAATCTCATCAAGAAGTGTCTGAGCAGCTACACGCTTAACTATGCACTGACAAAAATTTATCTTTACTAGTATTACGATTTTTATTTTAACTAAAATAATGGACCATTTTATTACGTATTCATTTGATTTATAAAATATATGTATAATTATATTTAAAATAATTTGAATACAAGTCAAATCTATATTTATTCTTAACTATACATTTCTCTCAGTGTATTTTTGTCTTAAGATTATGCTTACATTTATTTTGTATCTGTATAGATTTTGGGACTTACAGCACCTACTTCAACATGCTGAGACACTAGCTGGCTGGCTGGCTGCCTGACTGGGCTTGATGACTTAATTTTCATTTCAGTCTGCAGGCTCTATAAGACCCGGAGCTTCCATAACAGCAGCAGCAGCAGCTGCTGCTACAGGTGCTGCTATTGGAGTTGGAGTTGGTGATTGGAGTCGGAGTTGGAGTTGGCGTTGGAGTTGGAGCTGGTGCCTGGTGCCTGGTGCCTGACTGAGCACTTGAGCGTCAGCGCAGTGACACACGCAAGTGTTTGGCTTGTCTTTGGATATGTTAGCTCCAACTCTGACTCCCGCTCGAGCACTCGCCTGCCCTGCGTACCCTCATCAGTCGCTGAGCTCTGAGCGCAATGATGCAGCGTTTTATTCCGTCTTCCCTTGATTTTATTATTATTATTTTTTTTTTTTTGTTTTTACCTACTACTTTAGAGTTTTGTTGTTCTAGGTTCAACTTCAGGTTGAAAGTATTTGCTTAAATCATTATGGTAGCGCCTGCTGACTGCTGCCAGTTGCAGCTAGATGATAAATCTATCTTTTATTAGCATTTCAAAAAAAATGAAAAAACAAATTGATGTTGTGTGTGTGTGTTGCACGTGTTGCGCTAAATGAGTTGTTTTGGACTTGTTTACAGTTTGTGGCTCTACGGTTGACTTTGACTAATCCAATAAATCCAATTAAAAGTACATTTTTCTTTCGACTTTTGATTCATAGAACCTTGGCCAAAAGTCAGTCGCCATTTATTCGAAGCGGAGAGAAAAAATATAACTTTAAAACATCAGACAAATTCAAGTGAAATCATTAATAAAAATAAAGTTTTTTCTTCGAGTTGGAGTTGGAGATTTATAGAACCGTAAGGAAACACCCCGAGCGACTCGTGCTGCTGCTGCTGTTGTTGCTGTTGCTGTTGCTGTTGCTGTTGTCTCTGCGCCATTTCCTTTCGATGTGGTGTCGTATATAAATCGCGTGCTGCACTGGAGGTCTTCAAAAACGCTTACGAGTTGATGCCCAGCGGCCAGGTTGAGCGTCCACATACACATCATCAGTGGCAGTGGCAGCCGCCTGTCTGCCGCATCGTGGCCAGCTCTCATTCATTTTTGTTGTTGTTGTTATTGTTGTGTTTTTGGTGGGGCTGTGGCACTGGGTGTTAACCGGCCACGGAAGACGAGAGACCAGACCAGAGACCAGACCAGGCTCCAGAGCTCATGCTGAAGCCTAGCCTGCGGTCATGTTGAACGAACAAATACGCCAATGCGCTCGCTGCTCCAGCTACCACCTGCAGTCCCGCGGCCCCTCTCTCGGCCTGTCTGTTGGCCCGGCTAATGATGAGCGCGACTCAGTTGCTCAGCTAAGGGCTGCAACACGCTTCTGTCGCTGCTCAAAAGTTGTAAAACAATAAACACGAAACGCCAAATACCGATTGCCATGCGATTTAATGGCAACAAGATTGATTTCCTGAAATCCACAATTTCGCACACTACTTTTGTATATGTTACTACTACCACTAGTACGACTATATTTCCGAAAGCGAAAAACCTTGAATCGCAGTCACGCAATGAACGTGAACGTTCCAAGGAACCAGTTCGCCGCACTGAACCTGACGCCAGATCGTGGCCCGATCGTGATAATGATGTCGAGTGCGTGGTATTCTGCCCCACGTTTTTTTGTTTTTTTGTTTTTTTTTTGTTTCCCCCCATCTTTTTCCTGAAGTCTTCTTCTCTAAGGCCTGCTCCATTCATACACACTCGACTGTGGGCCTAACAGCTTTGTTAACAACTTTGTAATGTGTCTAGAAAGATGATTTCTTATGCATATATCTGACTTATACTAGGAGCAGGCAAAGGCGGAAGTAGTTCATGAACTTGTCTTGGTTTTGACATCAGAGCGCTTCTAAATTTAATTATAAATATAAATATAAATAGGTTTTCTAATGTACATATAAAACATATACCATACATTTCACATTTCATTTCATACTACTCATCCTCGTTCTCATATGTTACTCATGTTTAGACTAATGCATTCTACTGTTTCTGCTGCTGCTGCCTATACTAAGCACTCTTTCTAATACTCACAGTTATACTACTCATCATGGTGAAGATAATAGTCATGCTTTTATATAGAGTGTGCAAGCTTTTACTGCTCTTTCTCCTGTTACTCATACCTATGCATACTCGTCCTACCCATGCTTGTACTAATACTTCGTTTACTTATACTCATAGTATTAAATTCGACGTATACTCACTTGTACTCATACGCACTTATACTGTATACATGTATTTGCTTTGATGATCAAATAATATATATTTCGACTAACTCATATTTATACTCGTGGAATATATGCGTCCTCTTATACAATTTACTTCTACTTCTACTGATTTTGCCTCTTCACTTAGTACTTTTACTTGTACGTATATTACTGGTGCTTATATTACTCTTGCTCATCTTATACTTTCATGATTCACATGCATTAGCAATACTCCTGCTTATACTTATACTACTGCTCATCTTATACTTTCACAATTCCCCTTGCAAACAGCTACTCGTGCTTTTACTTATACTAATCCTCTCTTATACTCATTGTATACATGTGTTACTAATATTGCCTTTTGCGCTTCATTTATATGTATTACTTGTGCTCGTCTTATACTTTCACAAGTACCTCGCAGACAACTATTCGTGCTTTTACTTAGACGACTCTTATACTTGTACTCAGAGTATACATGTGTTACGTATACTAATCTTTGTATGTATAATTTTCTTATACTTGCTCTTTACTCATATTGCTCATGCTCATCATCATCACTTATACTTGAGCACATCTTATACTCTCCAAATACTCGGTTGCTCTCATATCCGCACATTACTTATACTTATACTTATACCCTTTCGACTTACATTTAACTCAATGCCACTCAAACTCTTTATGCAAATACTTATAATTAGCAAGGGTATTTAGAGTAGCAACTGCTTCGAGCAGGAGCCCAGCTTGCGTATATTTTCGTTTCATTTTTTGGGTGGCGGCTATCATAGCCAGTCGCGGCAGTCGCCGGTCGCTGTGTAAGAGCCGCCAGCGAAATGCAAAAACAAATTGTTTGTGGGTCAGCCAACAAACGGCGAGCCACTCGGGAGGGGCTGACTAAAAGAGCAAAGAAAGAAAAAAACACAGGAAAAAAGGAAAAAAAAATCACTGCAAAAATCAAAACGAGCTTTTCGGGCAGCCCTAACAAGGCGCGGCAGAGCACGCAGCAGGACGCGGACGAGGGCGTTGCAATGTTGCTGCGAAATTCAAGGAAAACGAGCAGCAGGAGCATCAGGAGCAGCTCTTGCCCCAGGCAGTTGGCATTCGGTTGCGTCTGGGCCACATGCCACATGGTGGGGCACAACTAGGCAGCACGGAAGCCTAATGGCCGCTGCCAATGCGATTTGTGATTTGTGCCCGCTGCATTTTTTAGTAGTATCTCGGTTTTATTTTTTACTTTTTTCTGCTCCGTTTCCATGGAAAACATTTGGCGAGAAAACTGCAGCAGCAGCGCATTCTATGCCAAGCGCTGGGCCATGGCAATGACAAAGCGCTGCAAATGGAGCATATGGTTGAGTCTGCGGCGTCAGCGGCGTCTGCGACGTCTGGGGCGGCATGCTAATTTATGAAGTAGCAACTTGCAGCGACATGGATGCGGTAATTATATGGCTTGGCAACTTGTTGCCAAACCCGAACACGCCAGAGTGCATGAATGAAAAGAAAGCCAATGCGCCACGGCCCTGGCCACAGCTACATAGAGCCAAAGCCAAAGTCAATTCCAGTTTCAGTTTGCAATCGCAGTTTGGCCGATGCGGCCCGATCCTCTTCCAGCCTTCCAGTTGGCCATGTTGCACAGAAGCTGTTCTACGGCTGGCTATGGCGGTTGCTGCGGATGCTGCTGCGGCTGCAACATCAGGTGAACGCGCCCCCTTTTGGTTAGCATAGCGCCCGAACTGAAAGCAACAACAAAGAGTGCTCTAGGTGAGCATGACAGACGCTGAGATATCCTGTAAATGACTGAGAGGTTTCTAAATGCTTACTAGAATTTTGTTAGTAAATGGATTATTATGCCTAATATTTTTTATTGATGTCTTTTACTCTTATTTAAGAACTGTATTTTAATTTAATTTTATTTATTTTAGTTTCATTAATTTTATTTCTTATATCTCAATGCTTATAATTCATCCACTCTACTTCGCTGTATTACGCTGACCCCCACCAGGCCTGGACCACTAAAGACTGACTGAAGAAATGCTGCAGCTGCTGCCCTTTATATAGCGCCACTTTTACTCAAGCCCTGTCTCTCCCAAATATTGAGCCCAACGGCACGTAGAGCTCGTTGCAGTTGAGCTTCAAAGGAGCAATGCGAACGCTCTCTGCTGCTGTGAGCATTCTAGCTTCGCTTTACCTAAATACAAATACCAAATGAGAACTGCTGCATACACATATAGACAACTTTAATGATCTTCTGCACTTCTTCTCTCCTTGCTTTTGCTTTTACTAAAGTACTGTAAGTGTGCGTGCCTATGTGTGTCTATGTATGTGCGTGTGTGCGTGTGCGTGTGTGCGTGTGTGTGCGTGTGTGTGTGTGCGTGTGTGTGTGTGTGTGTGTGTGTGTGCGTGGGTGTGTGTGTGTGTGTGTGTGTGTGTGTGTGTGTGTGTGTGTGTGTGTGTGTGTGTGTGTGTGTGCGTGTGTGTGTGTGTGTGTGTGTGTGTGTGTGTGTGTGTGTGTGTGTGTGTGTGTCAGTTAGAAAGACGCGAAGAATTATTGAAATATCAGTTCTCCGAAAAGTTCAGGGGATTTCCTAGTCGAGCAGTCTCGAATAGAGCTTTCTTACTTGTTAATAATATCATTTTATTTCAACCTAAAAACTAAAAAAAGAAATTTTTTTGAGTCAACTACCTTTTATTTATAAGTCTTCTTATAATATAAATAGTAAACATAAAAATATACATTTTTGGTTACTACCTGCCTATTACCAACAACTTGTACAACGGCAACATACCCTGTTTTATCTGTGCCAAAAACATGTTGCACTGGGTATGGAAAAAGGTTGTGGGCCCCGTGGCGTTATACGAGATTTTGCTTAATATTTTTTCTGTTTTGTTGGCCAGCCAACAGCCAACAACGTACGTGGCAGCAACATTTTCACAGCAACATGCGGCAGCAACATAGTTTCCACACCTACCGATGCCAGCAGCAACATGCACTTAACTGGTAGCCGTGCTGCACTTTATAATGCACAACATGGCCAACATGTCGGCGATGGAGAGTTGAGAGTCGGGAGTCGAGTATCTTCTGTTTTTGGAGTCAGCCTTGATAGATGCTGCCTAACGGCTGCGGGCGTTGCGCAGCGCAGGGGCGTGCCAGCAGCAGCAGTCAGAGCAGCAGCAACCGTTAGCTGACTTGTGAGCTTAAACCTCATTTGCATGCCACAAACTGGGCCAGAACTCTGCCTCAGTTGCTGACTCAGTTGCTGCGCATTAGCATTAACCCAGTTCGCAATTGCAAAAATTGCGACCTGGCGCTAGCAATGACCTTGCCAGCGTTGAGAGGATCAGTTAACTGATCCGGCTCAACAAATGAGAGCAGGCAACTGGCCACTGGCAACGGGCAGCAGGAAACGGACAACGACAGCGCTAGCGACAACTCATTAACAACAAACGCCCGCACAGCGTGTGGCACCTGTACAGGTAAAACTGATTATAATTAACAGCAGCGAACCCATAGACAAACGACACCAAAATGCAAATTGCTTGACATTCAATTGAGCTGCTGTCGCTGCACCGGATTAGTGCAAAAACGGAAACTGGAGCGCTAAAGTGTGAAGACTGTACAGGTTGCATGCGGCGCAGCGTCGAATCCTTTTACCTTGCCTCATTTAAAAGGGTGTCTGCGGCGCATGAAATTCTGAAAAACGGGCCAAAAACAGAAATTAAAAGCGCAGCCGCCTCTCATCATCATCAACCCACACACACACGCACACACACACATATATATGTATATATATGTGTATACACATATTTTTAAGCAGACTTTAAAGATGCCGCCGAAGGTTTGAGTGTGGCGCCGCCGACTCAAGACAATATAAATCATATCACTCAAAGGTTGCTCTCGCCCCACTCCATGAGCCGCATCCTGGCAATTAATTTTATACGCACACACACACGCACATACACATATACATATATTTGCTTTATAGACTATATATATGCATATATAGAAATCCAAATTGTTATTGAAAACCAATCACACAAGCTTTGCTTTTCTTTCTAATTCTCTATTTTTTTTTTTTTTGGTTTTTTTTTATTTTTTATTTATTTTTTTTTGGTAGAATAATTGCTTGCGTCTAGGACCAAATTTTGAAGTTGATTCCATGTACACGTGGCTGTTGCTGCTGATGCTGCTGCCGCTGCAACTGTCGGTTATCGTTGATATGAATGGCCATAATGTGAACACCAGCGTCTTCTGTCAAGCCCAATGTCCGGCCGATTTGCGATTTGATGCCACTTGCAATAAAAATGCGATGGCCGCCCAAGGCGGTTCGACGCAAAGTGTTACGGCGGAACGTTTGCAGTTGAACCCTGGTTTCATTCTACTGGAGAGTATCTTCGTATGGTTGGGCGCTCGCCTGTTGATTTCCTAACAACAATCGAATGGGTAAATATAGTTCGAATTGATAAAACTCTCCAAATTCAATGAGAATTATTTAGAGTGCATGCAGAACTTGGAATACTGGACTGATGTGTTGTTGTGATATACGTAATTGTTATTCACTTGTTGTTTCGCCTTCGTTCCACACACACACACACACAGATTAATTTGCCTTAAATTATTTTTCCCAAATCTAATTAAATTGTTCAAAAGTGTTTCAATTTTGTTTTCTCCATTTTGTTTACAATTTTTCTCCATTTTTCATATTTGTGCAGCGCCCATATCGTCGCCCCGTGTCAAGCATTTTGGGCGCCACAAATGGTGACAAAAAAAAAAAAAAAAAAAAAACATTACAAAAAAAAAAAAAGCTGACAAATGTTTCCGTCAAAACACAAATTTCAGCTTAGTTGGTTGTCATTGTTGTTGGTGTTGCTGTAGTTGCCTAAGCTGTTTGATAATCGAGCATAGGGCACACTGCACAGTGTTACCAAAGTATGTGAGAAATGTTGGAATTGAAAAGACTGGGAGAAGTAACTTTGAATAATAATATATATTTACATGCATATATTTATTTATTTTTTATTTTAATCTTTGAGGTTAATTTGAATAAGAAAATTTTAAAATATTCATATAATTTTTATTAATTTTAATTTTAATTTTTATTAACAATTTAAATATTTGATTTTTTTTTCAGATTATATTACAGACTTGTAGAGATCACTGATATATCGAAAGAAGAAGAGCGTAATTCTATGTTAATATGAAAATAGTTAACAATGCGTTTTGTTTGTTTGTCTTAAGAGGAAACCAGACAGAAGGGGAACAATCGGCAAAAGTTTGACTTTGAGTGTCTAGCAATAGCTTGTATTTGGGCCAAACAACGTACAGCCTCTTATTAATTTCCATTTTACATGTTCGTATCATTATTTAAAATTATTTAAAATTCATTTATTTAACGAAATTGTCAGGGCGAAATTTATGAGCATGAGTAATTCAACTTTAGCAAAAAAGTCCCCTATTACCAATTGTAAAGTATCTATTGTACTTTAAAAAAAATATATGTAAAAAATAAACAAAAATTATATTACTATCTTTTTAAAAAATTAAATAAATTCCATATATAAGTAAAACAATTTTTAAATAAATATTCAATGATTAAATAAATAAAAACTAACATTTTTTAATATTTGAAGAAAAAATCATTTAATAATTTAATTAAATATTAGCTATTTTGTTAAATCCGTAGTAGAAAAAAATTTAATAAATAAAACTAAATAAATATTTTAAAAATATTCTTAAATGCACTTCAAATCTATTGATATTTCTATACAATAAACTATCTTAAATTTAATTACATTTGTATTCTTCTAAAAATTATTTAATAAATATTTTTGACAGGTGCTTGTTAAGTTTAGTTAAAAACTTGTTTTGACAGCTTCGACATTTAGCATAGAATTAAATTCGTGCGGAGTAATTATTGCGGCGCAGCCTTTGCCATAGCCTGCGTGACACTGTGCACACTTGCACAGTGTGCTATGCTTATTTGTTATTATTCAACTTTAAATTCGGCCTGTCAAAATGTGATTAAGTGCTGAATTAAACTAAAAGTAAAGTCAGCCATTGAAAAAATGTAAAGAAATGACAGAAAAGCAAAGTGAGAGTGCTCCAGTTGCGAGTGATCGACTTGAAGATACCCTGTGCCAAGTGTAAGCTTGAAATGTAAGACAATTGGGATTTCGGATGAGAATGCTGAATATATGTAAGGAAAGTAGATAGGAAATATCATGAATGGATCTGCTAAAACGTATCAGATATTATATTCGAGTATTCAGATTGACAGATAGATAACTCTTGATCCTGAGATTTCGTTCATATATCCTTCTGGCTGTTACTTACATCTTTGCATAGACATTACGCCCGGTTTAGTCATATGCAATGGGGTATACACAACGCCAAGTACAATATAATTTAAAACGAATTAAAAGCGCAGTCAAATGTAACCCCGTCGTCGTCATAGTTTTAAATGTCGGTGGAAACGCTCCCAATCAAAAATAGCAACAAGTTAATTTGAGCCAAACGCCCCGCCCAGACTAAAAACAAAAAAGAAAAAACTTTTCTATTTTATGATTACGCGTCATTTTAAGTTTTTTTTTGTTTTTGTTTTTGCTTTTCTAAAGTTCTTTGTGCGGGTGTGTGTGTGTGTGTGCGTAGTTTTTTGAAAAGTCATTAGATAAAATGTGAGCCGCGCAATTTGAATATTTGATGGGACGTTGGTTAATTTAAGGTGATAATTGCTTTTTAATGTGACACAACTAAATTTTCGTTCGCTCAGCCGGAAGTTTTTCCTATTTTCCTATGCGCATGTGCAGTCAAGAGGCGCACATACACGAGCACTTGTTACGTGGATGGGCAGGTAACAACAATGACAACGGCGACAGCAGCACCAACCACAACAACAACAACAACTCGACTACAAGTGCCAACACAACAAAAAGTGTCAACAATTATTTTCAAATTTGAAAACATTTCATTTTGGGTCTATATATATATATATATTTTTTTTTTTGGGTGACGCTGCTTTAAAGGTTTCCCAGGTGTGAAATTGTTTAACACCGGAGGTTGAGCTTGTTTGATTTTGAGCTAGAAACCGAAAAGGGTAGCAAACAAGTTTGTTGCCTAAGTCTTTCGTTTGGCAAGCCTGTGAGCCGGGCCAACGGACATTGATTAATTGTCGCCGCAGGAATGCACAAAATTGTGCGGCAAAAGACACACGCGTACGTGGCAGTGGCACTTGCAACAGCTGCAACAACAGCATCGATACTTTTTAATGAACACATCAACAAATGAGCAAGTGGCGCTGCACAATTTATTGGCATTGACGACGTCCAATGGCGTCCAATTAACACAGGATGCTCGAAGCGCCAGCCCGCCAGCCCGCCGTCCACCCGTCCAGCCGTCCAGCCGTCCAGCCAGCCACCAGCGACGTTTCTTTCTTGCTTGAAAGATGCCGCCCCAGAGCCAGCTTCAAGCTGTGCTCCGAGTGCAATGAAGTCGTAAACTCTGATTTATTTCGAATTGTATGTCAATACAGAGAGTCAGCGAGTGAGAGAGTGAGCGAGAGAGAGCGAGTGTGGTTAGTGTGAATGAGATGGAGAGCCACAACAACTGGCAGCAGCAAACAGCTCCAATGCTTCGCTTCCTTTGGCAGCCTCGGCTAATGCTTCACCACAGGCGGTCCCCATTGCCCGCTGTAGCCTGACCCAATTTGGCGCCTGCTGCGGCGCTTTCATCAGCGACTCCTCGTACATCATAAACAAATTCATAAAAAAGTTCGCCCTACAGCTTCCCAAGCCATCGCCGAGATGCATGCATAAAATTTATGGCGTTGAAAGGCGCATCGAATGGATTTTTAGTTTTCTTCTGTTAGTTCAGCGCGTTGTTAGCTTCTAGTTCTTATTGTTGTTGTTGTTGCTGTTGTTGTTAATGTTATTGTTACTGTTGTTATTGCTGTGAGGTCAGTCTGTAGTTTGTTGTTCTTCTCCTTCTTTTTGCTACTAGAGCGCACTCATTAAAATGTAATTTGAGCGCGTTGTTTCGCATTTCATTTGGTCAAGTGAGCAGGCAGCAACAACAACAACAACAGCAACAACGTCGTCAGTTTCCATTTCACTTCATTGAGCTTGCATCAACCCCCAAAATAATAAAGTGAGACATGCTCCAGCTCGCTCTAGCTGCTGTGAATTTGATTGATTTATAGACGCTAGCCATCTCTCTCGCTCTCGCTCTCTCAGCTCTCGAGCTCTCTTGCCTGCCTGCGTGCCTTTAGCTCCTTTCTGTATGTGTGCGTGCGTGTGTGTGTGTGTGTGTCCCTCTCGTCATTTGTGGCACATTATTATTTAAATGATAAATTGTATTGCCCGTCAACTTTGGCTTAAAGAGAGCGAGCTGAAGGATGGCGAGCGAGAGGGCAAGTGGGGTCGCTCATTGCTTTTCATTTGCTTTTATTGCCCGCTTTTCGTAGGTGTTTCCGTGTTGCCTGCGTTTTCTTCTACTTCTACGTTCATTTTTTTTTTGTTGCTCTTTTGGTACGCCTTCGCCGTGACCTCTTCTCGATATTGTGAAGAACCCTTGACGTTTTGCGCTTTCCAGCTGACCCCTTCTCCCCGTCCTGTGGGCGTTTTGCTGTGCATTTCAAATTTTCCGTTGATTTTGGGGTCGTTTGTGTTTCGTCCTCGCCTTCTTCTTCTACTTCTTGGTCTTTAGCTTACCTTCTTTTTGGCCTAGGCCCAACAAAATTAATCGTCTCATTTGTCCAACATTGCATTGCATTGACGGCGCTCGTCTTTCATTTCTGGCCACTAATGTTATTTGGTAATAAAATCGATTAGGCTTCCGTATTCGAATGCCACGTTTATTTAGTGGGTGATTTGTTCTTTTTTTTTTGTGGTATTTTTTCCTGATTTAGTTTATGGGGCGTCTACATTAAGTGAGACATCAGTGAGAAAAGTGCAGAGCTAGTTCATTTATTTACTTATTTAATTGATTAAGTAGAGCACATGGGAGGAGCTCGTATTTGGGAAAGGCTTTAATTTTGTATATAAAAAAGAGTTTCTTGCTTTGCTATGCTTTATTAAATATTTATTAACAAAATAAGGTTTAAGAGAAGATCATTAAGGGAAGACTATCTTATATAGTATTAAATACTGCGAATAATCAATAATATTAATATATATTCAAATTCAA
The DNA here is from genome assembly GCA_035045965.1 of Drosophila aldrichi. Lineage (NCBI taxonomy): Eukaryota > Metazoa > Arthropoda > Insecta > Diptera > Drosophilidae > Drosophila > Drosophila aldrichi. The sequence goes on from JAWNOM010000084.1 coordinate 970,507, forward strand.
ATCTATTAAAATGTCTGCACTTCATAATTTGTCTGGTTTGGTTCGACTTCTCTCAGTCATTAGGCCGATCAAGTTATTAATTAGCTTATGGCAGCTACTAATAAAACATGAAATATTTGATATAACCTTTTAGACAAGTTAATTTAATGGTCATTTGTTGCAAAATTGACTTGCTAACGCGTTGATTTGACATATTTGCACTGCACGTGTTTCGCAATACGATTTATGTGCAATTATTTGGAAGAGACAGCAAACACACACACACACACAAACACTCACACACACACACACACACACACACAGACATCGGTCACATTGTAGTGGGAAAGTATGCAGTGGCCAGAGCCAATCATAATTTGCATTTAATAAATATTTCATTAACTAATTGCAACAATTACGTGCATTTTACTTTACTGCCCTCAAATTAGTGCAGTCCGAAGCGGTTTGTGTTAGGGATTACGGTTTTAATCGGATCAGCCAATCGTATTGAACCGATGCACGTTTCTTGTCTCTAACAATAAGACTGCGCTTTACTTGGCCCGGCTAATTGCCAAGGCTTATGAATATGTAACAGCAATAGCAACGGCAATGGCAACGGCAAAAACTACAACGAAAAAAACCCAGTCAAAGCGGAAATCCTCCTCGGGGCGCACAGGTGACAACTTCTGTGCGGGCGAATGGAGGGGAGCAAGCCGTACAGCTCACAGCTTGCGCGGCTCTGTTAAAGGTTCTGCTTGTCTTCAAAAAGTGACCCGGCATCGGGCGCCGTCTTGTGAATGAAAACGGCTTATCGGCTTGTCGCTCTGAGTGCTGTAAAACGCGCGCTGCAAAGCGACAGCGACGTGTCGCCATTTTGAATTTGTTGCTCAGCAGTGGGCGGCGTCAGTGCGATAGCAAGAGAGCGAGAGCCAGAGAGAGCGCAGGCGCAGGCGCTCTCTGCATACATCTACGCTGTGTGTGTGTGTGTGATGCGCTGGGGGCGTGTATAGCTGCGCACGTGTGTATTGGTGTCTGAGCGAGTGTGCGTGTGTGTGAGTCTGTGCTTGTATTGTATTTGTAGTACCTGTGCCGTTTGAGCGACGTCAAGTTGTGGGCCAGTTTGACTGGTTTGTTGCCTTTTGTTGTTGCTGTCGCCTGTCAAGTTGCTCAGTTTGGGCAAGTAGATGGCGCTAGTTGTCTTCAAGTGGCTTTAATATTAAAGTCAAGCTCTAAAAACTTGAGTTATTCCATATTATTTGAATGTCTTAACAAAGACATAAAATTATAAAGAATTGAAATAAATTTTTAGTTTTATAAATTTCCAACACCTTGATCAAAAATAATTTCTATATTTACTTGCTTTAATTATATAAACAAATGCCTTTGATTCAGGTTATTCATTCAAATGCAACTGTTGATTGCGTGTCGCTGACAAATAGCAAAATAAAATCAAAATTACAGGTTCAACAATCAATTTAATAATTGAAGCCTTTGCATTTAATCAACATTATTTAAAATGTCAAAATATTTGCACTTTCAATGGCAGCGAGCGTCGCCGTCGCCGTCGTCGTCCAAAAAACCGTAAAACCCAAAGAATGCCAGCTCGAAAAAAAAAAAAAAAATAAAACAAAAATTTGCATACAAATATAAATGTTGATAATGTTGTAAATCCCCCAAAGAGGGCCGCTGCTGCTGATGTTGCTGCTGTTAGCCACGCCTCAAGTGGGTGGCTGGAAGGGGGCGCCATAAAACTAGACGACTGCCAACTACAAAGTTGATATAACATACAGCAACAACAATAGCGAAAAGAAAAGAAAAGAGAACAGAGAAACACAACCGCACAATCCGTTTGGGGGCGCCCCTCGTCTGCGCCGTCTTCATTGAGAAAATTTATGGTATTGGTGCGGTTTCAACACCAACCGCTGTCGCGACAGCTCACACCGATGCACACACACACGCCAAGCGGCGGCAGCGACGCGACGTCAAACCGGTTGTCTGCCCTGCCATTGGTTTCAGTTAGTCAGCGCAGGCAAACAACAGTTGCCGTCTTACTCGCACTCAGGTGCTGTCATGCGCAACCGTTGCACTCGCACGCTACAGCTACAACGCCGCAAAGCGACATCTGCCGGTTTTTGCGCCACCAACGACAGCGCAGTCGGGCAGCGCGCAATCGCAGCGCTGAGCTCGTACCTAGTCGTATACGCACTTTGTTCGTGGTTGGTTCGTTGTTGCTGTCGCTCGTCGCAGCGCCGTTCGCCCGGTTCGTTTCGAGCTCTCGATTCACACGATTTTACGTTTTACGCTAGATTCCAAGCGCTGCTACGGCTAGAGATTCTCTCCACTGGGATTCTAAATAATAAATATATTTACATACATACACATATATATGCACATACACACATATATATCGCGTTATCGTTCGCGTTGCCGTCGCGCAAATTGCAAATTGCAAATTGAGAAAATAAAAATTACATAGATTGTTGTTCAGTGTGTCGCTCTTTTGGCTTGGAGTGTGTGCATTTTATTCCTGAATGCCAATTAAATGCGCGCAGCAACAACAACAACAACAAAGAGAAAGAAAAGATAAATAAATAAAATAAATAAAAGGCATTCAAATACAAATTGTTACAAGTGGTGTCAACAGCAGCTACAACAGCAGCAACAGCAGCAACAACAGCAACATCATCATCAATAACAACAACTACTACATCATTATTATTAAAAGGGTGACCCAAATTTGCGAGTGCAACAATTCTAGAGTGCTAAAATAAATATATAAAATTAGAGAGAGAGATAGAGAGAGAGAGATAAATACAAAGTGCTTACGCTACAAATGCTGTTAAGGATTTACGCGCTTAACTCAACCAACTAACTAACTAATATAAACTTGTTAAATGTGCAATTAAAACTAAAGTACACACATACACACACAGCTCACACTCACGCTCTCCCACTCACTCACACACACACAAACACACACACCCACACACACATAGAGACAGCTGGAATTTGTTGTCTTTAGCAATTTGATTTTTTTTCGCGGGCGCACGTGTCAAATAGTAAAGCCGCCAAAATTCTTGATAAAGTGGCCTCAATAGGCGCCAACACGCTCAATTTTACGGATTTAGGGAGCCCCTACGAGGGGCCTCCCAGCACCCCACAGTCGGGCATGGATGCACCAGATGCACCGCATACGCCCAAATATATGGACGGCGGTAGCACGGCAGCCGTTAGCGCCAGCATAACACCTGGCGTTAATATACCTGGCAAATCAGCATTTGTGGAGCTGCAGCAGCATGCCGCCGCCGGGTAAGTACACAACAAACGCAGATACAAACAACATGCCACAACATCTCCACTTGTCCAAGCTGCATTTGCATTGCTTTGCCTATCAAATGGCAAACGAAGGACAAATGCAATTGACTGACTGATTGACTGACTGATTGACTGACTGACAACTGTCTGACTGATTGACTGACTGACTAACTGAACTCAGTGACTGACTGTCCGTCCCCCCTCTGCATTGCACTAAATTCAGCTCCGTTCAGCATTTTGATTTGCCTTTGTGTTATCAGCCTCACGTCATCAGCTCTTTATATAACACACCCAAAAAGTAAAGCAGGCTACAAGACATTAACTAGGGCGTTACCCTAGATCTTTATAAGACTTTAATTTGGTTCAATTGTATTGATTGCTGTGTTTAGCTCTAGTTCCTTGATAATATGCAAAATAATAAAGCTCAGCTAGACAAGATCAAAGATAAAGTTAACTAAAGTATTTTATTATGGGCGAAGGAACTGTAGCTAAGGCATAATATAATATTATTGACAAATATAGAAAAATAGATTTCCACCTATAATATTTTGAAAGCTTTTTATCATAATAGAGCTTAAGAATTTAAATTTTCAAGAAATATACAAAAATTCATGAAAACTTGTAGTAAAATGTGATTAAAAAAATTTTTTTTTTTATATCGACAGTTAAAAATTAAGATCTTGTTAGATTATCAAATAATAAAATAGTTAACAGCTGTTTTATTTTTTTAATTCTATTTGCATTTATATTAGACCTTCATTTTTTTCTAACAAATTTTATATTTTACCCAGTTGTAGAATTGGCAGCTATAAACTTGTTAAGAATCTCTATATTATTTTCTTTATAATACTTTAAATAAATATTTAAAAAAAAATTTCTTCATAATATATTTAATATTATATCACTTAAATCACATAAACAAAATAAGTTTGAGGATATAAAATAAAACATATATTTATTTAAAGCAACAAAATATAAATATATTAATTATAAATTTTTTTTTTTCACATTATGCAAATTTAAATAATAATAAAATTTCATAAAAGTTTCGCTTTATGAGCAGAATTATGTAAAATAAAATTTTGTCTAAGATAACCTGGAATATATTGAGCTCTAGTCTAGACTGGTTAAAAGCAAAAACAAGTTTTTTATTTTCAATAAATATAAATAAGAATTAAATATAATATACAAATATTTTATTTACCTGCTATAAGAATGCCGTCGTTCATAATATATATGTTCGGAACTCTATCCGACAGCTTTCAATCTGTAAACACAATTCGAATTATCATATTTATATATTTTATACAATTTATGGATTCTACTTAAGCTATCTATATTAATATATGGCTAATGATACGGCCAGATATAAACTTGAACATCGACAGCTGTCAATGCATTTGCCTTTTATCGGAATTACAATCTTTTGTAAATGTTGCTTTACCGCGGGCTACGAACGAAGCCAAAGTTGTAGCTCAGTATCAGATTGCTGAAACAAAGATATGGCCACTATATACTTGAACATGTCCGATGTGTGTATTTTTATCAGTTTATGAAAACATTTATCTATATATGGGATGTATGTATATTCATATCGCCCTTTTTATCAATTGAAGTGTTCTTTTCTGTTTTTTTGGTTTCTTGATTGAAGAAGTCACTTGCTGTAGTTATTGTATATATAGAGTGTATATATGTATATATACCCTTAGTTCTCTGTTGTATCGGTGCTATGTTTTTATGCTGGTGTCGCCCGGCATAGGGCTTTTTGGACTCCCTTCTACAAAAGCCCTGCGGCAATGAGCGGAAGCCAAAAATAAATTCAATTAAGTGCAGTTTAGCAAACGTTGGACTTTAACTTGTGTGCATACTGTACTCCATATGGGTAAAAACTGCGATCGAGGGTATATATTATTTATGCTAGGGCTTCTATGACTCTCTCTCCCTCTCTCTCTCTCTCTCTCTCTCTCAAGTGCTGCTCAAATTGTTTTTGCAACGCACGATTCGATTTTTCATTATACATATTTCATTGCATTTTTGCGTTTTTGCGGTTTTGCGTTTTGTGGTTTGTCATATTTTGTTTTTTTTTTCTGTTACTTTTTGTTGTTGTTGTTGTTTCTTGTGGTGCGTGTGCAACTCCAAAGTGGTTCGCTGGCTGCCATATTGTCGGAGTTCGAGCTGCGGTTTCACTCTGTCAGTTGGCAGTTGCCAGTTGTCAGTCAGTTGCATTTCGTGTTGTTGTTTCCGTTTCCGTGTTGCCTTTTGGCCCGCTTTGTATTGAATATTTCATGGCTTATTATTGGGCAATCGCTTAGAAATTGTGCCCAAAGCAGAACTCGAAAGCCAAACTCCCTGGGAAACTGTTCAACTGTTCAACTGTTTCAGCGGTTCAACGGTTCGACAGCAAAACTTTAAGCTTGCCTCCATTCGAAAAGTGTTAACAAAATATTTACTACTACTATTGATTTATGGTCTCCCTTTAATGAAGTCAGCGCAAAAGTTTGTCATATTAAATCCCGATTTTGTTTGTTGGTTGTTGTGAGAAATAAAGTTTCGTTCCGACGCTTTGTGCATTAAACATGATAGTTTTGCGGCTGAGGTTTCCACTAGATTTGTGGGGCGCTGGAATTTAATGGTCGTTGTGCAGCACTGAAAAGTGTACACAAAACACGCAAACTTCAATCGTTGTCGTTGTTGTTCTTTTCACATTCATTTGTTGTTCTTTGACCTGAACTGGCGTGCCAAAAGGCCAACAATGAATAGGATATGAGGCAGTAGTTCCGATTTGATTTCATTTGATATACATGTACAATAAATATGTATGCATCTATTTATATATATTTAGTATATTTATAAATTTCTCGTTCTCTTTACAGTTACGGCGGCATACGCAGCACGTATCAGCATTTTGGTCCACAGGGCGGCCAGGATTCGGGCTTCCCGAGTCCACGCAGCGCTTTAGGCTATCCATTCCCGCCCATGCATCAGAATTCCTACTCTGGCTATCATTTAGGCAGCTATGCACCGCCCTGCGCCAGTCCTCCCAAGGATGGTAAGTACAAGCACAACTACTCAAAACTAACTCATATACATATCTCATCCCATCTCATCCCATCTCATCCCATTCAGTTCATCTATGTATATCTTATACAGCTGTTATACGTACAGCGCACATCACTTAAGGTTTCGTCTGCTATTGTTGTCTGAAGAGTTGTTCAGCTGGTCAGGCATTGCCTTTGGCCTCTGCTCAAGATCCAACTCAATTCAAGCTCTTTAAATTCGCACTTTTTCGCGACACTTGAACACAAGTGGACAACGCTCTCTCAAGCGTCATCTAAACAGACTTGACTTTGACATTTCCACGCTGATCAAAAACAAACAGCAAAAACTTTATTAAGTTATTTTTGTAAACCAACAACAAATTTGGGTAAATTGCAGAAGCAAAATAAATTAATGTTTCAATTTATAAAAATATAGATAAAAACAACTAAGAAAGCTCTTGTCGAGACTGCTCGACTAGGAAATCCCCTGAACCCTTCGGAGAGCTGATATTTCAATAATTCTTCGTGTCTTTCTGACACACACACACACACACATACACATACACACACACACACACACACACAGACACACACACACACACACACACACACACACACACACACACACACACACACACACACACACACACACACACACACACACACACACACACACACACACACGCACGCATACAGTACTTGAGTAAAAGAGCATATAAGAGCATATAAGCAAGAAGAGAAGAAGTGCAGAAGATCATTAAAACTGTCTACATATGTGTATGCAGCAGCTCTCATTTGGTATTTATATTTAGGTAAAACGAAGCTAGAATGCTCACAGCAGCAGAGAGCGTTCCCATTGCTCACTTGAAGCTCGACTGCAGCGAGCTCTACTTGCCGTCGGGCTCAATATTTAGGAGAGACAGTGCTTGAGTAAAAGTGTCGCTATATAAAGGGCAGCAGCTGCAGCATTTCTTCAGTCGTCGAGGCCTGGTGGGGGTCAGCGCAATAAAGTGAAGTAGAGTGTGTGATCGATCAGCTAAGCATTAAAGACGAAGAGGAATTACGTAAAGGAAATATGTAAAGGAAATACGTAAAGGAAATACGTAGAGGAATCACGTAAAGGGAATACTTAGAAGAAATAGACAGAGGAATAAATCGACTCAGCTCGTCACCCTGATCAAGAATATATATGTATACTTTGTGGGGTATGCCACGCCTCCTTCTGCCTGTTACACACATTTCAACAAAACCATTATACCCTGATTTCCCATTTTCAATGGGTTCAGGGTATAAAAATGTTTATCATTTTCCTAGGTTTTTTTCACACCGTTTCTTACACGATGTATTTCTTTTGTTTCATAAATTTCCATATCAACAACTTTATTATGACAAAGCTGGCGACACTTAATTTCATAGCCCATTAGCTTAAACTACTCTTAAAATTCTCACTTGCCTGGCTTCTTTTTTATAGAGCCATAATATGGTTTTATATAGATCATTAATTGGACCGGTTCAGAGACGGAATTTCAATTTTTATTAGTTTACGGTAGTCACAAGATGTTTAAAATAATATTTAGTTGAGACATGCAAAAATTTAAATAGCTGAGAAATATTTGGAAATTATATAAAGTAGCTGGACAGAAAAATGTATATGTTGATAGTCCTTTCTACAGTTATAATAATATCATTCTACTGAGAAATGTCTGTGTGAAGGACTCTAGCTAGATATACTTCCACTAAAGCGCGTCTTTTGTATAGCAAAATATTTTTGGCCGGCATTATATATATTCTATAGAATATTTTAATAAAATTGAAATTACTATAAATACTTTAAATATATAAAAATAAAGTGAACTATATGAAAATGTACAATAAAATGTATTTAAAGAATTTTTCTCAACACAAGAAATATTAAATTCTATTTATTCATATATTCCAATGCCTATGACATGAGCTGTAGTCTAGTAAATTTTTTTTGTTGCTTTTTATTTCGTATATAAATTTTAATTTCGATATTCATTGTGGCTGGCATAATTGCGCGCTTGACTGTGACATTTTGTTAACTATCGCATTTTGTTAAACAATTTTGTTGCTGTTGTTGATTTTTTTATATATGTATATATTTTTTTTTTCGCTTTTTATGCGTTTTGGTTGAGCAGTTTTGTACGTAAGTGAAAAGCAATTCATTTTGCCAGCTATTGTTGCTGCCAACACAGAGAAAAAGCTATAGAAGCGTATATATATATGTAGATGCATATATACACACACATACATACATTTTCATACTGTATGTTAAGTAACGTAGTTTGACATTTTGTCACACACATTTATCACACATACGCCACATTGGCTGGGCTGGCTGGAACGACTTGGGCGTTGTTGGGTGGGTGGTTAGCTTCGCAATTAACCTTGACTCTTGTCAGTCTGTCTGTTGGCTACAAAATTTCGTTTATTGTGTTAACAATAACAGCTGTTGGCCAAAATTATTTTGCGCGCCAAAAAGTCTTTAAATACAAATGCCTAAAATTAAATGGCCCACTGGCACATACACACACACACACACACACATCTGTATGTAATTATAATTGCGGTAATTACGCTTTCGTTTGGCGTAATTAATTACACCATTCTTTGGTGTAGCGCTGCCCCGGCCAGCGACATGTGCAGCAGCAGCAGCAGCTCACACACAAACACACACACACACACACACACACACTTGGGACCTGGTGTCAGTCTGACTAATGGCTTATGTGCTGGGTGGTCAAATATAAGTTAAGGCAATTGCCATCTCGCTCGCACGCAGCCATTTTGTCATTAAAGCGACAGCACGTGCTGCGGCGCCAATATTTTCGACACACACACACACACGCACGCACATGTACAGTCAGGTAAGGGTAGCGGTTACCATATATGGGCGCTTAATAATAGTTGGCTGGATTCGCACAAACACATACATATATGTATATATATTTATATATATAGATTCGCATGTATTTTTCACGTCATGAGCTGCCAGTTGAGTGCTTTGAACTTTTGCTTTTTGTTTATGCGGTAATTGTTAATTAAAGTTAATTGCAAAGCCGTTTACAAGTTACTTAGCGTTCGATTTGGTAGCCCAAATAGCGACTCGCGCCGCTCTGCTCACTGTCGGTCTTTCTCTCTATTTGGAGTTGCTCTGTCATGCATTCCGAAGTGCAGCTCATGAATATTTATATATGGACTGAGTTATGTCCGCAGTTCACAATCTCCAGCGCTTTGCCATAATTCTTATGCCTTATTATAAATTCATCATTGCGGACCATTTATGTCTGCAGCTCCCTCTTTTTCTGGCGCTCTCAAATATATATATATACATTCTTTTTTTGCAGACTTTTCAATCTCAGACAAATGCGAGGACTCCGGCCTACGCGTCAATGGCAAGGGCAAGAAAATGCGCAAGCCACGCACCATTTACAGTTCACTGCAGCTCCAGCAACTGAATCGACGTTTCCAACGCACCCAATATCTGGCTCTGCCCGAACGTGCCGAGCTGGCCGCCAGTTTGGGCCTCACGCAAACGCAGGTGAGTTTCATATATATATACATACATATATATTTAGATATAAAATACTTTGTATAAATATAGATTTGTTTGTGATGTGTATAAATATAGAATGAGCTAAGCTTGGCATTTGAGCTGAAGTGAGGGATTGAAGAACATTTAACTGTCATATATAGCCTTTGAAAACAATGCATTAGTCTATATACATATATAAGCTATATGTTCTTCATACTATATATTCTATATGCTCATCAGGGCTTATATTTAATATACTCTTTATAGATTTTTAATATTCTACATAAATAGCCTATGCATTCCTATACTCTCTCTACTACTATCTCCTCTCTACTCTACACTCTCTCTCTCTATTCCATATACTACACTGTATACCCTACCATCTCTACCCAACGTTCTTCTCAAGCTGTCATTCTCCAAGCTAAACTATTTAATAACTTAAAAGCTCTACACTGCGAAAAAAGAGTGTATACCCTTGCATATTAAATGAAACTAATATGCAATGGTATACACGGCTCACCCACACCAAGTCAATTCCCCAGGTATATAGAGTCCTGCCCTAGGGCGAAAAAGCTGCAGTCGCAGTCGCAGTCGCAGCAGCAGCAGCAGCTAAATGCATTTCAAATTGAATTGTTGACATGCCGCTAATGTTGACTGACAAACGAGCCAAGCCAAGCCAAGCCAACCAACTTGCAAACAACAACAACAACTAGCTAGACATATGCTAACGCCCACGCCTGTGACATATACCTATATACATATGTATAGTATATAGGTATATGTATACATAGTTACAAGCCGGCAGACAAGCTCTAACGACTGTGTTTAATATCATAATGTATGCGAGCAGAGTTAGCTCTGCCTCTCTTTATTGTTGTTGTTGTTGTTGTTGTTGCATTTTGCACGTGTGTCAATGTCAACTTTTGTATGACGACTCAGCTAAAAACAACAACAACAACAACAACAATGAGTATCTTGCGAATACACGCGCTGCTGCCCACGACCAAGAGAGAAAGATACAAACATAAAAAAAATTATAATTGTTATGGAAAAAAAAAGATATATACACATATATATATATATGTATATATAGTATATATAAAACGAGGCCTGCCTGCCATTGTGGCTGCTTTGGCGACACCCACCCAGTTTTTTCAGTTCAAGTTCCAGACTCGTAGTGCCCGAGCCTCTGTCTCATTGTACTTTCTGACGTTGTTGTTGTTGTTGTTTTGTTTTCGCTACAATAGTTTTCCACATGGAAAGCAAAAGCAAATAAAATAGTTGCAAAAAAAAAAAGAAAAAAGTCAAGTAGAGGAAAAACAAAAGTTGATGTGAATGAGTCTCGTTTTTGAGAAATTTATTGATAGTGGGCGTGGGCTTCCTAATTGAATTAGTGTGCCACAAAAGTTCACGCACACACACACACACACACACACACAGAGTGAGAGACTGACAGAAGGGGCACAACTGTGGCACATTGCAAGGCAGCTCAAATGAAACTTGTAAAACAAGTTGAAGACCCTGCTCAGACTGTTCTGTGTGTGTGTGTGTGTGTGTGTTGCGTGGGTGTTGCTTGGCCGCAAGTTGTTTATCAAGATAGTTATTTGAATACACGGCTACGTTGCTGCCATGCCACAGAAACCGAAACAGACAGTGAGAGACTCGCCGTCGTCGTCTTGCCTCTGAGGCGGGGCGTGCCACACGGCGGCTGTGTAATAAATTTGTAGCAGGCCAAAAGCCGTTTACTTAGTCACCCCATAAACGCTGATTTACAAGAGGGCAAAGCACCCAGCGTCCTAGAGAGGCGAGAGACAGGCTCCATAAAACAGCAACAACAACAACAACAACAGCCGGAGTCAACTGGCAGCTGTCAATCGATGTTCGCATTGTCAGCGCATGCAGTTTTCTACTCACAATTTTGTTTTTTTTGGCGAACTAGCTAACTATATAAACAGCCACGCCCACTGTACCATGCTGCCCACAGGCGACACAATCAATTTGCTTTATCTGCTCTGACCCTGCAATAAATACCCAAGGTAGGGTTAAGCACAAAATTTAATTTATGACTGCAACAAAGGGTGTTTTTTTTTTTTTTTTCGGGCTAAC